>VWZI01019749.1:455289-535822 GCA_013396835.1 Psilopogon haemacephalus
AAAAAAAAAAAAAAAAAATTCATGTCTGCAAGCCATAAAGATTTGTATCCTAATATATTTTTATATGGAACAAAAAAACAAATTAGGAGCCAGCAGCAACCTTTTGCATGTCCACATGGAATTTCAGCCTTTCTTTGGGCATTTTTTTTCCCCCACCATGTCCTCTGGCAGGACTCAAAGGGGCCAGGGGACAACTCTCTTCTCTGTGTGCATGGGACGATGGCTGATGGGGAGAGGAAAAGATCAAGGTGTCTTCCAGGCAGGCATTGCAAAACATCAAGGTGTGAGGAATGCTTGACCTTTCCCCAACTCCTGCTTAATATATCTACCCCGCTTTGGGGTTTAAAACCAAACCTCTTCACCTTTTCACTGTTATAGTAGGCTTTCTGGAGACACTTTTTTATATTGCATTGCATCACTTATATCAAAACCAGAGCAGAAAAAATTCTCCTTGGTCCCTTTTTTTTTTTTTTTTTGGTTTTATGACTGTGAATTTCAAAGCACATCAGGATTATGCAGGAGATGGGGGGAGGAAAAAAGGGTTCTTCCAGCCTTCATCTAAAATAGATGCATTCCTGTTGGAATGGTTGGAAGGGAACTTCAGAGATCATCCAGTCCAACCTCCCTGCCAAGGCAGGATCCCCCTAGGGTAGTTCACACAGGAATGCAACCAGGTGGGTTTAGAGAGACTCCACAACCTCTCTGGGCAGCCTGTTCCAGGGCTGTGTCACCCTCACTGGAAAGAAGTTTCTCCTCATGTTGAGCTGAAACCTTCTCTCTTCCAGTTTGTAGCTGTTGCTTCTTGGCTTATTGCTGCTGACCACCGAAAAGAGATTAGCCCCAGCCATTTAACACTCACCCCTCAGATATTTGTACACATTGATCAGATCTCCTCTCAGACTTCTCTTCTCCAGACAAAACAGCCCCAGGGCTCTCAGTCTCTATTCTTAGGGGAGATGCTCAAGTGGCTCTAAATGTCCTGTACTTTGTTCCCTACTCCCATCCTGTTCAAATGTGGGCTGCAGTGGCCAGCTTGTTAGTGGGAGATTCTGGGGAAATGGTAACTGCTTGTGCAGAAGTGTCTATGAGAAGAAAGATAATCATTTGGACTTGCTCTGTAAAGTCTCTTTGTGCAGAAAAAACAGGGGAAGAACAGAAACTGCAACTCTTGCAAGGGCTGAGCCTCTTTGGATGTTTTTTTGCAGGGGCTGAGCCATCTCTTGTGTCTTTGAATGTTCAAGCCTACCTTGAACCTTCCAAGCTTTGAGTGTCTTTATCAGAAGCTGGGGCTTTAAATAATATTGAAGCAATTCCCAGTATGTTCTGTACCATTGAAGCACCCAAAGGATTTTGAAGAATCAAAAGAAATGGTATTGACAGCTAGTGTAAACCAGCAGTGGGCTAAAGAGTAGGGGCCCTGCTGATTTATGTCTCTACCAACACAGCCTACCAGAGCCACCAACAGCTCCAGCTTCACTCTCCCAAGGGAAGGCCACCAAGGATGGAGCTCCTCAGGACTGAGCAGGGGCTTCCAGGTAGCACAGTTCCTCTACTACTATTTTTTGTCTCAGAGGCAGCTTGTGACTGATCACAACATTCAGTAGAACAGTTTATTTAGATGCTGACTTGTGCCTTCCCAAATTGTTGAGTGTTCCCTGTTGTCCACACGAGAGCTCTGCATGGTCATTGGCTTTTGGTGATGGTGGTGTTTGGTTCTTTGTGACTGTAAAGCATTATGAAGTGTGTTTCTTGAGTTCCTTTAGACGGATGCCTCAATATGGTATCTCAGCCAATACACAACATGTCCCATGTGAGGCTCAGGTGCTAAGAGGGAGCCTTGGTTTTGCAAAGTTTTGTCACAGCTTGGCCTGTTGGGATAGACCCAGCGGTTTGGACAGTCCGACGACATCCATGTGTGGTGATTTTGATTTTGGGTTGATTTTTTTTTTCCTCTTGATTCACAACGTTGAAACTCAAAACCACTTGGCTTTAAACTTTAAGCCTCTGCATACATTCCCCCAAGAAGGAGCATTTCTGGCAGACTCTGAGTTCTTAAATATCACTTCTCCAATTACATTCTCACAGGTTAGTATTTATGCAGCACTGGCTTTTCAAATCCACGGAGCTGGTACTGGGCTGAGGCTTAATGCATTGCAGGTGGCTTTTGGTGCTTTGGGCTCTCCGACCAAACTGGTTCCAGATGGCCACACAGTATGAGTAATAACATCAGCTCATTAAATTGCAAGGTTTGAACTACAATCACAGAATTATCAATGAAATAAAAGTGAGCAGCATATCAGCTGCGCCCTAAACCATAAATAGGATTTACAGCAAAACAGCCCCCTCGTTTCGGGCTCGAGTCTCTCATCATTTCAGTTCTGAGTGTCCACAAAAGGGGTTTATTCACTAGCAAAAGAGAAAAGAAAACGCTGCCCCACCCTCTCCAGAATTGCTCCTGAAGACTACTGCACTGTGGTCCTGTGAGCTGCTGATTTGGGAGGAGCTTTTGATTGGGGTCATTGGAAATGCACAGCAAGTATTTATCGGTGGTGACTTAGAAAATAAGTGGCAGAAGCTCAGGTCTCAGATCAAAGAGATCAGTGTCAGGCAGCCTCATTACCTTAAGGTTCATGATATGGTTGCAGATGCGGCTCCTTGTGCAAGTTGTTGTTGTCTGTCTGTAGCCTGTATGTCATGTCCAGCAGGATGGCTCTTGTCATGTATGGAGATGTCTTCTGCTACTGCATCGCCTGCATCAACAGCATTTTGTTGGCCCAGATATCTCACCTACTCAGAATCACCATGGGAAAGCTTTTCCCCAAGCTCCTGAGGTAGCTGGGGTGGTTGAGATCCTCAATATTGACTATCAAGAACTGATTTACTCCACTACTGCATGCAGTTCTGGTGCCCCCAGCATAAGAAGGACACAGAGCTGCTGGAAAGAGTCCAGAGGAGGCCACAAAGCTGATTCGAGGGCTGGAGAACCTCTGCTGTAAGGATAGGCTGGGGGAGCTGGGATTGTTCAGCCTAGAGAAGATTCCAGGGTGACTTTAGAGCTGCCTTCCACTAGCTGAAGGGATCCCACAGGAAGGCTGCAGGGAGACTTTTCATCAGGATATCTAGAGACAGGACAAGGGGGAATGGTTTGAAGCTGAGTGAGAGCAGGGTCAGACTGGAGCTTAGGAAGAAAGTGGTGAGACACTGACAACCCTGGCTTTTGGTTGACTTTATAAAACTCCTGTCACTGATCCCTGAAACATAAGTGCAGCAAACAGCATCAGGTACCCAATCAACCTGCCTGGTTTCAGGAGGCTTCTTCTGCATGATTCTATGAAGCGATGTGTGTGTGGGAAGGTTTGCAACGGCCCAGCCTGGCTAGGCTGAAGCTGCAGTGTGGGATGTGGAGTCAGGCTGAGCCCTGTGGTCATGGCATGGACTGAGATGTGCCGATGGGGACATAGCAGAGAGGGCTTAGACCCTCTCTTCCTTTGTCTTTCATTCTACTAAATGTGAGCTCATTCTGTGTGAAAACACAGAAGCAGGTCTTTGTTTGTAGTAACAAACTAAACAAGTTAAAATACATTAAGGATTTAGTGTCACATGGTTTGGAGTGAGGTATCCTGGATGTTGTGGTATAAAATTTGACATAATGATGAAGATGAAATATTTCCAACCCAGCTAAAACCACAAGATATTCTGATGCACTTCTCCATACCAGCAATCCAGAACACCAGTATGTTGCTGGCATGAAAATATCTTGCTGGGCACAGTAGTAGTCTGCAGAAGCTTTTTACAACCCTGGTTTGGTTCTAGAGGTCCTGGTTGTGGTTAAAGTCTGAGTCGTAGAATCAGAGGATGGCTTGAGTTGGACCTTAAAGATCATCTATCTATTACAACCATCTGCTTTCATACTACTCCTCATGAAAAGGAGATTCCAGATCAGCCTTTTTATAATTAGAGATGTTTTCTCCAGATTTGTTCTACCTGCTTAACCTCCCCAGTTGAGTTCTGTTACAAGTGCAAGCTCAGCTTCCTTCTCTTTCTACCCCAAGGCTTGTTTACAGCAGCATCATCACATCTGGGTCAAGCACTAGTTCAGGCTGTTAGGGAAGGTGAGTACACCCCAAGCCCTCCTAGTTGGGATTTAATTATCAACACAAATAATCCTGTAGGTAGTTCTCTAACTCCGTCCTGTGATTCTGAGTGTCTCACAGATGTGCAGCATCACTGCTTCCAGATGTTGACGGCCCCTTTCAGAGCTCTGGGCACTGGCCCAAGGGGGGATTTGGGGTGGAGGGAATTCTGGCCCCGGTCTGCGTTTCCAGCGATGCGTACAGAGGGGAAATTATTGTGTGTGAGTGTGATGCAGAGGCACCACTGGAGGCTGAGCTTATGGCCCCAGGCAGGCACAGGATTGATCAAAAGCTGGGGCTGTGGGTAAGCAGAGCCCACTGTGGCATGGTGATTTAGTGGGATGGGGGTTCTCTGTCTCAGGCCATTATTATTCTCTGTGCTTTTTGAGCTGTGGGGCTCCCAGCATCACTCTTCCACAAGGAGTGGGGTGCTTGGTATTTTTTTTGAGAGCCGTGCTCAGGCCTCCTGTTTTGGACATGTAATTTGGGCATTGCAATAGGTGTCTCAGCAGGGTGATCATGTCCGGGTTAAGACTTGCGTCCCTTGTGCTCATACAGCATCGATGCAGAAAGCATCAAAGCAGAGAGCTCTAAACCAGGGTCAGGCTTCTTAGGTGCTTCTATGAGGACTTAGGTGATGGGCTGGATGCTGAGGTGGGAGCTGCCTTGCACCAGTCAGTGTAAAACTGGACACAAAGCCATATCCAGGTGGGGTTTTATAGCAGGAACCTCCCCCCTGGTATTTTTGAGGGTAGGACATGTCCTGGCAGAGGAAGGAGAACTTCTGAATGCAGCGCATAATCTGTCATGTTTTTTTTAAGAGCCGACAGAATGAAGCTCTCAAATGAATTGGAGAGATAACAGAAACATATTTGGAAGGAGAGATACAGAAATCCTTTGAATTTTCCCCCAACCCAAAACTAAATCTATAATCCCCAGTGCTCCAACCCTCCCCGTCAATGGCTCTGCCATCCATAGGCCTAAACACAAGCCTGATCCTCACATGTTTGTCCCACCAGACACTGCTGGAGGAGGACGAAAGGAGGGCGAGCTGGACTCGCCGTGAGCTTATAAAGACAGAGCAGGGTTATGGGATTCAATAACAATTTTCTAGTCCCTAGAGGATTTTTTAACCCTATAGTTCTCAACCTGGGACATGATCCAAAGGTCTGTTGGCCATATCTCAGCACTGAACTCCCTGACCTTTTTTGGGGAAGAGATTCATGCTCACCTCTCCTACTGCATGGAGTCACTCAAGGAAGCCCTAGATCAGGTGGTTGCTTCTCCTTGCAGGGTCACACATCCCATTTTGTGTCTTTGCTTTGTAGAACCAAGGTTTTGGATCCAAGTGGGTGATCCCCAGCTCAGTCTCCTAGCTGCTTGCTGTAAGCAATGGGCACAGGAGGTTGAATCTAAGCACCAGTAGGGTGCTCTGCATGCTGCTGGTGCCTAGACCCAGCCTCGTGTGCCAAGCAGAGCAATGCTGCAAGCCTGTGTGCAACGTGAGGAATGCCAGACCTACCCACTGTCTCCAGATCTGTCTCCCCAGCCAGGCTCTGGATCTTATTTGTATGCAGAGAGATTTATAAGGCATTCTCTTAATTAGGGGCCCCATGTTTTGACTGAGAAAGTTGGGGAATGAGGAGACCTAACAGAGAGGCAATGGCAAAAAGCAGACTGAAAAGGGGAGGCTGGTGCTGTAAAGAAGCAGGGGCAATAAAGAAGACCAATAAAAATGAGCTGTATGTCCATAGCCTCATCTAAGAAAGGGAAGCGGCGGGGGGGAACAACAGCAAGTCCCTTCTAAGGGCAGGCAGGAGAAACCCCTCCATGTGTAAGCAATTATGGGAAACACATGGGAGAGGTGGACAGGGCAGACAAATCCAAAAGCCATCTGATATTGCACAGAAAGGCTGAGGCTCATGTAAAGTCTGGGAGTTCATATATTTCACAGCTCACAACATCCAGAGGGCTTTGGTTTACTCCAAAAGCTGCATCTGGGAAGGCTCCTCTCATTTTGGTCCTTGAGGGCTGTGCACAGATGATAAAAGCCAAAGAAGGAGAGCTGGGTTGAAGCTTCCCACCAGAGCTGTCATGCTTATGGGAAGAATCATTGAATGGTAGAGGCTGGAAAGGACCTCTGGAGATTGAGTTCAACCCCTCTGCCAAAGCATGGTAGGGAGAGCTGAATTCCTGCTTGGCTTTGAGCATTTTTCTTTATGGAACACTTGGAGCTGCTCTTACTGAGCTGGAGTACCAGGAGTGTTGTAGCTGTGCTTCAACAGTGATGAACTTTGGGGCACCTGTGTTTTCATCTCTTTTAGAGTATAAATTTGTCCTTGTTGCACTTAAACAGTACAATGGCAGGGCAAGAAGCACTGCAGGGATGGGATTCCCAGATGCATTGCATCCATTCTTCCACCCCTACACAAAGAACAAAACATTTTTGTGTGTTCTTATCACTGCAAGACCTATGGTGAGGACTAGATATTCCTGAGCTCCTTTCACATCACCTGTTCAGGCAATGGTAGTCTGGAGCCCAAGGTGTTCTCCAGCTCTTCTGCAGAGCTGACAGATCTTGGACCACATGGTAAAGCCCAAGAGACATCCTCTCCACTGAGTCTCAGACCTGTACTATACCAATTGGGATGCATTTAAGCTCAGTTTCCTAGCTGCTTGCTTTAAGCAATGGGCACATGAGGCTGGGTCTAGGCACCAGCAGAATGCAGAGCAAGTGCTAAGCAGAGTGATGCTGTAACTCGGTGCTCCTATAGTCCCTTCCTTGGCATCCCAGTGTAAAGTAAGCACTGTGGTTGTTTGTAGCCTGGTAATCTGAGGTGGATGGCAGGGCTGGGAAAGAACAGATTCCAAGTGTGAGTTCAAGCCTTACATAAAGGCTCCCTCCCTTTCAAATGGACAATAATTTCTTCGTGTGGGTTGTGGAAGGAGCTGATCTCATTGTGGAATGCAT
Source organism: Psilopogon haemacephalus (assembly GCA_013396835.1). Taxonomy (NCBI): domain Eukaryota; kingdom Metazoa; phylum Chordata; class Aves; order Piciformes; family Megalaimidae; genus Psilopogon; species Psilopogon haemacephalus. The sequence goes on from VWZI01019749.1 coordinate 462,394, forward strand.
TGTGTATGGCTGACAGGTGACTGAACATCAGCCAGCAGTGTGCACAGGTGGCCAAGAAGGCCAACAGCATCGTGGCCTGTGTCAGGAATAGTGTGGTCAGCAGGACCAGGGAAGTCCTTCTGCCCCTGTACTCAGCACTGGTTAGGCCACATTTTGAGTACTGCCCCTCAGTTTAAGAAAGATGCTGAGGTGCTTGATGGTGTCCAGAGAAGGGCACCAAGGCTGGTGGTGGGACTGGAGCACAGCCCTGTGAGGAGACACTGAGGGAGCAGGGAGTTTTCAGCCTGGAGAATAAGAGGCTCAGGGGAGACCTTATTGGTCTCTGCAACTACCTGAAGGGAGGTCGTAGCCAGGCAGGGGTTGGTCTCCTCTGCCAGGCACCTAGTGAAAAAACAAGAAGACACAGACTGAAGCTGTGCCAGGACAGGTTTAGGCTAGATGTTAGGAAGAAGTTCTCTCACAGCAAGAGTGATTGGAATTGGAATGGGCTGCCCAGGGAGGTGGTGGAGTCTCCATCCTTGGATGTGTTTAAGAGGAGGCTGGATGAGGCACTTGGTGTCATGGTATAGTTAACTGGTAAGTGTTAGATGATAAGTTGGACTCGATGATCTTGAAGTTCTTTTCCAGCCTGATTAATTCTGTGATTCTATGCCTGTATCTGCTGTTGGCCACAGAAAATGCTGCTGTTTTATAAGAAACATCAGAGAGGGAACGTGCCATGCTCCTGAACATTGAGTACGATGGTGGTGGTGTATGTGTTTTGGTTTTATTTTCATTGAACAAGCAGATTTTTAGTGCTTCGAGGGTCACCTTTGCTGCAAAGGATGGTGCTTAGACCTCTGAGGGCTGTGGCATGTTCAGCCTCAGTAAACATGCTCTGTTCCATCTCACTGAGCACTACAAGCAGCAACAGGTCTTGGGTTTCATCATAGAAGGGGTAGCTTTGCCAATATAAAGAACAACTTGTTCAGGACCTGCTTTCATCTCTGCACTTTATCAGAACTATTAAAATGAGGAAAGAGCTCTTTAAGCCTCATTGGACAGTGACACTAAAAGCACCCGCAACAGCCCCCTCAATCCCAAGCCCCGAACAACTGAAAAACAAAAGCCAGCCCTAAAACGCTAAGCCCCTGGAAACCCTGGGGGTATCCATCACTGCCATCTGTAATCACACTTAGAAATCCAAACGAAGTCTGCAGCCTGTCAGCTCCGCAGACAGATTTGGTGGCGATATGAGCAAACCCAACATGTTAAAAAAAAAAAAAAAAAAAAAAAAAAAAAAAAAAAAAAANTTGAGAACAGTTGGGCTTTGCTTCCAGTGGAGAGCCAAGGCCATTTGTTTTACAGCCGCGTTGCAGGCTGCGCTGGGAATCGTTCCCGCGGATGGAGCTTTCTAGAGTGTTTTCCCTGCCCGCTTTGTGCTGCGTGCACTGTGCCCCCTGTGCATGCTGAGGGCTCTCGCACGAGTTACGCCTTGCCTGGCTTGTTTGAGTGGGTTTCCTGCCTTCGTGTCCTATGAGCTGGCATGGCAGAGTATTTATTTTGGTCATCGACCAGCTCTTTGTAAATCTGCGAGCTTAATTCTCTAAGAGAGAGGGAAATAAAAGGCTCAGCCTCTGTTTTCTAACAATGAAGATAAATGCCTTTTATTTTCATAACTTTTGGGACATCTCTTTTCATGGCCTCCAGCCAAATCATGAGGTCCTTTCTGAGGCAAGAGCACGTGGAGGTCATTAAGTTCTTCACCAGGTTTGCTAGGGCATGGAAAATCTCTTTTCAGAGAAAGGATGGCCTTGTGGTTTTGCCATCGAGCCAGAGTTTAGCTCAAGCGCAGTAAGCTCCTGCTTCTGCCATATATTTCCAAGGTGACCTTGCATGACCCTCTCTACATCTGATCCCCAGAAACCTCCTGCTGTGAGGTGTGTAAATCTGCTTGGTGCAGAGGCCCTCTCACTGCAGGTTGGTTCATGCAGGCATTTCAGCTGAGGCTGAGGCGTCCTAGATGCAACGCAGACACGAGAATAACAAAAGCCTTTTGGCTCCATCCCTAGATCAGGACCAGCTCCACCTTGCTCCAAGGTGATGGGATGTAAGCCAGAAGTCACCTGTTAATGCACAGCTATGCCCATAATAATAATAAATGTCTGCTCTCATCTCATTAGCTCAGGCACTGTAGTGATTGAATTTGGATGCAGTGGTCGTGGTGCTCCTTGGGCTGAAATTGGCTCACAGCTGGATGCATTTGGCAGTGGTGCTGGACCTGAAGGATCACAGATGGCTGTTCTAGGATCTGCCAGTCTCATCATAGAATGCTTTGGGTTGGAAGAGACCTTCAAGATCATCTAGTTTCGACTTCCCCACTCTGAGCAGGGACACCTCCCACTAGTCCAGGTTGCTCAAGGTCTTATCCAACCTGGCTTTGAACGCTTCTGGAGAGTGAGCATCCACAACTTCACTGGGCAACCTGTCACAGTGTCTCACCACCCTCGCTACAAATGATGATGCTCCTTTTTTTTAACACCAGCATTTACACCAAAAGCAAATTTTTTTTTACATGAGCCTCAAGGCTGGTTGATGCCTTTAAAATTCTGCAGGAGCAATCAGATGATTTTACTCCCCTGTGTCAGATTAATGGCTGGGTGTCAACCAGTGTCACTTCCTGCTTGAAAAATGACTGGGACATTAAGGGGATTTTATTTTATGTTTTCCTGCCTGATGAGCAAAAATGGAACAGTGAGGGTGGGGAAAAGCCAGGACTTGTTTCATAAATAACATCACATAATTTATGATATTTCATAAATAACATCACATCTCTGGAGTAAGCTCATGGTGATGCCCACACAGTGGGGCTCGGGTGTGCTCCCTGGACACATGACTGACTCTGGTTTTCCTTTTATGACTGTTCCTGCTCCAGTTAATGGCCCCATTTGATGAGCAGGGTGGTACTGTGGAACATGACCCAACACACAGTGCCCCTTTTGTAATCAGCTGTCTGAAATCCCTCTTGCTGAACTGTGTTTATGCATGGGAAAGGCCAAAAGGGAAAAAACTGTTGGTCTTCTGCCTGATGCCTGGATATACTTCTGTAGTCCTATGACACTGATTTTATAGAATCATTGAACACCTGGGACTATTGCAGGTCATCTAGTCCAACCCCTGCTGCAGAGAGCAGGGACATCTGAAGTAGACAAGGTTGCTCAGTGCCTTGTCCAACCTGACCTGGAATGTTTCTAAGAACAGGACTTCTACCACCTCTTTGGGCAACTTGAGGAGGAGCTTTGTCTTCCTTGGTATCCTGCTGGACCCCTGAAGTTGTTGACACCTTGATGGGGTGCCAATTGTAATTTGTTTTATCAGTTTAACTGGAGTAGAATGTTGGTTATGAAGGGCTGATTATTTTATGGTGACAGCTGAAATGTGCATGGACTCTGTAGAGGTGCACAGCCAGTTATATTCCAGCCTGGAAGATCTTCACTGTCTTTTGTTCAACTTCTTGAAGAAAATGCTAAGTTCCATAAGGTGGTTTGGGTGAAACAGAATAAGTAGACAGGGGAAAAGAAACTGTGCCATCCTGTGATTCTTGTCCTTGTGAGAAATTATCAACAAATGATGACCTCTTGTGCAAAGGCACAAAGCATCAGTAAGGGCTGCTTAGAAGGCAGCCACCTTTGACAGGCCCGTGGGTGTCTGGAGACAGTGGCCTGGATGAAGTTACCTTTGGTTTCCCCCATCCAGTTCATGCAAGCAGATGGAAACAGTGGCTGCCAAGCACACCACACCTCCCAGCCTGCAATAACAATAACCGACCAGCTCACCTTTGGCCCACAGAAAGTGTCTGGAGATATGTTTCTGTTACCAGTCCCCCCACATCCAAGGCTCTTCTCTTTGGCTTGCCCCAATGCCAGGGGATTGGCTTTTGGCACAGCAGTGAAATGCGATGAAACAAAGGCCAGGCAAGGACGTTCTGACCGGGCAGCATGAAAGATGATTCCCTTTCTGAGTCAGCTGTCAACTTCTCCAGCAGTGCCAGAACTAGGAGGATGCTCTGCTGTTTCTCTTGCTGCCCTGGCTTTAGTCATTCTCTCTGAGCCCAGCTATTTCCACTGTATATTTTGGGAAGAACTGGAATGTTCCACTCAGGCTTCCAAAAGCTGAATATCACTCCTTACGGTCCTCCCTAATGCCTAAGAGCATGCTGCAGGTTATTTTTATCCATTCTAAATTGTCATGGTCCACACAGTTTTCTCAGCCACCTGCAGCTGGGTTAGCAGTGTAGTGCCCACCCTTTGATTTGTTCCAAGAGTTGCAGTAGGAATGGCCCTTACCCTTCTCTTCTCTCCTCTCTCCTGTCTCAAGACCACTTGAGGCTGGATCAAAAAGGGACGTAACCAGGGCATAGCACAGGATGTCATCCAGAATTTGGGGCATGATGGAGCCTCTTATAGCACTTCTTTTACCCCCTTCCTGCCTCTCCTGACAAAGAAAACCAAAGACTATGAAGGAATGGTGTGGAGTCAACACACATACAGGGGTTTAGCTAAGAACTGCAACTGGGGCACGTAGCCTGCTCCCACAGTCAGACCAGTTAATCTCTTATCTAGGCATGGCAGCACAACCTTTATCTCTTGGTGTCCCAGTCAACATTGTGGCCCATACAATCCCTCAGGATGCAAGACTTTATTTCATCATGACTGTAGACCATGAGTCCTGAGGAGCTAGTGTGCTCTTTTTGGATAATCCGGCCCACAGAGCCAGGAAGAAAGAAAGTGACAACCAACAGGGGTATTGTGGTGCCCTTCTGGTGCAGGATGAGCTATTCCATACCTGAAACATCCTCTATGTTCTTTTAGCCAAACCCTAGCCTGAAAACTGGAGAGGTTTTTTGACATGCGGTCTTCTCTCAGTCAACAAAAGAATCTCTCCTGTCCAGAATTTCCTGTAATTATTAGGAGGCTCACACAAATTTATTTCACTGACCTCTTTGGAACAGATGCTTAAAGATGCCCAAGCCTTTGAGGCAAGGAATAGCCCATTTGCAAGAAGTGGCCATGAGGTGCTAATATGCCCTTGCCACAGGCTTGGCAGCGTGGGCCATGCTTACATGGGAACCGCAGCTGCAGGATATGAACATCTGAAAGCACTGCTAGAACCTAAGAAAAAGAAAACAGCTCAGGCGCATGACCTCAAGGCCAACATTTTATTAAAGAATATATATAGATATTAACACTGCTCCCTCTGATAAAGAACTTATTTAGGCCTCGCTTAAACTGAAACCCCTAACCTACTGCTTAGAACTACTGTATCTTCCTACAGAGGGGTTTATTTTGTCAGCAGGCCAAGTACAAAGTCATGGAGTTGGAAGCCTTTGGCACCTGCCTGCACATTTGCATCTGGGAAGAAAATATTTTTGTCCCTTCTCTCCCTCTCCCTGTGTGCAGTTAGTTCACAGAGCCAAAGCTACCCCTAGGGCTCACTTCTCACACTTGCTCTAGGACCAAGCTATTTGCTTGGGGTGGTTGGGGCAAGCAGAGCCCTTTCAGCCATTTCTGCAAACCTCAAAGTGCCACAAAGTGTTCAGGAGGACTTCTTAATTATATTACAAGGTGTGAGGAACTTGGAACCATAATATAGAGCCGGCTGCGGAGATGATTGTGCCTCACATTTTCCAGAGCGGGGAGCTTATAAAACATCAGCTCTTCATGTTATAACATTTTTATATTATAATTATATTTTAACTCACACTTTTAAGGGTATAAAAAGCTCCAATGTTCTATAACTCTGCTGAACTGGAAAATCTGAGGCGTGCACATTCAGTGATGGTGACAGTTTGATGGAGAGATCTTTTTAGGTTGATCAAATGCCTGTGTCAAAATGCCTTAGTTGCTCTCAAAGTCTTGCTTAAGACCTTAAACTGGAGTTTTTGCTGCTTCACAGAGGTTGTGTTGATCTTATTTAGTCGATTTCATTCAAGATTTGTGAAAGGAATAATAATAATAATAATTGAGGGAGGTTCTCCTCCCCCTCTACTCTGCCCTGATGAGACCTCACCTGGAATACTGTGTTTGATTTATGGCTCCCCAGTTTAGGAGGGACAGGTATCTACTGGAGAGAGTCCAAGGGAAGGCTACGAAGATGATGAAGATGATGAAGGGGCTGGAACAATCGCCCTGTGAGGAGAGGCTGAGGGACCTGGGGCAATTTGGTCTGGTGAAGAAAAGCCTTAGAGGGGATCTAATCAATGTCTATAAGTATCTGAGGGATGGGGGTCAAGAGGAAGGGGCTAAACTTTCCTCAGTTGCTCCCTGGGATAGGACAAGGGGTAATGGGTATAAGCTACAGCACAGAAAGTTCCACCTCAACATGAGGAAGAACTTCTTTATTGTAAGGGTCATAGAGCAGTGGAGCAGGCTGCCCAGAGAGATTGTGAAGTCTCCTTCTCTGGAGGATTTCCAGCCCTGTATGGATGTGTTCCTGTATGACCTGCACTAGATCCTATGATCCTGCTCTGGCAGGGGGTTGAAACTGAAGATCTATGGAGGTCCCTTCCAACCCCTAACATTCTGTGATCCCATGATAATAAATGATTAACAGCAGTAACATATTATCAGTAATATATTATTTCTGATCACTTCCCCCCTCTCTCCCCACTCACCCCAGGAATCTGGTGTCACTCTGGTTTGAAGATAAAACACACCCAGCTCACCAGTGGGCATGTTAATTAAGCTTTGGACATTCGCTTTTAATCTTCTTGCTTTTATCCTTTTCCTGCATGTGAAATGTTTGAAAACATGTGGAAGCAAATTAGATAAACATGCTGCAGGTTGGGCTCATCAGCCAGCCCCTTACTTCAGCCTATGGGAAGGTTTCAGTGGTGAAGGTGGCTGTGAAAAGGGCAGGAAAAGAACAGCTCCAGCTTCCCAGGGGGTAAAGCCAGGCTGCCAACTTGTGTCTCCTCTCCTGCATCGCCTGCTCAAGGCCTGGCTCATCTTCACCAACCTTCACCATCAGCTTGGGATGTTCAAACCGATTTTTTTCCAGATTATTTCTCTCATCCAAATACTTTTCACTATGGGATTTGTCATGAAGGGAATGAGGCAACTAATGAAGTGGCTGTGTCCAGTTCTGGGCACCTAAATTTAGAAAGATGTTGCGGTGCTTGAACATGTCCAGAGATGGGCACCAAGACTGGTGAAGGGGCTGGAGCACAGCCCTGTGAGGAGAGGCTGAGGGAGCTGGGGGTGTTCAGCCTGGAGAAGAGGAGGCTCAGGGCAGACCTTATTGCTCTCCACAACTACTTGAAGGGAGGTTGTAGCCAGGTGGGGGCTGGTCTTTTCTGCCAGGCACCCAGTGACAGAACAAGAGGACACAGCCTCAAGCTGTGCCAGGGCAGGTTTAGGCTGGATTTTAGGAAGAAGTTCTTGGCATAAAGAGTGATTTGCATTGGAATGGGCTGCCCAGGCAGGTGGTGGAGTCACCATCACTGGAGGTTTTTAAAAGGAGGGTGGATATGGCACTAGGTGCCATGGTTTAGTTAACTAGAAGGTGTTAGGTTGGACTTGATGATCTCAAAAGTCTTTTTCAACCTGGTTAATTCTGTGATTCTTGTCTCTGAACTGGGCCTCACTGACCAAGTGCTCAGGTGGTGTACCACATGCAGGTGGGCATAGAGACATCATCAAAATGGGATGCTGGGCTGCAGCATGCTCAGAGTGCAGCCCAGGGTGATGCTAATGGAGTAGTTAATGTTTCCTTATTTTCCTTCTGGGTGCTAAACCCATTCTCAAACGTTTTATATGCCACCCTTTTCTATCATTGCCTTTAAAGGCACCACTGAGCCTCTCACCAGAGATGCTCCAATGTGCTGTCTTCAAGGCGTGCCAATGCTATGCCCATAAGTACTGGGCAGGAGCAATGCTGTGGTGGTATTTAACTCACTGTATTTAGTAAAAAAAAATTTAAAGAAAAATCGCAGTGGCCTCTCTTGTATAGGAAGCTTACAATGGTTCCCTCTGGATTTACAATGTGAGAGGTACCTGCACTTGGCTGGTGCTTGCAGGAGTGGAAAAGCAGCCTACTCCACCTGGACCAGACTTCTGAAGCTCTCTGGTTGGAGAACAGGGCCAGGTGGGATTTACCCCTTGCTCTTGCCAATGTGTAACCTGGCAGGACTTAGCTGCCGGGATGCAAATTCCTCCTCCTCCTCCTCCTCCTCCGGTGGAAAGCAGGGAGCAGCTGGGGGAGCTGCAGCTTTCCCAGCAGCGCTCACTGGCAGCCCCTAGGGCGAGTTGGGTTCCCTGCTGTGAAAAGCTGTAAATTACACACCAATAACGGCATGGAAATGGCTGGGCAAATATTTGGAGAGACGGAGAAACTTCGGAGAAACCACTGCTTTGTGAGTCACTGAGGGATGGAAAGAAAGGATTGCAGAGATCTCCCTGGCAAATGATTTGCTGTACATCCTTCATCTTAATGGCACCAGTCCCTCTCTCTTCTTCCTCCCTTTCTTATCTGCTTGCTAATCAAAATCTGATGAAACTACAGTTTCCAAATTGATTTCCCCTCCCCCCCCCCCCCCCCCCCCCCCCCCTCCTCCTTANCCCCGTTCCAAATTTCTAATGTCAATAAATACTTCAAAGGTAGAGAGAACTCACATGCCAGCTTCTAGCCTGGAGCTTACTTTTACAGCTCTGTAATAAACCCCTTTAAAAAAATGTTTATAATGGCCGTGACCGTGGTACTTAACCATTGCAGCGCTTTCTGTCATCCTCATCACGTTAAGTGCCAATAAATCACCTGACCTGTTGTGGTGCCCTCTATTTATTTGCAGAGCTGTTAGAGGAGTCTTTCAGGGGTTTATTGACCAAGTAGAATAAAATCACACAGCATCACAGAGCCGTATGGGTTGGAAGAGACCTACGAAGGTCATCCAGTCTAACCTTCTGTGCAGTCAGCTGGGGCAACCTTAAGTAGATCAGGTTGCCCGGAGCCCTGTTGAGACTCATCTTGACTATCTTCAGGGATGAGGCCAGGTCAACCTCCCTGGGCAACCTGTTCCAATGTTCCACTACCCTCATGGTAAACAATTTGTTCCTAACATCCAAGCTGGAGCTCTTCTGTTTGTAGAATTTTCAGGTGAGAACTTTTTGGTTCGTTGGCTAGTTAATTAAATACCACCTAAACCTCAACCTAGCCTCTTGTGCCTGAGGCATAGAATCACTCAGAATCACAGAAGATTAGGGGCTGGAAGGGATCTCAAAAGTTCATCCAGTCCAACTCCCCTGCCAGAGCAAGATCTCCTATACCATATCACACAGGAACACATCAAGGCAGGTCTTGAATATCTTCAGAGAGGGAGACTCCACAACTCCCCTGGGCAGCCTGTTCCAGGGCTCTGCCACCTTCACAGTGAGAAAAAAATCCATCATGTTTACACAGAACTTCCTATGCCTCAACTTCCACCATTGCCTCTTGCCCTGTCATCGGGTATCACCAAGCAGAGCCTGGCTCCAACCTTCTGGCGCTCACTGTTTACATCTTTATAAACATGAATGAGGACATCCCTCAGGTGCCTCCTCTCCAAGCTAAAGAGCCCTAGCTCACTCAGCCTCCCTTCATAAGGATGATGTTCTACTGCCTTCAGCATCTTTGTGGCCCTGTGCTGGACTCTCCCAAGCAGTTCCCTGAGGTCTTTCTCGAACAGAGGTGCCCAGAATGGGACACAATATTCCAATGCAGCCTCACCAAGGCAGAGTAGAGGGGTAGGAGAACGTCTCTCAACCTACTAACCACAGCTCTTGTAATCCAGCCCAGAATGGCACTGGCCTTCTTGGCCACCAGAGCACACTGCTGGTTTTGGAGGTATTTCACAGGACCTCAACCCCAGCTCAGCGCGCACAAGCTACGTGGGTTGCTTGAGCAGTGTCCTGGGATGAGCCCGCAGCTCAAAATGGGTTTTGTGGTGAGGCACCAGCCTGAACTGCACTGAGCAAAGGGCCTCTGTATGTTCATAGGCACTGCTCTGAAGTGTTCCACACTTTGCTTCTGGCAGAATGGAGTATGTGGGCTCTGATTTCTTGGGCTGTGTTATGGAGGGCAGTGTACAGTGCTCACTCACTTCTATTACCACCCGGTTCTGCTTGGTGCTGACTGGAGGTGTTCTGCTCTGGGGACTCAACAACTGCTCTTCTGCAAAGAGGTGTTGTTGGGGGTTTTTTTTCCCTTTAGTCTATTGAGTATTCACAAAAGTCCACGTACTGAGAAACAGAAGTAGCAAAGACATAAATTAGAACTTCTCCTTCATCCTTGTTTCCTGTGCAGTAATATCTCTGCACTAGGTGTTTCTGAAGACCGCTAAGGGTAGAGACGAAGAAGCTCAAAAACCTAGTGAAAAGCAGAATTAGACCTTGCAGTATTAACATGGCCACAGTCTTGGTCTGAAATTAAAGCATGGAAAATAAACTGTTTTCTCAAAAAAAGTGAACAGAGTAAGGCTTCCAACTGGGTCAATAACCCCAGGACAAAATGAGTTTGAAGGCAGCAGTGGATTATATAGAAAAACAAGGCTGAGCTGTTGGCAATTAAAACTCAATATCAGAAGTAAAAGGCCAGTTGGCCCTGAAAGCCACCTGCCTCCTCTTGGAGTGTTTTGAAGCTGCACTGGGAGCTACTGCCTCTGAGTGTATCACCTGGTTGGAATTTTTTATGGAGTTTGAATTTATTAGAAAACAGCCCCAGTCGAGCAGAACTGTACAAATTAAATTGGATTTACATGACTAGGTGAAACCCAAGCACAGCAGCTAGGAAATGCCTGAGAAGCAAAAAGACAAAGCAGAGCGGATCAGGGAGGAAGGCTGCTCTGTGTAAACAGTGTTCTAAAGGAACAAAAAAAAAAAACCCAAAACCTTTGGCTAATAGAGCAATAAAATTAAAATTCCCACTTCAGCTGCCCTAGGGGGTTCAAAATGAGACACTGAGGGAGAGGTAGATATTAGAGGAAATAAACAGATTTCAGCATATAATAAGAAAGAGACAGGAGTATTATTGTAGGATAAAGTGTTCTGGGATGGAGTAAGCTGCCTCTGAACATGTTCTTGTTGTGAGGAAGATTGAAGACTTGATCTTCAAGCCTGGTGAAGGCTGAAGGTCTCAGTCTATTGACTTTAGTGAGCTCTGGGTGAAGGTTGCCTTCCTAGCAGACATTGGGAGCTTCATATTTTCTTCTCTTCAAGAAATACATTTGCCATCTTGCACTGCTGCCTATTATCTTATCACAATAGGGTTTCTTCATCAGTAATATGGAGGTTTTAATCTGAATCTTTAAATACTGAATTGCTTCCATATTCCAGATGTTTTGCTGGAGAGACCCTCCACTTTGGGAATGTCATTACTGCCCAGAATAATCTTCTGTGAGTCACAATGTAAACTCAAAATTATTGCCATTTATTAGCAGTCACAATTTGCCAGGAAAATGGGATCAAAAGGAGGGTATCAGAGAAAGGAGCTTGAGTGCAAAATGAGCATGCCTGCTGTTGCAGTCTGAGCCCATTAATATCCACTTTCCAAAGCCAAAGAGTGATTTCCCCTTGTGCCTGTGTAATGCCATGGTGGAGCACGCTTGCTGTTGGAGGAAGCAATGGGATTTTATTGACTATAGGGAAGGGAACTGGTTTGCTGCCTTGTTACATAAAGCTGATCCTTTCTGTCAACATTTGTGTTGGGTAAACCTCAAGAAACAACAAAGCTGGAGGCTTAATCTGGTACCACTGTGATTTGTGGAGCTAAGTTGGAGAGACATGGTTGTGGTCATGCTTCTGAGGAGCAGCCAAGCAGAAGATGTGTGCAGGCACCCTGGGTCCAGGCTGCTGGGGCAGAAGTGTACAGAATCATAGAATGGTCTGTGTTGGAAGGGACCTCTGAAGGTCAACCAGTCCAAACCCTCTGCAGTCAGAGATCCGGTTGCCCAGAGTCCTGTTGAGGCTCACCTTGAATATCTCCAGGGTAGAGGCCCCAGCCACTTCCCTGGGCAACCTGTTCCAGTGTTCCACTACTGTCATAGTAAATAACTTTTCCCCAATGTCCAATCTATATCTGCTCTGCTCTAATTTGAAGCCATTGCCCTTGTCCTATCATCACAGGCTGTCTCCAGCCTTCTAATAGCCCCCTTTAGGTACTGGAAGGCCTCTATTAGGTCTCCCTGGAACCTCCTCTTCTCTGGGCTGAACAATTCCAGCTCCCTCAGCCTGTCCTCATAGCAGAGGTGCTCCGGCACCCTGATCATGTTCATGGCCCTCCTGTGGGCCGGCTCCACCAGGTCCATGCCCTTTCTTTATTGAGGTCTCCAGAGCTGGACACAGTACTCCAGGTGAGGTCTCCCCAGAGCAAAGTGATAGAATCCCCTCTCTGGATCTGCTGGCAACGCTGCTTTTGTTGCAGCCTAGGATGTGATTTGCCTTCTGGCCTGCAAGTTCACAAAGTCTGCTCATGTCCATCTTCTTGTCCATCAGTACCTTCAGGTCCTTTTCTGCTGGGCTGCTCTTGCCAGGTCAGGGGAGATTGTTCTGCAGCGGCCATCAGCAGAGGGAACGAGAGGGCATGAAGGAAATGTAGTGAAGAGAAAGCCACGAAACAGGTGGTAAATGTACTGTTTCCTGCTGGAGCAGTTCAGCTTACCAGAGAAATCCTTCCCTCTTGCATCCCACTCTTGGAGTGTGGGTTTGGAAGGGTAAGAAATAGCTCCTTATTAGTCACACTTTGATTCCCCTGATCCTGATGGGCTCGTGGCTGGGAATTCCTCCAGCTAAATGCTGTTGCAAGCAGCTTCCAAGTCTATTCATGTAGAAAGATCAACGTGCAGCAGATCTAACAACTGGCTGTGTGGGGACAGCTCTGAGTTCTGGGTTTGCACAGATACTACTGCCATATCCATTCAGATGGAGCCACTGTGCTAAGTGGCTGAAATGCCTCACCATGAGCTAGAGATGTCCCTAGGATTGTCTTCATGTGAGCTCAAGCCCCAGAAGTGATGTGGCCTTGTTCTGGTGCATAGCAATGCTGAGCGTTCTCAGGAGCCTCAGACGTTCATTAGTAACAGGTGGTGCAAAGGGGAACTTTAAAAGCTCCACTGTGTGGGATTATGTCGGACTCTGAATGTGGCTGCACTGAACTAAGAGCTGGCAGCAAAGGTTCTAGGCTGGCTTCACATAAAATCCACCCTGGTGGAAAGGGCATAAACATGCAGCAGTTCGAGGGGAGCCATAGCACTCCTTCGCCTGGCAGAGACACCCCTTCTCAAGAGGTGCTGGCATTTCTAGTTCACTTGTCTGGTGTCAAGCTGCAGATTGAAAAGAGAGAGAGCAAATCAAACAGGTCTCTGCCAGGGGGTAGTTTTCTGGGAAACACAAAAGTCTTCATTTCCTGAGATGCTGGGCAATCCTCTAGACTGGTAGTGATGGATACAGCCTGGGTCAGAACAGTAGTTGGTTCTCATCAAACTAAGTGGAAATACAGTGTAGCCTCACCCTAAAAAGCCTACTCTGAGTGGTTGTATTGTTTTGGTAGGAAAATGAAAGTCTAAAAACACCTCGACCTGTGAGAATTTGCTTGGTAGGTGCTGTGCTTACCTCTCTGGTGCTTTCTTTAGCATTGTAGGTGCTATACAAACCAAACTCTTCCTGTGGACTAAAGCTGGTCGTCAACAGAACATCTCCTTCCTGGGAAAAATGGGTGTAAAATTCCATTCCATTCTTCTTGGATGTAATAGATTTTCTTTTTTCATTAATTTCAGTGGAGTCTCAGGTATTTTTGTGTATTGCCACCAGTTAATACTCAAGCGTAACAGCTGAGCTGGTCTGAAAAAGGTGGATGGGGGGGANGGGGGGAAAGGTGTAGTGTATCTTAGAAGAGAAGAATGCAACTCTGATGGCAAAGCTTTTGCTTGGCAGTGTCTGGAAAAGGTTCTTCTGGGACTGATTTCGAGAGCACTGGGTAATCTTGTGCAGATTCCCTCAGGGTACCCATAAGTTTAGCAATGAAAGTGTCTGTGTATTTTACACAGATCTGCTCTGGGACTGGAGGAGAGGCAGCAGTGCTGGAACAACACAAAGCCCCCTGGGGATGCTGTCAGGGCAAAGGGTACAGGATGCTGTCCCATGGGAGCAAGCAGGAGCTGGGCACCTGAAGCTGTCAGGATGGAGCATCAGTGTCATGGAGCTGGGTACGCAAAGAGCCTTTGCAGTAGTTTTGCTGCAAAGTGCAGCACTGGCATGATCCCAACGGCTCACAGAGCTTCCTTGTGGAAGATGTGGTCCCTCTTCCACTTCCTGCATGCTTCTGGCTGCCCCAAACTAGGGTTAATATGATGCTCACCAGATATCTGCTTGATACTGTGGGGTTGAGCAGGAAAATCAGTGGCTGCTCTTGCTCTGTGGAGAGAGATGCTATGTGGCATCTTCTCTGTGGTGTCTGTGCTGCTCCATTCTGGTTCAGAGTAGATTATTGTGTCCTATTCTGTGGCCTCAACTGTTAGAAAGACATAGACCTGCTCAAGCAGGTCCAGAGGAGGAGCATAAATGAGGTCAGGGAGTTGGAGCACCTTCCCTACAGGAAAGACTAAGAGAATTGGAGTTGTTTAGCCTGGAGAAATCTCTGGGGAGATCTTATTGCGGCCTTTCAATATTTAAAGGAGGATTCCAGGAAAGATAAGGAGGAAGTGTGTATCAGGAAATGTAATGCTAAGATGAGGATTAAACATTTTAAATAGAGTACATTTAGGTTGGATATGAGGAAATTCCTGGCACTGAGGGTGGTGAGGAACAGGTTGCCCAGAGTGGCACCGTCCCTGAAAGGTGTTCAAGGTCAGGTTGAATGGGGCTTGAAGCAATCTGGTCTAGTGGAAGGTGTCGTGGCAGGAGGCTGGAACTAGATGACTTTTAAGGTCCCTTCCAACCCAAACCATTCTAGGATTCTACGGAATGCTTCACCCAGAGTGCTCTGAAGTCTGCAGTGCTTGCACAGGGCCTGCTGCCAGTGCCAAGGAGAATGACTTCTCCTCTGCATGTGCTTCTGATTTGCATAATCTGCATACTAATTTACAGCACATCCAGAGAGGAGGAATGAGGCCTTGGAAGGGATGGTGGCTGCATGTTTCTGATGCTGTGTTTGATGTGGCTGCCTTTGCGTGCCAAAGTTTTTGCATGGTATGTGTGTGTGTGACATAAGTGGCCTTAAAAATACAGGGGACCAGGTGAGAGGAAAAGAAGAATGGAAACTGCAAGTCTTTTGCTAAGACAGGTATCATCATAATCCTGCCACATAACTATGGGAATGCTCCAGAGCTGGGTCTTTTTCCTGCCATGCATTCATTTCAGTGTAAGTGGAAGAGGACAGCCCTTCCCACATGCTGCACAACAGCCAAGCCCAAAGGAACTTGACTATAACTAGCTCCAGAGCAGGGTGTCAATGCTTGGGTTATCTGTGTGTTTCGCTCATAAAACATTTGTGCCCCTCTAAGACAAACATTAAAGGCCAGAAAAGGAACTCCAAAGGGTTGGCTAATGAATGGGGTTCTCTGTGTTCAAACACTGTCACCCAAGAGTGAGCTCTATGGGGAGATTTATAGCAAGGTTTTGAGCTACTAATAATTTACAACACAGCAGAACAGGCTCAGGAGGGCCATCCAGGTGAGCTTATAGAGGTGTGCATGAGCTTGGATTTTTGTTGTGTTTTATGCGCTACTTAAGAGAGCTGCTGGGTGGTGGAAGACTGTTTGCCAAAGCCCAGTATGTCCTGGGACCTGGCCATTCCTGAATCAGTACCTGGTTTTCTGGAAATGGCTGTGATTTGCTCTGGCTTCTTTAAGTCCTGGAAGTACCTTAGGGCTGTTGCACTGCAGCAGTAGACTGAGCAGATCTGCTCTCTTTGCTGTCATGGTCAAGGACAGGAATCTACTTGAGAGAATCAGAGGGCTACAAGGATGCTGAAAGGACTGGAGCACTGCCTGATGAGGCAAGGGTGAGAGACCCGAGGCTGTTTGGTCTGGAGAGAAGATTAAGAGGAGCTCTAACCAATGTTTATAAACATCTGAGGGCTGGGGGTCAGGAAGGAAGGGACAGGGACAGCCTCTGCTCACTTGTGCCTTGGGATAGGAATAGATGGAAACTGCAGCACAGAAAATTCCACCTCAACATAAGGAAGAACTACTTTACTGTGAGGGTCCCAGAGCACTAGAACAGGCTGCCAGAGAGGCTGTGGGATCTCCTTCTCTGGAGGGTTTTGAAACTTGCCTGGATGCATTCCTGTGTGACCTGCCGTGGGTGATGCTGCTTTGGCAGGGTGGTTGGACTTGATGGAAGGCTGTAATGGTGTGGGGATGTGAGACCACATTCTAGCTCCAAATAGTCCTTACCCCCTGGAAGACTTTTCTTACACTTTGTTAATTCTGTCACAGATGAAGGCAGGTTTATGGTGTGCATTCATTCCATGGTGCTTACAGTGTTTGAGTAGTTAGTCAACTTAGTGCTCATTTTTCTCACTTAAAAAAAATAAAAAAGAAATATATATCTATCTCAAACTGTCCAATTTATGCTTACTCTTTGCAGAACGTTTTCTGTTCTGTCAGTCTAAACACTGAGAAGTGTTTCAAGCAGATGTAGGTCATCCCTTTCTGTAAACAGGGTAAATGTTTGGCACCGCTGATGCTTACATTTAAAGATGCAGTTTGCAGGACCTGCGCAGGGACCAGGCTCTGTACCTTCTGCTTGCGCCCAGAAGCAATTTACACCCCATCAGAGACCTGTAACCTTCTCCCTGTCCTGTAAAACTCAGCTTTAGCTTCAAGCCTGGCACCAAAGAACAGTTATCCTGGCAGCTGCGCATAGCTGCATGCTGCATGCTCAGCAGTTTGTGCGTACTTGCTCGGGAGGGTTTGAGAGGAGGATGTGGTTTGGATTCCACCCCAAAAGCTCTTTGTTCTCGTTATCCTGCTGCAAACTAGATGCAATGTTATTGGCACCTTGAGTCACTTGAGGTTTATCAGGAGAGAAGAATTCATTTGGCCTCTTAAAGCTCAGTCCTGCATTTACCCACAACCTTCTATAAACTCATTGGTCTCTGGGTGGTGATGAAACTGATGCTTGGAGTGCCAGCCCCAGGAAGGTGGGGTCCTCAGCCCACCCTCTTGTGAAAATGGTGAACTGAACTGAAGAGAGGCAGGGCTGAGAGGAAAGGGTGGGTGATATTCATGTTGATAAATCCAGTGGAGCAATTAACATTGCCTTTTAAAATGTGTATATTCAGCACAAAAGGCAGTACAGACAAGAGCGGCAGCCAAGTGCTGCTCTGTGTTTATAATCAAACAGGCTGGACTCCGAATTAGCTGAAGACTTCTGGCCTAGCCTATGGCTCTCCTGGACTGGGCTGAACAGCTCTCCCTAAGTCATCTTTCATCATGCAGGTGATCATGCAGATTTGTCATTTTTATTCTACATTAACCTGCAGCATGATAGTGGAGAAGTGATGGCCTTCAGTTCAAAGAGAACCTCTGGAAACTGCTTGAAAGAGTCCAGCACAGAACCACAACGATGCTGAAGGGAGTGGAACATCTCTTCTCCCAGGCAACCAGCAACAGAACAAGAAGACACAGCCTCAAGCTGTGCCAGGGCAGGTTTAGGCTGGATGTTAGGAAGAAGTTCTTGGCAGAAAGAGTGATTGGCATTGGAATGGGCTGCCCGGGGAGGTGGTGGAGTCCCCATCCCTGGAGGTGTTTAAAAGGAGACTGGATGAGGTATGTAGTGCCATGGTTTAGTTAACTAGAAGGTGTTAGGTGATAGGTTGGACTCGATAATCTCAAAGGTCTTTTCCAAGCTGGCTGATTCTGTGATCTCCCTTCTGAGGATAGGCTGAGGTAGATGGGACTCTTTAGCTTGGAGAAGAGCTTGAGAGCTGCCCTCATTCATGTTTATCAAGATATGAAGGGCAGTGTCAGGACAGATCCAGGCTCTGCTCAGGGGTGTCCAATGATAGGACAAGGGGCAGTGGGTGCAGGCTGGAGCAGAGGAGCTGCCATCGGAACAGAAGGAAAACTTTTTTCACTGTGAGGGTGCTAGAGCCCTGGAGCAGGCTGCCCAGAGAAGTTGTGGAGTCTTCTCCCCTGGAGACATTCAAAACCCACCTGGATGCATTCTTGTGTGGCCTGCCCTGGATGATCCTGCTCTGGCAGAGGGATTGGACTCAGTGATGGACTCCTAACATTTCGTGATTCTGTGATTATCTCAAGTCCTTGCTGTAGTGTTGTAGTTGTTAATGGTTCCTTCCGTCATCCCACACTGGGCAGGTAAAAAATTGGACACATTTGTACTGAAGAGTGGCCTGAATGTGTAAAGCAATGCAGGGCTTGACCATCCATCATTCCTGCCCCAAGACATCCTTGTGTGCATTAGCCCCCTCTTAGGAAACAGTGAGTGGCAGCAACAAAAAAGGAGACTTTGCTGCTAGCATGCAAGTCCATTTCTTCATATATTTTGGCTCCAACCTCTAGCTGAGAAATCAGACTGCTAGGGCATCCAAAGTGTGGGCAAATACAGGGTCATGGCATTGCTGAGCTTATGTCTCTTTATGACATACAGAGAAAGCTGCGAACGTTGACATAAACAGAAGGAAGCCACTCCTGATCTCTTCCCTGACCCCCTGGAACAAGAATTTCAGGTCACTTTTCTATTCAGTATCAATTCTTGGTCAGTTTGGTGTTGAGAAAGGTGTTGTCCAGATTTTTGGAAGCACAGATAAGGCATTGCTTACCAGGATGGAGACACGAAGGGTAGGATACCAGAGGAGTATTCACCTCACCCACCTCCAGGTGTCTGCTTAAGGTGTCTAACTTAGCTGCCTGGCTCAAACTATTCAACAGCTCCTTTATATGCAAGAGAGAAAGGTCATTCCAAGAGGCTCTTCCCTATGTATGGTTAATTCCTGCTCTGAATTGCTCACTGGAAGAAAGATCTCTTTACAGGGACTAAAAAGAGATAGAAGGAAGATCTAATTCAGCTGCTTATACAACATAATTAAAGTTGCCTGGGGCAAATGTTCTTTCTCCTTTGCCCCTACAGACAAAGGTCCCCAGTGACCAAGGTTTCCAGGGTGCCTAGGGAGCACCTCCGTGGTGCAAGAGACAGGGCCCTGCAACAACAAAAGAGTGACCTTTTTGCCCAGAGCACTGAACTTCACCCAGAAGAAATCTTCCAAGTTATCTGCAAGGAATAAAGCTGGAGCAAAAGGTCAGAGTTAATGGAAGTGGTTTGTAGCTGTGGTTGCTCAGTGGTCAAAAGAGTGGTTTGTAGCTGTGGTTGCTCAGTGGTCAAAAGAGTTCTCTCTTCCATCTGTGCACGAGTGTCTTCTTATTCTAGGAATTCCTGCTTGTGTCACTAGGAATTCAGGCCAGAATAGACTCTCTGGGTCAGAGAAGAAAGGAGAGCGTGGCTCAGGAGTCAGAAATGCATGGAACTTGGCCTTGGACAGAGTTTTGCACTCCCTGACCAGGGCAAAATCTGATGTCAAGTTTTCCCCAGGAGTCACTCTCCTAAATGGGAAGGAGCCCAAAGTGCTCACGTGTGGAGTGCCTGTCAAAGACAACTGCCTCTTCCTGCCAAACTGGCTGCTTGGGGAAATCTGCTCTTGGAAATTCACTGCTGCCCACGTGCTGATCTTCCTCCAGAGAACAGGCATTTCTCAACCCTGGCTGGGCCAATAGCTGTTTCCAAACCTGGGGTTACAGGGGTCATCTGCTCTAACCTTATATCCATCTGCACCAGGGCCAGGAGCTCAGCAGCTGATGCTCTGCCACCGAGTTGTCCCTTCCCTTTCCACTAAGGTTGTTGACAGCGAACCTTCCTGAATGTGTAGGAGTTTTATTGTTGCCTCTGGCAGGAGGTCCACAGAAAGAGAAAATAAAAACCTCTGTCTCGAGCACATCTGCTTTGATTGTGACCCCAAGTATGCTCCTGGTTCTACTGGTTTTGTGTTTTGTGGCAATGTAATAGACATGAATGTGGGAAAAAGACTTCGTCCCTCCTGTTCTTCTTCTGCATTAGATGGATTTTAAATTAGATTGGATTTCCTCTCTCAGAATGAATCATACCTGGAACTTCTTACTCCAGAAGTTGAACTAAATTCTTGGTCAAAGCAACTACTCTGAAAAAAATGCTGTAGAGTTTTAGGTCACTACCCACGTGTCATCTTTTGTAGTTTTCTTAATTCATAGAATCATAAAAGGGCCTAGGCTGGAAGGGACCTTAAGAGATAATCCAACCTCCCTGCCATGGACAGAGAACACCTCTCAACTAGCCCAGGTTACTCAAGGCCCACCCAACCTGGCCTTGAACACCTCCAGAGAGAGAGGGGGCATCCACAACCTCTCTGGACAATCCATTCCAGAGTCTTGCCACCCTTGTAGTGCAAATTTTCTTCCTAAGATCCAATCTAAACTTATTCTACGATTTTAATCCACTTCCCTTTGTCCTGCCAGTGGACAATCTTGTAAAAAGTCCCTCTGCACCCTTCCTGTAGGATCCCTTCAGGTACCAGAAGGCAGCTCTAAGGTCCCCCTGGAGTCTTCTCCAGGCTGAACAACCCCAGCTCCCTTGGCCTATCCTCATAGCAGAAGTGTTTAAGCCCCTTGATCATCTTCATGGTCTTCCTCTGGACTTGTTCCAATAGATCTGTGTCCCTCTTTTGATGGGGACACCAGCACTGGATGCAGTATCTGAGCAACCCTTGCCTAGGTTTCTCAAGTGATGTTCACTTTCCTAAAGATATGCAGCAGGCAAGGGTGAATTCTGGAAGCTGTAGCTGTTTAGTTCAGACCAGCACATCAACAGACACTGACCCATCCAGCATAGGTCAGAATTTCCTGAGTTAGTCAGACTTGGCTATGACACTCCTCAGTGGTCCAGAAGAAATCAGTGAGTAGTGGGACTTCTACTGGTATACGAGTGTCATCCCAACTCCATATCTTAAGTTACATAAACAGTTTAAATTAAGAAATCACGGTAATTTGTCCCTTCTCCACTCTTCTGAAAGTAGGATTCATGGATTTATGAACGTGTCCTGACTTCTGAAATGCTTTGCCTGCTTCTCCTAGTGAGAATGGCAAATCAGCCAGAGCAGCAATGATCCCTGGTCCTGGCATCATCAGAGCTTGAGATTGTCTTGGAATTCAGATCCTGATGTGAACTAACTATGGGCTAGGATCCAAACATCAATAGCAGTTATTTAGGAAAGGCTTTTTCCAAGCTATGGTTTAGCAATGCCTGAAGTATTTCACCCTGGTAGACAGGGACCAGAGCACACTCCCAGCTGCTGATCTTCTGCATGGTCCCAGCTGCTTGCAAGCCAACTACTGACCCTGTCTTGGTCAGACCAGTTGGCAGCTGTGTGGGCTGGGATTGAAGCCTTTCTCATACCATCTGCAGACCCCACTTCTCACCCTTGTACAGCAAAGCAGCACCTTTTCTGTTCTGCTGAAAACGTCTCCAATGGCAACAAAGAACCTGAGCTCAATCTCCTCTGCACCTTAACATTTCCACCTGCGAAAAGGAAAAGAAAACAAAGCAGCAGAAGCAGCTGTTTGTGAGGCTCTCGGGGTTCTGAAGTCACTTGCCCAGCAACTGCACAGTGCACACCTTGGGATGAATGACCTCTTCTCACACAGAAGATTCCATCTCAACAGGAGGAGACACTTCTTTATGGTGAGGGTGCCAGGGCCCTGGAGTAGGCTGCTCAGAGAGGTTGTGTAGTCTCCTTCTCTGGAGGCTTTCCAAACACACCTGAATGTGACCTACCCTGGGTGATCCTGCTCTGGTATGGGGGCTAGTCTGAATGATCCTCTAAGGTTTTTTCCAACTCCTAATATTCTGTGCTTCTGAGCTTCTCAGCTACTGATGTTCAGGTACAAGGGAATGGGGCAGTGGCAAAGCCTTCATCTGGTTCAGGCTCTCAATCCATGACGCTTGCACCACACCCAATAGCCCAGGACCCAACAAGGGCTCCTTTAACATCATTTGGAGACTCAGCTGGAACTGGGCTGGGCAAAGTCTTCCCCTTTGAATGGTGGGGAGAAAGGTGTTTATGTGAATGCCTGGGTACTGGTGGGCATCTCAAGTCTGTGGGGAAGTCACTGAGCAGTCAAGTTAATTATTTTTAATGAACTGGGCCAAAGCTGGTTGTGTTATTTTGTAACATATTAGTTTGGAAAGCAGGGAAAGTATTTGGCATCCCTCCCTGGCCATCACAGGGACCCCTTTGTGCTTTGCTTTCCCTTACTTTTCTCTGGTGTGTGTAGCTGCCTCCCACATCTCCACTTGCTGACGCTGATTGATTGCATTAATATCACTGTAAATATTACATAATCTCCACTTACAATGCTAGAAGGAACTGATGAGCTTTACTTTGCCAAGAATTTTCAGGCTGGAAAATAATAATAAAAATAATTAAAAAAAAAAAAAATCTTCTGCCATTGGCCCTGTTGGCTGCAGGCCAAGCAGAGGCTGCCTCCTATCATAGAATGGTTTGAGTTTGAAGGGATCTTCAAGGTCATTTAGTTCCAACTCTCCTGCCATGGACAGGGACACCTCCCACTGGAACAAATTGCTCCAAGCCCTATCCAGCAGAATGTTTAATACTTCCAAGCATGGGGCATCTACAGCCTCCATGGGCAACCTGTTCCAGTGTCGCACCAGCCTCATAGTGAGGAATTTCTTCATCTGTGTCCATGGCTTCAATGGGAGAGTGAAAAAGAGGTGGCAAAGGGCAGTGACAGCATGGCAGCAAGCTGTGTGGCCTCAGCAGGGGCATGGTAAGGGGGGCAAGGGGTACTGAAGGGTATCAGACCTCTTAGGGACAAAAATGGGGGGGTTCAGAAGATAATGTTCAGGTTAGCTAAGGAAGATTTGGGTGTGCAGTGTAGGTCTGTACCCAGCCCTAGCCCCATGGGCCAGCGGGAATAGGCTTGTTGCAGTATAGTACTTTGTTCATTCCATTAGCAGCTGATTTTTAAGTCAGTGTGCTGAGTATCTGAGCTTGACCCACTCAGGATTTAAAGACACTGCTTTCCCTTTCTTCCAAAGGTGACAGCTCTTCCAGAGCATTTCCAAGATCATGTCCTGGGCTGGGGAGGATAAAGGCTGCAGCAAGGCCTGATGGGAGACTCCCCTGCCCTCTGAGGAGTCTTCTAGGATACTCCTCTAACCCTGCTCCTCCTCCTCATCCAGCACCAGTCCAGGGCTATTTGACCTCATACATGTAACACATCCTCTGTTCTGACCCTTGCCCAGGCCAGTTCTGTTTCTTTTCTCTGTCTCCCCTCCGGAGCTCCATATCAGGTTGCGTTTTGAAGTGGGCGCAGGGTTTTCAGACTCTAAAAAACCCATTTGTCATATCAGCCTTACATTAGCCAAAGCATCAGAGATAAAAATTATCTTGGAAATCTAAGCACAGATTCTAATCTAAGGTACAGCAGCATCTGTTTCCCATTACTTTTTATTACTTGCAAGATTTGAGCAGCATTACTCCTGTGGTGAGAGATTTCTGAAAGCTGTGCTTCCAGAACCGTGCATCCCAGTGCTGATTCCTGCTCCTCTCCAGGGGCTCATCTGCCGTTGAATAGCAGATTACTCAGCATGCAGAGTCAGGGGAGTGCGTGTCCTGTGCCCAGGCAGGCTCCCCAGGCAGCGCACTTGGCTGAGGTCAGGGTGATGCTGACTTCAGCAGTATCCACATCACCGTTGGATGTCTTTCAGAGGTCTTCTCAGGGACCTTTCTCAGAGGTATTTGCAATACTTTCTGAGCTGTTCTTTGGAGACAAAGAGCTCCTCACAGGATCACAGGATGCTAGGGATTGGAAGGGAACTCCACAAATTGAGTCCAATCCCCCTGCCAGAGCAGGACAGCAGAATCTAGCACAGGTCACACAGGAACACATCCAGACATGGCTGGAAAGGCTCCAGAGAATGAGACTCCACAACCTCTCTGAGCAGCCTGTTCCAGTGCTCTGGGACCCTTACAGTAAAGAAGTTCTTCCTCATGTTGAGGTGCTGCCAGAAGTGACTCAAACCAATCATTTCTACTCATCTCATGAGCCCAAATATTGTTCATCAAACTAGAGCAGGGTAGATTTAGGTCGGACATTAGGAAGGAAGCTCTTCACATTGAGGGCGGTGAAATACAGGAAGAGGTTGCCCAAAGGTATGACAGGGGCCCCATCCTTGGAGACATTCTGCTCCCTAAAGAGATTGTGGAGTCTCCTACGGAGACTTTCAAGGCCCATCTGGATGTGTTCTCTATGACTTGAGCTAGATTGTATGGTCCTGCTCTGGCAAGGGAGTTGGACTCCATGATGTAATTGTAATGACAGGACGAGGGGGAATGGGTTCAAATTGGCGGAGGGGAGATCTGAACGGGACGTTAGGAAGAAATTCTTCACAGTGAGGGTGGTGAGGCACTGGAACAGGTTGCCCAGGGAGGTTGTGTCTGCTCCCTCCCTGGATGTGTTCAAGGCCAGGCTCGATGAGGTCTTGAGTGTCCTGATCTAGTGGGAGGTGTCCCTGCCTATGGCGGGGGGTTGGAACTGGATGATCTTTGAGGTCTCTTCCATCCTAGACCATTCTATGATTCTATGATTCTATGATTCTATGTCTTTGGGTCCCATCCAACCCCTGACATCCTGTGATCTTGTGATTCAAGGCCAAACTCGATGGGACCCTGAACAAACTGATCTAGTTAAAGAGGTGCCTGCTCACTGCAAGAGGGTTGGGCAAGATGACCTTTGAGAATCGCTTCCAACCCAATGCATTCTATGATTCTGTGGTGCAGCTTTTAGCTTCCTTGTGGGGCAGGTCTCTTGATCTGATGTAATGCAGCCAGCTTTGCCTACACCCTAAGGACTATCTTCAGGGCTTGCAATGCACTTCTTGAGAATATTCAGGCCCAGCCTCACCTAGGACCCCACAAGCTCAGCCTATCCTGAGCTATGTTGCAGGATTGCCTGTCCCTTGCCTTGTTCCTAAATAGACTGCACCAGTACAGGCTGGGAGGTGATCTGCCAGAGGGCAGCTCTGTGGAGAAGGACCTAGGAGTGCTGGTGGACAAGAAGCTCTCCATGAGACAGCAATGTGCCCTGGTGTCCAAGAAGGCAAATGGGGTCCTGGGGGGCATTCAGAGGAGTGTGGCCAGCAGATCCAGGTAGGTTCTCCCTGCCCCAGTGAGACCTCACTTGGAGGTCTCTCTACTTGGGTCTTCCCAGTTTAAGAGGGACAGGGATCGACTGTAAAGAGTCCAAGGGAGGGCTATGAAGGGGATGGTGCACTGCCCCGTGAGGAGAGGCTGAGTGACGTGGGGCTCTTTGGTCTGGTGAAGAGAAGACTTAGAGGGGATCTAATTGTTTATAAATATCTGAGGGCTGGGGGTCAAGAGGGAGGGGACAAACTCTCCTCAGTTGTGCCCTGGGATAGGACAAGGGGTAATGGATGTAAACTATAGCACAGGAAGTTCCACCTCAACATGAGGAAGAACTTCTTTACTGTGAGGGTCCCAGAGCACTGCAACAGGCTGCCCAGAGAGGTTGTGGAGTCTCTTTCTCTGGAGACTTTCAAGACCCACCTGGATGCATTCTTGTGTGACCTGCGATAAATTCTGTGGTCCTGCTCTGTCAGGGGGGTTAGACTCAATCTGTGGAAATCCCTCCCAACCCCTAACATCCCATGATCCTGTGATGTTGCCTGGTTTCCCTGGATTTTTCCTTTAGGAAGCAGCCCCACTCTAGCTTCTTACCATTACTTGTGGCGTTTCGGGCACCATGAAGGGGCTGTGCTGTGAACTCAGCCTTGCCCTGCTGCTCAGAGACAAGTATGCAGCTCTGCAAACTACTGTTTGCCTCTTGAGACAAATTATGGCACGCTGCAATAGCTGAGGAATAGCATAAGAGGAGTATGCAATGAATCATGATGCATATGCACACGAGGGGAAAAGTTCAACCTTCTGTTTGCCATTATCTGCCTCTTGAAAGCTGAACTGTTCAATTCTTGCATTTTCCTAGCAGAGTTTATTTCTGTGGCATTTCCTAATTCTTTTTCTGTCTGTCTTGAGGCAGGAGAAAGAAAAGTGCAGCCCTGCTCAGAACTCTGCAGTTGTGCTGGCTTGCAAATAAACAAAAACTAAAACAAAAACGAAAATACAATGAGGTAAGAGAACAGAAGCCTGTGGTGTGTAACTCTGCAATTGCATAGTTGAATGCATTTCTTGAACTTACTCAGCTGGGGCAGCTGTGGTGTGCTTGATGCTCATTGATGTTGCATGTCCTGCCTGGGGTGGAGGTGGATTGCAGGCATGGTGACCTCAGAAACCAACTCAGGTGCAGGAGAGGTGCAATGTTTTTTAAAAAAACACTCATGTTTTAGTTGGTGGTGCAGGGGCCAAGTCTCATTTTCTCATTACATCTCTTGAGTTTTCTGCTAGGGACAGAGAAAGTGGAGAGATAATAATTCCTCCCCACCATCTAACTCAAAGGTGACTTCAGGGAAGTCCTTTTACCCCTGTACACAGTACTGGTTAGGCCACACCTTGAGTACTGTGTCCAGTTCTGGGCCCCTCCATTTAAGAAAGATGTGGAGGTGCTTGGACATGTCCAGAGATGGGTACCAAGACTGGTGAGGGGCTGGAGCAGAGGAGAGGCTGAGGGAGTTGGGGGTGTTCAGTCTGGAGAAGAGGAGGCTCAGGACAGACCTTATTACTCTCTACAACTACGTGAAAGGGGCTTGTAGCCAGGTGGGGATTGGTCTCTTCTGCCAGGCACCCGGTGACAGAACTGGAGGATGCAGCCTCAAGCTGTGACAGAGCAGGTTTAGGCTGGATGTTAGGAAAAAGTTCTTCACAGCAAGAGTGATTAGAATGGGCTGCCCAGGGAGGTGGCAGAGTCCCCATCCCTGGAGGTGTTTAAGAGGAGGGTGGATGAGGCACTTGGTACCATGATTTAGTTAATTAGAAGGGTTGTGTGATAGGTTGGACTCAATGATCTTAAAGGTGTTTTCTAACTTCTGTGGTTCTGTGATTCACCTCTCAAGGTAGTTGTTGTTCATCAGTAATGATACTGAGAGCAAGTGCAGACTGATCTCTTAAATTAGCTCCCTCAGGGTGTGTGAGTCTGGGCTTTTCAGGGCAGTCTGAAATCCCATCACTATAAAATGCATCTTTAATTCATGTCATGGTCACTATGTATGAGCAGCCCTCAGCAACTGTGGTACCTAGGGCTAGATATAAATCAGGGGTTCCTTAGTGTTTGCTCAATACATCAGATTTTGTCTGACTTCCAAACTGTATGGTGGATATTTGTCCTTTGTCAGCCTGATGTTTAACATGCAAAGAGCAGCCCGAGAGGTTCCCAATCGTCTCTTCATCATCTATGAACACCCACAAGGCAGAGAGAGTCTTTGCTTTGGTGGGGGGGGAGGGGTGGGGGTGTGGGGAGGTAGCTCCTTAATCTAGCGGAAAAGCAAGATCCCAACATAATGAGGAAAGAGAAGTTAACACATTTAGAGTGGTGACAAGACATGGGTGTTCAAGAGTGACACTAATTACACACTGAGATCTATTAACTTGGGGACTGGAGGAGTCTACGTTCCTTATTTCCTCCCCTTCCCTGCCAAAACATCTCTAAAGAGCACGCACTGAGCAATGCAGGAGGTCAGTGCTGGGCGAGCTGCTGCTGCTACTTTTCTCTCCAAGCTGGGACGAGGAAGCCTGGCACTGCTGTGCACCACTTCACCAGTGTGACCTCTGCCCCTGCTCGCCATTCTGGCACTGCTGTGCACCACTGCACCGGTGCAATCTCTGGCTCTGCTGTGCACCACTGCACCAGCTCACCAGTATGATCTCTGCCCCTGCTCGCCACTCTGGCACTGCTGTGCACCACTGCACCAGATCACCAGTATGATCTCTGCCCCTGGTCACCACTCTGGCACTGCTGTGCACCACCACACCAGTGTGATCTCTGGCACTGCCGTGCACCACTGCACCACCTCACCAGTATGACCTCTGTCCCTGTGTGCCATTCTGGCACTTCTGTGCACCACTGCACCAGTGTGATCACTGGCACTGCTGTGCACCACTACACCAGCTCACCAGTGTGATCACATCCATATATTTTGGTTTATTTTCATTTTACTTCATATTTATTTCTTGCTTATTTCATCCCCCATCTTCTTCCAGAACCACTTTGTTCAGCCCTAGGCCTGCTTGTCTGAGCTGGGTTTTGTCTCAGTTCTGTGTACCTCCCAGAGAAGCTTCATGGTACCTTAAATTGCAACTTGGATGCTGCAGCAATGAAAGTAACTAAATGAATCATTTCAGTTGAGCTTGCCCTGCCAAATGAACCTGGCAAAAACCACAGTGTCATTTGCAGTATTTACTCCAATCTGATTTTTCTGGGTATTTTCCTAGGGGAAAAAAAAAAAAAATTAAGTGGGGTGGAGAAAAAGTCACCTTCCCCTTATTCTGAATTTCACAACAGTATTTAGTTTCTTCTTGTGCACTTAGACTGGCAGTGGAGTTACCAGGCTTAGGATGCTGTTGGCACCACCTCTTATCTCGTTCAAAAAACTCAGCTCTGACTTCCTCAGCTGGCTGCAGGGAAAGGTCAGCCTGGGGAACAGTGACTGAGACAGAGCTTTGTTTGGATGATGTCAGACCACGAGCAGCTTGGGATCAGACGTTTTGGATATAGTTTTGCCCAGTATCTGATAACAGCAGAGCCTGAGCCTCCAAGTGCTCCCAAAAGACATCAGCTGAGGCTTGCCTGGGTGGGTTAATCCTGCCTGTCCATTCACTGGAGGAAATACTGCAGTGCTCCCCTCGTGCCCACCCCTTGGGGAGCTGGGGGAGAGTTTAGGGCAGAGTACAGAGGGCTGCATTATTGGTATTAGCACTTATTAACCAGTTTGATTCTATTAAGGGAAACCTGCAGTGAATAATGATGATTGAGCTGGCCCTTTCCACAAGTGCTTTAACAGCTGGTGGCCTCAGAGCTGTTTTGATGAAATAAATCACCCCAATGGAAAGATCTCCAAAGCCGCAGGCTGTGGAAAGTCCACCAGATCTTTACTGGCATTATTTAGGGATGCTCTAAACAATGAGACAGTTGTTTTCCCGTTACTTTTAGTACTGTGTCTGGAAAAAACACGATATCCCTGAAGCTGGCCTGCCTGGGAAGATTTGGGATACAGAGCACCACTAAACCTGGCTGCAAGGCTCCTGAAGATGCTTCTGAACTTGCAAAGAACTCAATGTATGCAATAATTATCAGGATTGCTTGGACCTCAGCTGGAAGTGGCAGGATAGGCACAGGTGGAAGGTTTTTTCCCTTGAGCCTGCCTTTTCCCTGTGAGCGTCTTCTGTGGTCAGAATCACAGAACTTTAGAGGTTGGAAGGGACCTCCAGAGATCATCCTGTCCATCCTCCCTACTAAGGCAGGATTCCCTAGGGTACTTTGCATGGGAATGCATCCAGGTGGGTTTGGAAAGTCTGTGGAGAAGACTCCACATCCTCTCTGGGCAGCCTGTTCCGGGGCTCTGTCACCCTCACTGTGAAGAAGATTCTCCTCATGTTGAGCTGAAACCTTCTTTGTTCCAGTTTGTAGCTCTTGCTCCTTGGCTTATTGCTGCCAAGGAGGGGGATTGGCCCCCTCCACTTGACACCCACCCCTCAGATATTTGTAGGCATTGATCAGATCTCCTTTCAGTCTTCTTTTCTCCAGACTAAACAGCCCCAGGGCTCTCAGGCTCTCTTCAAGTCCACCAGTGATTGTTGTGGCTCTCTGCTGGACTCTCTCCAGCAGATCTCTCCTAAATGGGGGAGCCCAAAAGTGGACACAGTATTGCAGGTGTGGTCCTACACTTGCTGTGAGTCCTTAAGGCGGGAAACAAAAAACAAACAAAGAAAAGACTTCTTGCAATGCACAGCTGCTGCCATAAACCCTGTGCAAAGTATCTGCTGGGCTGAGAGCCCTCAAGATCTCCATTGAGTAGGTGTGAGCTATCTCTTTCTGCCCATAGCAGGGTCTTCCCTTAGAGCCATCTGGCCTCTGAATGGCATTGCAATGAAGCAAATCCATCACCTCTATCTGCTAACGCGTGTTTGGCTTATAACTCGAAGGAGATGTGCTGGGAAGAGCATCTCCTGGGGCATACAGAGCATTGTTCCACAAAGGCTGGGGAAAAAGAGCTGAGCAAAGGCATCACTGCACACAGGGCAAGAGCTGGCCAGTCCCATGGCAGTTTTGGACCTCTCTAGCCTCTGTGTTCGTCAAATATGGTGAGCAAAGTTGTACCTTTGAGCTCCCTGGACCATGGAGATGGGGGGAGGCATTTAAACTATTGTTTTCTTCTCAAATGGAGCTGTCAGTGTTTGTTTCTTGTGCTGTGAGGTCTTTACTGAGTTTTACAACAGAAAGTGAGAGCTGAGGTGACTGCACAGATACAGATAATTGAAGATGATTTAGCAGGAGTTCCTTTTCACCTCTTCACCTTGACTTTGGTTCAGCCTGTAGAACTAGGTGGCCTTTTGAAAACTGGGAGTAAGGATAGGCAAAAAAAATCATCTAGTCTGAACTTCTCAGCTTAGAACTCCTCATGCAGCAGGTTACTGAGCAGCAGTGAAAGGAAGGTAAGGGTATACAAGAAAGGAGACCTTTCCTTTCTGATTGTCAGCAGGTAGGAATTTCTGATCTAGGTAGGACCCTTCCACAAATGCCTGCATGGTGCAAAGGAGCTTGAGGCTGGCATTAAGCAGTGAGGAAGTAAAATAGAAATGGTCTGCCAAATTCTGTCTAATGAGGTCTTTTTCTTTAATTGGGTGTTTGTGGAAGTGGAAATGGTAGTTTAAATGCTACAGAACACATCAAACCAGCGAGACAGTTTGTGGGTGGCTGGCTGGGCTCCTCATTTCTAAGCAGGCTCCCATGAAGCCAGTTGGGTTACCCCTGATGAACACCCTCTGATGTGCCTCACAGCTGATGTTGGACCAGTACTGTTGATAAAGCTCAGATGAGGGGCAGTGCCACCAATCACTCCACTGGGCTGCTTGCTGGGTCTCCAAAAATTAAAGCCTGATGACCTTCCAAGGTGGTATTAGTGTCACCTTTTCAGCAGCAGCAGAACACTGAATTTAGCAAACATTTTCTTTCCCTAACCTGCTGTCTTGGAATATCTATTTGTGCTGATGTCCCATGCGCACCTTTTAATGACCTAAAGGATGGCTCTGACATGGTTATACAACATCAGACAGAGGTTTTGGCCAGGTTCCTGTTGGCATGGGCCAACCAAAGAGCCATTCTTGAGATTCAGTCTACCTTATGGAGCATGACCAGGAAAATAAGTTCTTACAGAAAGAAACAGGAGGGAAAAAACAGATCAAGCCCATTGTGTAACACAGTAACAGGGGGCTGTGGGAGAAAAGATGTAATTGTTGTCTGTGCTAAATGTGAATCTAAACAGGATCACAACCAGTTATCTGTTTAATAGGTGACTAAAGTAAATACTATAATTAGAGAGCCTATTAAAAATATTATTTAAATTAAAATAAAAATAAATAAGCCTCTCAAGAAACACAGCTTTGTCCTGGACTGCCAGTCAAAAAAATCAACAAGCCACTAAGAAAAAAATCTGTCCATGCCCAAATCAGTAAAGCACACAGTAATTACTTGGCACATTCTCTCTCTCTTCAAAGTCCTCTGCACATGCTAAGTAATTAATCCTCCCGACACCTCTGTGTGGTGTGTGCAGCAGGCACGGGTGAAAAGCAAGCTTGTGTTGCAGGCATGGATAAATACCTTGGTGTGAGGCTGCTTCTTGGCAGGGGAAATGCCACTCTAAAGTCAATAACGGGGAGGGGAGCCTGCTCATCTCCTCAATAGCCCTCATTGTAAGCCACTGCTGCCTTTGTTTGAGGGAAAGGGAAACTGAGGTACTCCACGTCCTGAATCTGAGGAGGAATAGCAACACAGGCACCAGTACAGGTTGAGGCTGCCCCGCTGGAAAGCAGCTCCGTGGAGAAAGACCTCGGAGTGCTGGTGGACAGCAAGTTCTGCGTAGGCCAGCAATGTGCCCTTGTGGCATTCTGGGGTGCATCAGGAAAAGTGTGGCAAGAAGGGCTAGGGAGGTTCTCCTGCCCCTCTACTCTGCCCTGATGAGACCACATCTGCAATACTGTGTCCAATTTTGGGCTCCCCAATTCAGAAGAGACAGGGACCTGATAGAGAAAGTCTAGCAGAGAGCCATGAGGATGACTAGGGAACTTGAGCATCTCCTCTTGAAGAGAGACTGAGAACCCTGGAGCTCTTTATTCTGGAGAAGTCTGAGAGGAGATCTGATCAGTGTGTACAAATATCTGAGGGGTGGGTGTCAAGTGACTGGGGCCAATCTCTTTTTGGTGTTCAACAGCAATTAGACAAGGAGCAACAGCTACAAACTGGAACAGAGAAGGTTTCACCTCAACAAGAGGAGAAACCTCTTAACAGTGAAGGTGACAGAGCCCTGGAACAGGCTGCCCAGAGAGGTTGTTGAGTTTTCTTCTCTGGAGACTTTTCAGACCCACCTGGATGCATTCATGTGCAAACTACATTGGGAGATCCTGCCTTGGCAGGGAGGCTGGACTCAGTGATCTTTGGAAGTCCCTTCCAACCTCTAATGTTCTGTAATTCTATATGGAAGCACTTAGGTCAGTTTGTGGAAAGCTGTCCTAGGTTTCCTCACCAGATTCTGATCAGACTAGCTTTAGAGAAAGCTGGTGAACTTCTGCAGCTCTCCTGCCTTCAATCCTGTGTCTGAGCATCAGGTGTAAGCTGGGACTGAGTTGGGCTGCCATACTTAAAGCTCTTTTCAAGGCAAGCTTTGGGTTGAAGATAATGCATTTCAAATTGATTGGCTGTTCCAGGATGAGACTCTCACCCTTTTACGGTGCCCACCATGGCCTGCATGCTCTACCAGAACCTGGGGGAGCACCTGTAAGGTGTACATGACCTGGTTTTGTGTGCCTATGCTGTTATGAGCTCATTTTTGTGCTCCCTACCGAACATGACAAATAGCTTTCTCCTCTGATCCTTTCTGCGGTTTCTTTTTGTGGTGACTTCTCCAAAAACCCAAAAGATGGGGAAAATACAAATCATAGAATGGTCAGAGCTGGAAGAGACTTCAAGGATCATGTAGTTCCAACCCCCCTGCCATGAGTAACATGTGGGGGAAAGAGAATTGAGAATGTAATGGTGAGGCATGAAGAATTGACATTAACATCAAGCTGTGTCACAAAAACATCTAAACCTGAGCTCTGGGAGTGCCAGCAGAAATTAAATCCTTTAGAAAGAGAAATCAAAGATGGTACCTTCAGATCCCTTCCACCTCCTGTTAAATGCAGCAAATGGCTGTGTGGAGCTTGGCAGGTGCCATGTGGAGCAAACTTTCTCAGCTGGGAATGACTAATCCCAACCTGGCTGCTGTTAAGAGACCGTTTGCAGCAGCAGCTTAATTGGGCTGAGCTTTTACACCCTTGTCCAAAAATAAACTTTCCCGCAAAGAAAGCTGAGCTACAAGTGGAAAAATACCTGTGTTGGCTTTCATGGGAAGGAAGAAAGAAAAGAAGGTGCTTCTGCAAAATGAAAGGCTGCATTCAAGAAAGGACTTGTTCTCCTTTTTGATCAGAGAGGCACCCATGCAGCAAGGAGCAGGCCCGAAGTTTATGGATTTGGGGCAGGCAGAAAACAGCATTTTCACCAAAATGGAGATTTTTGTGGTCCTGGTGGCAGGTGTGTCAGTGCACACATGGAAGGTGAACATGTTCTAGTACACAGAATCACAGAATGGTTTAGGTTGGAAGGGACATCAAAGAGTTTCAGCTCCCCACCATAGGCAGGGACACTTCCCATTAGAACAGGTTGCTCAAGGACTCATCCAACCTGGCCTTGAACTCCTCCAGGGAGGGAGCAGCCACAGCCTCCGTGGGCAACCCATTCCCTCACTGTAAAGAACTTCTTTCACCACCCTCACTGTAAAGAACTTCTTCCTAACATCCAGCTTAAATCTGCCCTCTTCCAGTTTAAACCTATCAACCTTTGTCCTGTCATTACAAGACCTTGTAAATAGTCCCTCCCCAGCTGTCTTGTAGGCACCCTTCAGATACTGGAAGGCCACTCCAAGGTCTCCTGAAAGCCTTCTCTTCTCCAGGCTGAAGAGCCCCAACCCTCATAACCTGTCCTCATAGCAAAGCTGCTCCAGCCCTCTGAGCATCTTCATGGCCTCCTCTGGAGTTGCTCTAACAGTTCCACATCCTTCTTGTGTTGGGGGCTGCAGAACTGTACACAATACTCCAGGTGGGGTCTCATGAGAGTATGGGGCAGCAGGGTTTGAACTGCATAAAAAAGCAGCTCCTGTGATTGAGGAGGTGTTGAACTTGGTGAGCTAATCACCAGTGCTGCAACAAGGTGCTGCTGAGTGGACCTGGGTCAGCCTTCTGCCACTGCTGGGGATAATTTTTCGGTTGCCTCATCCTCCAGCCACGAATGTCCACAAAAGAACTGTCTAAAATAACTGGTGGCTCTTCCTTGCCTCAGATACTTCCGTAATCATAATTCCTCAGTGGAATTTAGGAGGCATGCTGTGATATCAGTTTTCTTCTAGTCCTCAAGTGATATTTTGTGTGGATCACAAGGTTTCTCTTTCACCTTTAGATTGGATGTTAGGAAGAAGTTCTTCATTGAAAGAGTGATTGCCTATTGGAACAGGCTGAAGGGAGTGGCACATCTCTTCTCCCAGGCAGCCAGTGACAGAATAAGAGGACAGAGCCTCAAGCAGTGCCAGGGCAGGTTTAGGCTGGATGTTAGGAAGAAGTTCTTCACTGAAAGAGTGGTTGGCATTGGAATGGGCTGCCCAGGGACGTGGCGGAGTCCCCATACCTGGAGGTGTTTAAAAGGAGACACTTGGTGCCATGGTGTAACCAACTAGAAGGTGTTAGGTGATAGGTTGGACTCAATGATCTCAGAAGTCTTTTCCAACCTGGTTAATTCTGTGATTCTGTAATTCTTCAGCTTCCTCTCCCTGCAGTGCTAAGAGAAAGTCTTGTGCTTTCCTTTACTCCAGCCCTAGGTGATCCTGCTGTGGCACAGGTGTTGGACTCAATGACTTCTGGAAATCACTTCCCTCCTTCACATTCTGTGATTCTGTGACTCCTTTGCTTCTCGATTCTCTCCGTGCCTGTCTCTATCTTCCAGCCCGCTTTTACTCAACCTCAGGGCTAAGTGGTCAGGGAAAGGTTCTTGAGGATGAGTCCCCATGCACAGTTAATCATCAGTCTTATTAGGCTGGTAGATTCCCTTTCCCTTCAGCTATGAATTAAAATGATGACAGAGAAGGCAGAGTTCAGGATCTCAGTTTAGTGGCACGTGAAACATTCCCCAAGCCATCACATCATGCATGTGTAAGTCACACAGTGTTTTCCCTGTGCACATGAGTCCTAGCTTAAATCCAGAGCAAACTGCCAAATTATTTCCCTGTGGGACATGCTCCATGACTTATATCATCTGGATCATCAGGATACTCCATTCCTGAAAAACATCTAAAGACAATGCTGTAGTTTAAACAAGGAACTTAAGGATGTGCTTTGCCACTGTGTGCTCTCCTGTTTTACAAATAATGCCCAAAACTATGATTACAGGTAAAAGTGTGGCCAGCAAAATCTGGGGAGGTTCTCCTTCCCTTCTTCTCTGCCCTGGTGACATCACACCTGCAGTGCAGTGCTGGGGTCTGCAGTCCAAAAGAGACAGCGACCTACTGGAAAGCCATGAGGTTGATAAAGGGACTTGGGCATCTTCCCTATGAAGAGACACTGAGAGCCCTGAGGCTGTTTAGTCTGGAGAAGACTGAGAGAAAATCTGATCAGTGTCAATAAATATCTGAGGGGTGGGTGTCAGAATGAAGGTGCCAGGCTCTTTTTGGTGGTGCTCAGTGACAGGAAAATGAACAATGGCTACAAATTGGAACACAGAAGATTGCACTTCAATATGAGGAGACACTTCCTCATGGTGAGGTGCTGGAGTACTGGAGTAGGCTGCTCAGAGAGACTGTGGAGTCTCCTTCTCTGGAGACTTTCAAACCCACCAGGATGTGTTCCTGTGTGACCTGCTCTAGGTGATCCTGCTCTGGCTGATCTCTGGAGGTCCTTTCCAACCCCTCACATTCTGTGATTAGGATGATGAGATAAGGGCAGTCTCTATCCTAAGCTGTACTGACCTGTCTGTTGGGAGGTTTATAGGGAATGACACCTTCCTGATTCTCTCATTTGTGCAATTAGGATTTGAGATGTGGCTGGATAAGGTGCATGTGTCTGCCTTGGGTGACTCTTTGAAGGCTGATTTGACAGCACTGAGTGGAAAAATTCCTGAGCAAAGCCCAAACTGCATCAAATACCTACTCCTTTCTGCTGTCCCCAAATAATTCACTGTTTGGAGGGTATTTAATTTTTTTCCCAGTTTTTATTGTGTTTATTGGATTTTTGCTTGTTTATTTTTGTTGTTTTTATTGTTTTATTGGTTTTCAGTTTTTATTCACACACACACTCCAGCTGCTTCTGAAAGAGCAGTGAGGATAAAAACCAAGCAGAACAGGGATCTATCTTTTCCAGAAGGCTGGAACTGTCCATCATTCATACAGGAGCTGCTGGCTGCTCACTGGCAACACAGACCACAGGATTTTATGGAGAAAAGGGCATCCAAAATGGGTCATGTCCCTAAAAGCAGAACTAGAGCATAGAGAAAAGACTAAAGGTGGAGAATTAGAAATTACATCAAACAGCAAAGTAGAGAATACATACCCTGGAGAAGGTCCATATAGCTTAAGTTGCAATTTAGATGATGTAGCAAGGAAAATAACTGAATCATAGGATCCTAGAACGGTTTAGGTTGGAAGGGACCACCATGGGCAAGGACACCTCTCAGCTAGACTCAGTTGCTCAAGGCCTCATCCAACCTGGCCTTCAACAACCAGAGGGAGGAGGCAGCCACAACCTCCTTGGGCAGACTGTTCCAGAGTCTCACCACCCTCCTACTGAAGAATTTCTTCCTGAGCTCCAGTCTAACCCTGCTCTCCCTCAGTTTCAAACAATTGCCCCTTGTTCTTTCTCTAGACATCCTGAAGAAAATTTCCTCTGCAGCCTTCCTGGATGATCCCTTCAGGCCTTAGAAGGCAGCTCTAAGATCCCCCTAAACTCTTCTCTTCTCTAGGTTGAACATCCCCAGCTTCCTCAGCCTATCCTCATAGAGAGGTGCTCCAGCCCCTGGATCATCTTTGTGGTCTCCTCTGTACTCTTTCCAGCAGTTCTGTGTCCTTATGCTGGGGACACCAAAACTGATTACCGTACTGGTCTCAGCAGAGCAGTCAAGAGGCAGAATCCCCTCTCTTGCCCTGCTGCCCACACTCCTCTTGCTGCCTTCTGTACTCCATGAGGGCGCTGCTGGCTCATGGGGAGCTTCTCATCAACCTACTCCCCAAGTCTCTCTCTTCAGAAATGTTCTCAACCCACTCTCCACCCAGCTTGCATCTGTGCCTGGGACGGGCCCCATCCAGATGCAGGACCTTGCAATTTGACTTGTTGAACCTCATGCAGTTGGCACTGGCCCACATTCAAGCCTGTCAAGACTCTTCTGGATGCCAGCCCTGTCCTCAAGTGAGTCCATCTCAGCACACAACTTGGTGTCATCTGTAGACTCACTGAGGATGACCTTGATGCCACTGCCCATGTTGCTGATGCTCGCAGTCTGGGACATGTTGTGACAGCTTAATGCCACAGACATCAGCAAATAACCCTGAGCAGCCTCAGCACCTTTCAGAGCAAACCTCCCAAGGCTGGGACTATCTCTTCTGCCTTAAGGAAGTGGGAAGCAGCCTTCCCAGCCTCCACACATGACTTTTCCCTGTTTATCCCAAGGGCTCTCTTGCATTAGACCCTCTGCCATACATCAACCAGTCAGAGACAGAGGTTTCACTAATGGCCACAGTGTAAATATTTACAGTAAACAGTTTTAGCAGCTGACTTTTAGCAGCCACTGTGCATATGGAATTGCATAAACAGGAAGGACAATTATTATATGGATGGAAAATTGGCAGAGGAAGCAAGGAAAAGTAAGGAATTAAAATGTTGCATTCCTACAGTATGCAATTAAGATAACAGTCATAATCAATTAGCAGTGACCCCCCAATGCAGGCACAAAATGAACACCTAGAATCATTTGGCCCTAGGAAATAGTCTCTAGAGCTGATGTTCACATTATGCTGGTTTTTTTTTTTTTTGACCCAAGTGATTAGCCAGGATGTGGGGGTCTCATGGCTTGTTTCCACTGGAAGCAGAAATTAACGATGATCTCAAGTCTTTCTTTAACACAATCCTGTTTATTTCAAAGCCTGGGCAAAATCCTGGTTCCCTGGACTCGTTAGGAATTAAATAGCAGGAGGCAGTTTCCTTGGGCAGTGGTCCAAGGCCCCTTTTCCAGCCAGCACTCAACCCAAAAAGCTCACTTCATCAGTCTCATTTCAAGGTCATGCCTCATGTGCTTCTTTAGTTATCCTTGACTTTTTCAGCTGCCTTCTCTCCTTGCTACTGTGATATTTCTCATGATGGTTTCCCTGTTTTCCCTGGTTTTGGTTTTTTTTGGGTTTTTTTTTACTCTCTACTCCCTTCCCCTTACCCCCTTCTCCTTGCCCTCGTCCCCTTGCCCCCTATCCCTTAAAAAAACCAAAAAACAAACCTGCATGAATTTCTTAATTCCCTAGAAGAAATTCAGACTCTTAGCCTTTAGCACCTGCCTAGCTCACGCAGCGGCTCTTGCTGCTTCAGACAACTCATTCTCCCCTGTCCTGAAGGAAAAAAAAAAACAAACAAAAATAAAATATTCTTTGTGTTTCTAATCAGAAAAAAAAAAAAAATGGGCATTTGGCACCCTCTCTCCCACCTGACCACTTCTTTGTGTCTTCAGCCCTTGTCACTTGATCTTGTCAGAAGCTTGAGATTCTTATTACCCTTCCCCCCCAACCTTCTTGTATTCTCAAAGATCTTCCTGAAGGAAAGACAGAGTTCTTTTTTTTTCCTGCTCTTTTAGACAAACTTTGCCCCTGAATGAAGTTTTGTTTTTCCTTTCCACTTGAGCTGGTAAATCCCTGTCATCATGTACAACACAAAATGAAGAAAAATTCCTCTGCACACTTTGTTATGTGCATACACACACTCGGGACCTCAGCAAGAAGATGGATGATCTCTCATTCCCCCCCTCTGCCAGACTGGCTCTTGCTTTCTGAGTGTTTATTCAACTCATTGGTGCAGAGGCCACCTGCTCTTTGAGAGGCAAAAGCAGCACAAGGCAATACAGAAGGAGCCTGCTGCCCATCTGCTATGAGGACAGGCTGAGGGAGCTGGGGTTGTTCAGCCTGGAGAGAAGACTGCAGAGGGACCTTAGAGCTGCCTTCTAATAGCTGAAGAGATCCTCCAGGAAGGCTGCAGAGGCTGCTAGAGACAGGATAAGGGAGAGTAGTTTGAACCTGAGTGAAACTAGGTTCAGACTGGATCTTAGGAAGAAGTTCTTCAGTAGTAAGGTGGTGAGACTCTGGAATAGGCTACCCAGAGAGGTTGTGAATGCCTTCTCCCTGGGGTTGTTCAAGGTCTTGAGTGGCCAAGTCTAGTTGAGAGGTGTCCCTGCCTATGCTGGGGAGGTTGAAGGAGCATGATCTCTGAGGTCAATTCCAACATAAACCATTCTATGAAGATGTCGGTGAAAGTCATATTTTTGTTGTGAATAATGATGACAGAGAAGGGAAACACCAATAGCAGTTACAGGAACAACCTAAACCATGTCAGGCTTGTTAAAGGCAAGTTAAAATAAATTTGGGACCCTAAATTTCTTCAGAAGAAGAAGACAAGAGACCTGTGCCTCACCTTGCCTCCAGATCAGCCAGGGACTAGGACTAGGTGTAATTTTGAGCACACAATTCATGGCTTGATTTAATGAGTGTATTTTGTGAGGTATTTATGTATTTCAGAGCACTGCTGATGCAGGGGGTATATCCCTGTATTTAAGGTTGTAAGTTTCCAAATGCTTCCTAATTACATTACTCCTCCTTGCCTCTCCTATGAGGACAGGCTACAAGAGTTGGGGCTCTGCAGCCTGGAGAAGGGAAGGCTTCCAGAAAACCTTGGAGTGGCCTTCCAGTATCTGAAGGATGCCTACAGGACAGCTGGAGAGGGACTATTGACAAGGTCTTGTAATGACAGGACAAGGCTTGATGGGTTTAAAC
Source organism: Psilopogon haemacephalus (assembly GCA_013396835.1). Lineage (NCBI taxonomy): Eukaryota > Metazoa > Chordata > Aves > Piciformes > Megalaimidae > Psilopogon > Psilopogon haemacephalus. Next base: position 502,755 of record VWZI01019749.1, read on the forward strand.
TGGCAGAGGGGAGATTTAAACTGGATGTTAGAAAGAAGTTCTTGACAGTGAGGGTGGTGAAACACTGGAATGGGTTGCCCAGGGAGGTTGTGGCTGCTCCCTCCTGGAAGTGTTCAAGGCCAGGTTGCATGAGGCCTTGAGTGACCTGTTCTAGCAGGAGGTGTCCCTGCCTCTGGCAGGGGGTTGGAACTGGATGATCTTTGATGTCTCTTCCAACCTAAACTATTCTGTGATTTAATGATTCTGAGCTCTCTTTAGGTATTTCCATCCTTCCTCTGAGTCAGGAAAAGTGTCTCTTTCACACTTTCTTAATCAGTTTATGATAAGACAATCTCCACGGTGTTTTCCTTGGCATCATGCCTTGGACTGAAGTCAATTAATGATCTGAGCATTAATTGAAGATCATGTTTTGTGGTTGTGCTTACTTGAGTCTCCCAATGACTCCCAACAGAACTGGTGACATTCCTCATGCCCTAGGATCAAGAGCCAAATTTGCTAAGAAACAAAATCCAGCAGGTTGGTGTCATTGTGGCATCCATGTCTGTACAAATTCCCAAGGCGATCAGAGACCCTGAGTCCCACTGTCCACTCCTCACATGCAGGCACACAAGGCTGGTGCAGAGAAATGGTTAAATGACCCAAAGTCGCTTCTTGCCTCTGAGGCAGGAGTTATTGGTTTGCCATGAAGCCCCCAATCTGGGCTTGTGGGGCTTGATGCCTTCATCCCCCACTACAAATGCCCTGGAGCACCTCTGCTAAGAGGACAGGCTGAAGGAGCTGGGGGTGTTCAGCCTGGAAACAAGAAAGATGGAGACTGATTACAAAGGTCTGTGGTGATAGGAAGAGAGGCAATGGCTTCAAACTAAAGAAGAGCAGATTTAGATTGGATGATAGGAACAAGTTGTGCACCATGAGGGTGCTGGAATGCTGTAACAGGTTTCCCAGGGAGGTGTTTTGGTCTCTGTCCCTAGAGATATTCAAGGTGAGGATCAACAGGACTCTGGGCAGCCTGATCTTGAGGATGTCTCTGCTGACTGCGGAGGAGGTTGGACTTGATGACCTTTGGAGGCCTCTTCCAACACAGACCATTCTATGAAGGACATACTGCTTTCCTCTTGCTCCTGGAATTCACCTGTGGTGGTCCTCCAAGGAAGATCTGTTGGGATCCAGGTGGACTTTTCCCAAGCCTCAGTCTTTTATTAGAAGAATTTTTAATTCTTTTACTCCTGTTTTAATCTCGTAATTTTTTTAAGGCAAGAACATTTGGGTTCTGGTTGTATTTAAATTATTTACTTAATCCATTTAATAATAATAATTTTAAAAAATAATTCAGCAGTAGAAGTGTTCCAGGAAGTGGAGGTGGTGGCATACTGATTCTTTTCCACATAGCAGGAAGACATGTGGTTCCAAAGAAAATCAAAAGAAAGGGGGGGAAAAAAAAAAAGCTTCAAAAAATTGTAAAAAGAAAATAAATTCACTAAAAATCCCAGTTAGTTAAATGAATGCCACCTGGACAGCAGCAGATATTCAACTGTTTGGATTTTCCAGAAGAGGAAAAGAATTTTTGACTTTCTCTCCCACCATGTCCCCACTTTTCATCTATCTTGACTTGCTCTGGTTATTTTGTCAGATGTCTGCCCAGGTCCAAGTGAAATAACCTTCCTCCTTCTTCTGGACAAAACTGATCTGAGCAAAGGAATACAGAGAACAAATCTGAGTAGTCTTGGATCTTGAGATATATAAACCCAAGCTTAAACTTCACTCTCAGTTCTTGTTTGCAGCTCGTCACTTTAAAAACCTGTTGAACCACTTTGAAGAGCTGAAATTAGCCTTGTAAATACCCTGCTTGCTATCTCCACCTTGGTGGAAAGAGAATGAAGTCTACCAGAAAAAAAAAACAAACAACTAAGGGACATGGATCTCAAAAGACATGACTGCGCTTGAGAGCCTTTCATAGCAGGGCTCCCTTCATTTCTTCCTTTTCTGATCAAAGATAGATGTCCTGCCTTCATCAGGAGCACCTGCTGGAGTCTGTTGCTATAAGTGGCATCTTGCATTTCAAATGGCAGCTTGAATGTTTCTAGAGGGAAGTGAAGGGGAAAGGAAGAAAGAAAGGAAGGAGAAGTGAAGGGAGAAAGGAAGAGAAGGAAAGGGAAAGGAAAAGAGAAGGAGAGGCAAAGGGAAGGGAGAAGGAGAAGGAAAGGCAAAGCAAGGGAAGGGAGAAGGAGAGAAAAACAGTTCCACTTGTCCAGTTACCTATTAACAGGTGAATTTATTGTTTTTTAAATTTAGCCTTTGAGATCTTCATGCATCACCAAATGCTGGTAAAACAGTTTGGCACTGGTATTGCCAGCAATGCTGAGAGAACTGCTTTTGTATAAGAAGAAAATACCTCTGAGCCCAGGAGAAACTTTAAACACATAAGTACCATGGAACGTGGCTGTTTCCACGACCACTTAAGTGATTAATTTGCTTGCTTTTCTTCAGGGGCTTTTAAAGGACAGATTCATCTTATGAATTATCTTTAGGTAATACATGCTAGAAACATTTTAGTTCCCCCACACACCTCAAATCAAGACCTGATGCTTTGTTTTTTCTGCAGAAGGCCAGTTTTTTTTCCAAACTTCTCTTAAGTAAGTGCTGACGGCGGGAAGTTCTCTAATCTCTTGCCATTTACAAGTGAGTCCACTTGGAGCTTTTGGATGGAAAGTTGCAGCAGAAGGTTCCAAGGCTCTCTAGCTCCTAGCTGGGCTGAGTGTATGGAGATGTATCCCAGACAGCAAACTCCAACCTTCCAGAGTACTCTCGGCTAGTTTTTTTACACTCTCATCCTTACCCTCTAATGAGCAACTGCAGCCTTTTCTTGCCTGCACATTCCTTACTACCTATGTAGTCCAATACCTCTGGGGTAAGCAGGGAAAGATTTGGCTGCTAAAGAACCATCAGAGGATCAGGGTGGCTCATTCCGATATGGCCCTAGGGATCATGCTCTGATTTCCCCTCTTTTTTTATGTGTTCAGAGGTGTTTGTTTGGAGGGACTGGAAATTTGCATTTGAGCAGCCCAACCTTTAGCCTCAGGATGAACATTTTTGATTCCTCCCTCAAAGGGAAGCTGTAGCACCTGCACAGGGAGCAAACCCGTCCATGACTTCTGATGATTTCACAGAGTGGTTTATTCCACTGATACATCATGTGTTGAGCCATGGCCTTCGGGAGCCAATAGGAACCTTTCAAGCTGGTTTGCATTAAATTGACATGAACTAAATATAAATCTTCAGCTTCAGAAGCACTTAGCTGAGGAGAAACATCAGTACACAAGGCACTGCAGATCATGTCCCTGTTAGATGCTTTGGCTGCAAATCTTAGCCTCATATCATACAGCAGGCTTGGGTGGACTGTAAGCTCCACACCCCATGATGACATTAGAGGATGCTCTTGTTGTCTAGGGAGGTTCTCTTCCCCCTCTGCCCTGGTAAGACCACACTTGCAATACCGTGTCCAGTTTTTGGGCTCCCCAGTTCAAGAGAGACAGGGACCTGCTGGAAAGAAGCCAGCAGAGAGCCATGAGGATGACTGGGGGGCTTGAGCATCTCCCCCCTATGGAGAGAGACTGAGAGCCTTGGGGCTGTTTAGTCTGGAGAGAAGAAGACTGAGAAGGGATATAGTCAATGTATTCAAATATCTGAAGGGTGAGTGTCAAGTGGCTGGGGCCAATCTCTTTTCAGTGGTAAGCAGCAATTAGACAGGGAGCAACTGCTACAAGGTGGAACAGAGAAGGTTTCAGCTCAACATGAGGAGAAACTTCTTAACAGTGAGAGTAACAGAGACCTTGGACAGGCTGCCCAGAGAGATTGTGGAGTCTCCTTCTCTGGAGACTTTCCAAACCCACCTGGATGCATTTTTATGTGAACTACCTTAGGGAATCCTGCTTTGCAGGGAGGTTGGACTGGATGATATTTGAAGGTCCTTTCCAACCTCTAAAGTTCTTTGATTCTGTGATTCATGGTGCCTTACACAGGTTTTTGTGGATACACCAAGAGTGTGATGGTTGCTTGGGAAAAAATCTTGCGTTGCATCTTTACTGAAAACACACTTGATGCCACAGAGTCCTAAAAAGGCACAAGTTGGAAGGGACCTCAAAGATCATCTGCTCAACCTCCCCACCATGGGCAGGGACACCTCTCAACTAGGCTCAGCTGCTCAAGGCCTCATCCAACCTGGCCTTCAACACCCACTGGGAGGAGGCAGCCACAACTCCATGGGCAGCCTGTTTCAGAGCCTCACCACCCTCCTACTAAAGAACTTCTTCCTAAGCTCCAGTCTAACCCTGCTCTCCTTCAGCTCCAAAAAACTGCCCCTTGTCCTGTCTCTAGACACTCTGATGAAAAGTCCCTCTGCAGCCTTCCTGTAGGATCCTTTCACCTGTTGGAAGGCAGCTCTAAGGTCTCCCTAAATTCTTCTCTTCTTCAGGCTGAACAACCTCAGGTCCCTCAGCCTATCCTTACAGCAGAGGTGTCCCAGCCCTTGGTTCATCTTTGTGGCCTCCTCTGGCTCCCTCCAACAGCTCTGTGTCCTTCTTATGCTGAGGACTCCAGAACTGGATGCAGGATTAGAGGTGAGGTCTCACAGTAGCATTGTTCTTGCAGTAAGACATGAAATACCTCAGAAGAAACATCAGCTATAGGCTCCTGCTTGTGCTCTCTGTTTTTCCTCATGCTTCCTGCCGAGGGACATTGCTTCAGCTCTTGTGCTCCAAATGTCCTGCTCTGTAGTGGTGACATCTCTCTCTTGTTGCTTCCCCTGCCTTTTTTACTTCATAAACTTTTCAGGACTGGATTGTCTTTATCCATGTGGAAATGTGGTGGAGTGCGTTTTTAGCGTCATTACACCACCGAGGAGTACAGAACAGGTCGGTCAAGCACAGGTCAAATATTGGCTGCCATAAAAATGATGCAGAGGCAAAAGTGATGGATGAATAGTGAATCTCCAACGTGGGCTCACTTCTAGAACACTGTGAGTGTTTTTGTCCTGGAGAGAATACTCCTCTTGGACTCAAATATGAAAGGTTTGCAGTATTCATTTTCCACAAAAAGAGTTGCTGTCTGACTCTGTGGAAATTCTATCTATTATGCCACATAGTAAAGCACATTTTTTTCCTCTTTTGCAAAAAGTTGTCAGGAGCCAGCTTTTTTTTTTTTTTTAATTGTTCTTATTTATCCAATTTTTATCATCCCACAGAGAAAGAACTGGAGATTTAGTAATATCTTGTAAAAAAAAAAAAAAAAAGCATTGCCAATCCAAATGCAATTGTTTCTTGCAGAGGGACATTAAGGGAGGCAACATTCAGAGCTTCCAAGAAGGAAAAGCAAAGATTGAATGTAAAATAATTCTGGGAAGAATCTGTGGAATGTAGCAAGGAATAAGTCTGCTCCTGCTGAGATGATAGATCATTAAAATTCAGTGAGACTTCTCTCTCTGGAAGTCAGATATTCAGTGTAACATAACTCACAGTGCCCTGGGGGAGCAGATAGAGATGGGAAAATGGACTCTTGGGTGATGTGTTTATGGCACAGGCTCGATAGGACTCGGAGCTTTCTCAAATGGAGAGCTGTTTGCTTAAGACATCATCTAGAGTTACCCAGCTGGGCTGGAGGGATGCTTTCAGTACAACCAAGAAAACATCAGTTGAATTCTGGGATGTTAACCCATAAACCAGACAGAAATCCAGGACTCTGATACACAGGGCTTGGCTGCTTCAGCTCCTTGACGATAGCAGCAGAAGGACCAACTGAGATCCTACTGCACTTACAAATTTAGCCACACCTCCACATTTCTAACCCTCTTACGTTCTGCTTCAGTTGTATTGCTTTTGGTATAAACAGGACATGTTTCGTGTTTATTCGTGACTCTGGCTGGGGTCACTGCCCTGAACCTGAGCCATGGCAGAAGAACATCTCTGCTTTAGCCTTGTTTTTGTTGTGCTGGCTATGCTTACAGCAAACAACCGTGCCTGAGAAGCCTGGGTTTGGAGGCATCAACTGTTTAATCAGCTGTAGCAAGAATGTCATTGGCTTTGTTGTTAACCAGTCAGCTATGAAGAGTCCAAGTGGGATATGGACATTTGGAAGCACCACAGGAGGAGTTTTGTCCCTACTTTGCTCCCTCCTACTGGTCGAATGCTCAAAATAACTGAAATATTTTGGAAGAGGAGGATTTTTCTGTTTTCTTCAAAGTCTGTGTTTGTAGTTCAAACAGATAATTGCAGCTCTAGAGGACAGAACTTTTTTTTCACTTGGCTCTGTTCAGATCACAAAACACCTGCTAGGAATGAGCTGCATCTAACCCTGAAATTGTTTGTTTCTAAAAACTCTTTCTCTAATACAACCACAGCAACTAAATTATAACTGGGTTTTGTTCTTTGGGATTGGTTTTGGGGAGTTTTGTTGTTCTTTTTGTAGGTTTTCTTAAATCTTCTCCCTAGAGTCAACATTTATGGTGGATGTTGCTTCTGAGTATGGAGGGCGTAGGATAGGGAAGTGATTCACAGGATCACAGGATGGAAATGACCTCCATAGATCTTTGAGTCCAACTCCCCTGCCAGAGCAGGACCATAGAATTTATCTCAGGTCACGCAGGAATACATCCAGACAGGGCTGGAAAGTCTCCAGAGAAAGAGAGTCCACAACCTCTCTGGGCAGCCTGTTCCACTGCCCCATGAACTTTACAGGAAAGAAGTTCTTCCTCATGTTGAGGTGGAACTTCCTGTGCTGTAGCTTATATCCATTACTCCTTGTCCTATCACAGGGCACAAGTGAGAAGAGTTTGTTCCTTCCCTCTTGAACCCCATCCATCAGATATTTATAAACATTGGTTAGATCCTTTCTAATTCTTCTCTTCATCTGCCCAAAGAGCCCCAGGTCCCTCAGCGTCTCCTCACAGGGCAGTGCTCCAGCCTCTTCATCATCTTCATAGCCCTCCCTTGGACTCCTTACAGTAGATCCCTGTCCCTCTTAAACTGGGGAGCCCAAAACTGAATACAACATTCCAGGTGAGGTCTCACCAGGGCAGTGTAGAGGAGGAGAAGAACCTCCCTTGATCTGCTGGACACAGTCCTCTAGGAACCTAGAGGACCACATTGGCCTTCTTGGGCACCAGGGCACTTTGCTGTCCCACTGAGAGCTTCTTGTCCACCAGCACTCCCAGCTCCCTCTCCACAGGGCTGCTCTCCAGCAGTTACCTCCCAACCTGTACTGGTACAGTTTATTATTCCTTCCCAGGTGCAGGACTCTGCATTTATCCTTGTTGAACCTCATCAGGTTCCTCTGTGCCCAGCTCTCCAGTCTGTCAAGGTCTTGCTGAAGGGCCACACAGTCTCCAAGTGTGTCAGCCAACCTCCCAGTTTGGTATGGTCAGCAAACCGGCTGAGCAGACTCTGTCTGTCTGTCTGCCTCCTCATCAATGTCACTGATGAAGATCAATGTAATTGATGAAGATGTTGATTCCTTCTCCCACAACATCAATTTTGCATCCCTCCAAAGGAAAGTTTGGGCTGCTTCTCTCTGCCCATACCACCACCTGAACAAGATCCTTCTGGTTTTAAGGCATCCCACTGCCCACACTGAACTGGTAAGGGGCATTAATGCCCTATTCCAGGCTTGAATATTCCATAAACCATGGGAGGAGCAAGCTCTAGTCCTGGTTACTCTTGGGCAGATAGATTTTTGGCTTAACTGAGCTGAAAACCACCTCGTGTGGGTGATTGCTTCACACTGTACAGCATCTGGATGTTGCAAGACCACTCAAGGTTTTGTTTTTTTCCCTGCACATGGGAATGTGTCTCTGGTCTGGGTGTTGAGTCATTTCTCCCAGGAGCAAATGGCTTCTGCCTCCTCACATTCAGAGAAGCATCTGTGCACCCAGGAGAGCATGGGGCAGCTGCTGGTCAGCACCCTCTTGGGTGCCTGCAAGTTGGGTGGTGTGAGGCTTGCATGAAGGTTGCCAGGTTTTTAATGGGAGCTTAACGGGCAGCTAACCTCAAAATGCTGGGAGCTACCTTGAGGGTTACAGCACTCTACCACCCACAAGCACTTATTAGGAGCTTTTCTCAACTCTCAGCTGCCATCTCCTCTGGGCTTGGACAGGCAACAGTGCTGAGGTTTGGTTCTAAACCCCTATTAAAGGGATATTTCTGAGGTATTGCTGAACACAGACAAGAGCAATATTCAAAGTCAATGAGTATGGCAGAGATGCATTCGAGCACCCTGTTCCCAGGCTGAGTCCTGACTGTGTTAATGTGGATATGAAGAATCTGTTGGGTGGGACATGGTCTATCCCTTTTCCCATTGCCATTGTCACAAATTAATCTTCCTTGAAAGTAGTCAGAGGGGAGCAAACCACCGGTGCCATTTAAATTATTCCCAGTATTGCTGTCTCTGTGCCATGGTTTTGAAATGGCAACCCAGGAAATGAAGAACCCTTCATTGGTTTTTTTTGGTTTTTTGTTTTTTTTTTTAAATAAACTCCCACCTTCAGCATCCTTCTTTCCAGCTTTCAGTTCCAATTCCAGAAAAAATAAAAATTGACACCCCCCCTCCCCGAACTGATAAACATCTCCTCATGTTGCTCAACTCCTGCCCTCAGCACATTTTCTCTGCTTCCAAGCCAGACAGGTTTTTCCTTCTGGCTTTCCAGTTGTGTCTCACTCTTCAGAGCCACAGCTCCAGCACAGAAATCTCCATCTCCTGTCTTGTAAACCTGCAGCTGTTTGTTTGTGGTAGCTTTCGTATCTCTCTTGGTCCCACAACGCTGGGGTGTCCTGAAGACACCGGAGACAGAACAAATGCTGGCTGTATGCTGGCACCTGGAGGTGGTGGGTGGTCTGGGGGGGAGCACATCCAGAGCTGCCTCTGCCATGCCTTAGCCCTCCACAGAGGCTCAGGCAGCAAACATCCTGCAAAACCAATAAATGTGTTTTCATTTCATGTGCAGTCTCAGGCCACAGGTAAAATTTGAGCTCCAAGATCACAAGCTTTGCCAAGGGCAAGCAGGCTGCTCCTTGCCTGCAACTGCTGGACCTAGTGCAAACTCTCAGCTGTTTCCAGCAGCCAGGAATGTGACAGAGAAAGCTCAGATATTCCGACTGGTTGGGTTTTTTTTTCCCCTTTCTCCTTGACTTTACTGTACAGAAAAGCTGAAAGGATCAGTAAGTTTGCTGATGACACCAATCTGGGTGACAGTGTTGATCTTCAGGAGGGTGGGGATGCTCCACAGAGAGACTTGGATAGATTGGATCCATGGGCCAACATCAGTGGCATGAGCTTCAATAAGGCCAAATGCCAGGTCCTGCACTTGTGCTACAACAACCCCAAGCAACCCTATAGGCTTGGGGAAGTGTGGCTGGAAAACTCTCTGGCAGAAAGGGACATGAGGATTGTAATAAACAAACACCTCAATGTGAGCAAGCAGTGTGCTCAGGTAGCAAAGTCAGTGATGTCCTGGCTTGGATTAGAAATGCTGTGGCCAGTAGGAACAGGGGGGTGACTGTCTCCTGGTACTCTGCTCTGATGAGGGCCACACCTCAAGTGATGTGCTCAGTTTTGGGCACCTCAGTACAAGAGAGATGTGGAGGTGCTGGAGGCAGTACAGAGGAAGGCAATGAAGCTGGGGAAGGTCCTGGAGAATAAATCTGAAAGGAGTGACTGAAGGAGCTGGGGATGGTTAGTGTGATAAAGAGGAGGCTGAGAAGAAACCTCATGGCTGCATACAGCTACATGAAAGGAGGTTTTGGATAGGCTGCTGCAGGTCTCTTCTCACAGATAAATAGTGATAGAACAAGAGGGAATGGCCTCGAGCTGCCACTGGGTAGGTTTAGACTGGACAGTAGGAAACATTCCTTCCCAGCAAGTGTGGTCAGGCATTGGAATGATCTGCCCAGGGAGGTGGTTGAATCACCAACCCTGGATGTAAAAGTCATTCTGATGTGGTGCTTAGGGATATGGTTTAAGGTGATTCTTGTAGAGTAGGGTTATAGTTTGGACTTGGTGATCCTGGGGTTATTTTTCAACCTGAATTTTTCTGTGACTCTGTAATTTGCCCAGCTTTCCCATGCAGTGGAGGGTGGCACAGAGGCAATGAGGAACAAACCATCTTTGCATGGCTTTGAAGCTGTTGCTGCTGCTGCTGTGCCTGGCTTTGTCTCTCTCTGCCCACAAAATCTAACTTGAGTTTTCTGCATGAAACTTGCTCTACCAAAAGTTCGCACAGATTGGCTTCTGACTTCCAGCTCGCCTTAATTCTCACATGGTTTTATTCAGTTTTTCTCAGAGTGGGGTTTCTCAGCACCCAACTGCTCCCGAATTCGCAGTCACAGAACTGTCAGGGCTGTAAGAGACCTCAAGGATTGTCTAGTTCCACTTCCTGTGCCATGGACAGGGACACCTCACTCTAGATCTGCTTTTTCATCCTTCTTTACTGGGCACAGAAAATACTTGATGACTGATCTAAAGTGCTAGGAAATTATATCCCCTCTGCAGCAAAACCCAAATACCTGTGTGATCTTAGATGTCTTTTCCAACCTTAATTAGGCTATGATTCTCTTCTGTGCAAAGCCATGTAGGTGTGGTTCTGAGGGATGTGGTTTAGTGGTGACTTCTCAGTGCTAGGTTCATGGTTGGACTTAGAATCATAGAACTATAGAACTGCCAGGGTTGGAAGGGATCACAAATATCACCTAGTTCTCACCCTCCTGCCATGGGCAGGGACACCTCACACTAGATCAGGTTGCTCAGAGTCACATTCAGGGATGTGGCTTTCACCACCTCCTTGGGCAACCTGTGCCACTTTCTCACCACCCTCATGGTGAAGAACTTCTTCCTAACATCTAACCTAAATCTACCCTCCTCTAGTTTGGATCCATTCCCCCGAGTCCCATCACTACCTTACATCCAAAAAAATCCCTCACCAGCTTTCTTGTGGGCCCCCTTCAGATACTGGAAGGTCACAATAAGGTCTCCTTGGAGCCTTCTCTTCATACTGAACAACCCCAACTCTCAAAGACAGCTTTGGGAGGCTATCAAGTTTTCCACTGGAATATGCTCAACAGCCCCCAAAACCTTAGGGAAAGGAATGGTGTTTTGATGTGAAGGAGTTGAGAGCTATTGTCTTGGTTGAACTTGCAAAAATGAGCTTGAGAAACTATTGTAGCACTGCATCATCCAAAGAGGGGATCGTGAGGGGAGGGCGCCTAATGTCTAGAACATTTAGGAGGAAAAGGAACAACTTTCTGATAACCAGGACTGTGCAATTCTGAGCACTTGAGGAAGCACAGAAAGCCTCTGGTTTTATAGGCATGTTAGGTGAATTTAGGAAAAGTGGTGTGTGATGAGGATAAGGTCTGAGGAGGAAGAGCTCCAATTCTAAATGCCTCTTTGCTTGGGGACCAGCTGTGTGCACCTTTTCTGGCTTCTTTGCACTGCAAGTCTCCTTGGAGCCCTCACCTCCTCCAGGGTGCCCAGCTTTATGTAGGCACACACTGTAGGACAGACCTTGCCTTGCTTTTCTGCAGCTATTTGTCCTGCTACTCCACTCAATCACTATAATTTAAACCAGTCTCTGTTGGCTTGATCTGGACTAAAGCTTTTTTTGTTCTCTTGCCTGTCACTTGTATTTTTTTCTTTTTTTTTTTTCCTCCTTTTTTTTTTTTTCTTTTTTCTTTTCTTTCACTCCCTGCTAATTCCTCCCCTCCATTTTTGTCTCCCAAGGTTACAGCTTAGTCATGATTATCACTCATCATAATTGACTCAGCAGAACTCACGATGTCATGATAAAGAAGTCTAGAAAACAGCTGAAGCCACTTGGCAACCCATGTCAATAATTCCCCTGCCCTCACCCCAACAGTAACCTTACTTTTTTCCCCCTGCTTTTTGTATTCTTCTAATTAGATTTGCCATGATGGTAGCAGTGTTTTGTGTGCCAGAAATATATCCCCAGAGCAACTGTGGTGGAAAACACAGTAGCAAGTTTTGCAAGTCATTATTAGTCACTTGCCAAACACGAGTGGCAGCTCAGGCTTTAAGTACCTTACCCAGATGATGACCAGGAAAGCAACATCCATGGTGTGTGCCAGGGGCTTGCTTTCTTCCCACATAGACCTGCTTGACTTTCACTGAGGGTGGTCAGAATGACTCATGTCCTGCCAGAAGAGAGCTGGGACCCATTTCTTGGAAGGAGTGAGGGAGGAGGGAGGGCAAAGTCTGATTCACAATGTTTATTTTTTATTGGAAAAGTGCTTTTGGAAGCTCCCTGTGCTCTTGGTTCAGATACAGTGGCTGGCCAGTGCCTAAGATGGACAGGTTTCCTTCTGACTTCCCCTACAAGAAGGACACTGAAGTGCTGGAGAGTGTCCAGAAAAAGGCAATGAAGCAGGTGAAGGGTCTAGAGAACAAGTCTTGCAAGGAGCTGCTGAGGGAACTGGGGTTGTTTAGTCTGGAGAGGAGGAGGCTGAGAGGAGATCTCATTACTCTCTACAGCTCCCTGAATGGATGTTTTGAGTGAGGTGGAGGTTGGTCTCTTCTCCCAAGTAACCACTGACAGGGTGAGAGGAAATGGCCTCAAGCTGCACCAGGGGAGGTTTTGGTTGGATAGTAGAAAGTGTCTTTGCTGCAAGAGTGGTCAGGCATTGGAACAGGCTGACCAGGGAAGTGGTGGAGTCACCATCCCTGGAGGTATTAAAAAACCAACTACACAGACATGGCACTTCAAGAAATGCTGTAATTGTCCTGATGGTATTGGGATGACAACAGGACCTGATTATCTTAGAGAACTTGTCCAGCCTTACTGATTCTATAAATGTCATTATCACACATCTGGAGGTTACAAATCCATGCTCCTGACCTGTAGTTTCTCATGCCTGTTCTTTTCAAACCATGAAAGGAGATTTCCCCATCTCTCTGTTATCTCCTGATGTGATGCAATGGCTGTGACTCTCCCTCAGCTCCACCCTTTCCATGTCCTACTCTCACTTACTACCCTGGGTTCTCCCCACACTCTTTCTTGCAGCAGCTCTTTGCTGGGCACTGCAGGCAGTTTATCAGGTTGGTTGAAGTAACCCTCCTAATAGTGATCCTATTTCAGCTCCATTTTTACTGCACCACAACCCTTTTCCCTCTTCGTGTTCTGGCTCGTTGTGGCTGGAAAATATCTGAGGCTTTTTTCCTCATTAAAAAGTCTGGCTGGGTTAATTTTGACTGTTTCTATTTTACCTCACCTCTCTCCAGCCTCTGAGATCCTCCCTTTGTTTGTTTAGTGTCCCTTTTTGTGTTCTTGGAATGACTCTTACTTCTTTGCCACCTGAAGATGTCCATGTAGGTTGGTGAGGAGTCTTTCCTCTTTTTCTGGGGAGATACATTTAAAGGCTTTTGTGTGTGTGTTTCCTGGATGAAATGTCACTGAGCCCTTCAGTCCCCCTGACTGACATAATGGCTCAGGTTGGAAGGGACTTTAGAGATCACCTACTCCAACCTCCCTGCCATGAGCAGGGACATCTCTCAATCAGATTTGGCTGCTCAAGGCCTCGTCCAAGCTGGCTTTGAACACCCCTAGGGAGGAGGCAGCCACAGCCTCCCTGGGCAGCCTATTCCAGAGTCTCACCACCCTCCTACTGAAGAACTTCCTAATCTCCAGTCTAACCCTGCTCTCCCTCAGCTTCAAACCATTCCCCCTTGTCCTGTCTCTAGACACCCTTAGGAAAAGTCCCTCTGCAGCCTTCCTGTAGGATTCCTGCCTTCCAGTTCCTAAAGGGATCCTACAGGAAAGCTGCAGAGTGACTTTTCACAGAGTCAGGTTGCAATCACTCCATCTAAATCCATTTGCTATGACTTGGAAAGCTCTCACTGGGTGCTTGATCAAAACCTGGCCAGAAATTGTGAGTACTGAGGAAGCCTGCCAAGAATAACTGACCTCCATCAAGACAGGATAGTGATTTCCTCAGTTTTCCTCAGGAAATCTCCCTCCAGAGCACAGTTCCCTGTAGCTTCTGTAACACCATGAAGAGACCATTGCTGAGGTCAAGTCTCAGCTGCAGTGTCACAGCATCATCTCTCAACATGATTCCGTCCTCAGTAGATGTTGGGTGGTGACTGATAGGTCTCATTTCTTTGCACCAACAATGCAGCAGCAGCTTGGGATTTGGCAGAGAACACCACACTGTAGCTCTTGCTCTGCAGAGATCCTGCTGCAGATTCTGGACCAACTCACCTGATAATTTTAAGGTCTTTTGTGGTCTTGACTGAGGAATGTGTCTCTTCAAATGCAATATGCCTGCCATAATTGAAGGCCCTGAGGGAATTTCATGGACTTAATTGGCTCTTTAAACCCTCTCTTGCTGGAAGGAGTTTATCATGAGCTGATGGGTGGCTGTGCTCCGTCTGGCCTTCTGTAGGAGCCTTCTGTAGGAGCCTTCTGTAGGAGCCTTCTGTAGGAGCCTGCCTTCTTGTTCAGACCTCTCTGAAATCTGCCTTTTCTCCTCTGCCACTTTTGATTTGTTGGTGTTTCTTCTTCTACCAGTATTTTTCCAGGATGGTTTTAAGTAAATGTGAAGTTTATGCTGATTATGTTGTTTATAGCAGACGTTTCTCCTCTAAGTGGAAGTGCTGCACCATGGGTGGTCCTTCCTACACCTCAAATCACCATTTAATCTCCCATTTACCAGGCATCACCACTACTTTCCACTGAGTGCTGCACACGGAGCTTCAGCTTGGCTTTGCTTGATGGCCAAGAGCCCAGCTAATCTGACCTCTTCCAAGTTGTCCTTCCAAAGAAATAAAACTTTGTATTTCCAACCTGGGGAAATCAAAGCCCCAACACCCAGAAAGCCTCAGATGGTTGTGATCTCATCAAGGATGAGAAATTTCTCTGGGGCCAGATATTTCACAGAATCAAATAACTTTAGAGGTTGGAAGTGACCTCCAGAGATCATCCAGTCTAGGTAGGAACCCCTAGGGTAGTTCACACAGGAATGCATCCAGGTGGGTTTGGAAAGTTTCCAGAGAAGGAGACTCCACAACCTCTCTGGGCAGCCTGTACCAGGGCTCTGTCAGCCTCATTGTTAAGAAGTTTCTCCTCATGTTGGGCTGAAATCTTTTCTGTTCCAGTTTGCAGCTGTTGCTCCTTTTCTTAATGCTGCTTACCACTGAAAAGAGATTGGTCCCAGCCACTTGACACCCACCCCTCAGATATTTGTACACATTGATCAGATCTCTTCTCAGTCTTCTCCAAACTAAACAGCCCCAGGGCTCTCAGTCTCTCTTCGTAGGGGAGATCATAGAATCATAGAATGGTTTTGGTTGGAAGGGACCTCAAAGATCATCTAGTTCCAACCCCCCCCACCATAGGCAGGGACACCTCCCACTAGAAGTCCATCCAATCTGAAGCCCAAATATTTATCCCTCTCCTGTCAGCCTAATGAGTGAACAGCCCCAAAGAGACCTCAGATTTGGGTGATCTCCAGTAGATGACAGGCTGCTGCCCACAGCCCACCAGAGCTCAGCTAGAAAGAATTCTCTCACTTCAATCAGATGTGTCTTTATGCTCGCCCCTTCTGTGTGGGTTTGCTTTCCTGTTGATGTCCTGCTTGTTGTGGGCAGGAAGCTTGGAAAGGATGGGAAAAATTGCCTCCCTGGGATGCTGTCATTAAATGTGCATTCTGGGAACTGCCTTTTTTTTTTCAGAAATTTGGAGAAATCATATATTTCTTTCTGTTGTGTCTTGGAAATACATCAAGATGAAAGCAGTCAAAAAGTTTGTTATCAGTGGTGCTGTCTGGGGAAACCTTGTTCTCTTCTTTCTTTTCCGTATCTTGGGGTGTGGGGGGTTGTTTTGGCTGCTTTTCTCTTGTCTAGGCAGTAACACTGAAATTGTTGTAGGATTTGGAGGCTTTAGCACAGCTTCACTTACAAAAGAAGGCAGAACTTGATAAAATGCCACTAATGGAGGTGGAAAGGCTCCCACTGACTTTGAGAAACTGTTCCTCATGTGGATTATGATAGTTTCAGAGATCAGGAATTTATTCTTTGAATCAGAAAAGTGGATGGATACTGTCTCGCACTTCTGTAAAATTCCTGTTCTGCTCCAGTCCCACTGTTTGGGTTGGGCACTGCTGAGTGTCCTTAGCAGGGGCATGAAAATGTGCTTTGTCTCCCTGTTGCCATTCTGGACTTAGCAATCATCTTAAATTTTACTTTTAAACAAAATGATTATTCAGCCGCTTGGAAATGAGGTGAAAATTGGAAATTTGGAAATGGCATCTCCTGTGCATATAAGGAAGTTATCTCTCTGATTGAGAGAGGTGATTCTGCCACTTTGCTGCGATGAGATCTCACCTGGATTGCTGCCTCCAACTCTGGAGTCCTCAACTCAGGAAGGGCATGGACCTGATGGAGCAGGTCCAGAGAAGGGCCATGAAAATGATCAGGGGGTTGGAACACCTTTGCTATGAGGACAGGCTGAGGGAGCTGGGAGTGTTCAGCCTGCAGAAGAGAAGACTCCAGGGGGACCTAACAGCAGGCTTCCAGTACCTGAAGAGGGCTACAAGAAGGCTGCAGAGGGACTGTTTGCAAAAGCCTGTAGTGACAGAACAAGGGGCAATGATTTGAAACAGGAGAAGAGAAGATTTAGCTTGAATGTTAGGAACAAGTTCTGCACCATGAGGGTGCTTGAACACTGCAACAGGTTGACCAGGGAGGTAGCTGAGGCCACATCCCTGGAGGTATTGAAGGTCAGGATCAACAGGGTTCAGGGAAGGCTGATATAATGGAGGATGTCCTTGCAGAGGGGTTGGAGTAGATGAGCTCTGGAGGTCACTTCCAACCCAAACTGTTCTATGATTCCATGATATAACAAGATATAGTGATTGTAAGCCACATCCAGACCCTCTGGATTAGCAACAGAATTATGGTGCAAGTGGTTAACCATAAGATACCTTAGAAAGATTTGACTTATGGCTGGGACATGTAAGACTCTCCATCACTAGAAGCCAAAGTTGAGTTTTTTTCTTCTAGGTGCTCAGCATGACTCTGAGACACCTCAGAGGCTGGGTAGAGAAACTGATTGAGGACAAAGGTCATGCCTGGGTTGGGCTTGAGGTGACAACAGGATAAGTCTCATGCTTGGGTTAGGCTGGAAATGGCAGAAAACAGTTATTAAAGTCCATCTTATCCTTATAATCACAGATTTGCCTTAATAGGTAACTCTTAACGATGGACACTTCAGATCTCAGTTATCATGTAGGTGACAAAACAGTTCCTCTGCAGAGAAATTTAACCCCCCAAAAGACTTCTGCAGTTTTGGGTTGAACAGGTTGTTGTGGTTGTTGTAGAGATTGCTGACCATGCTCATTGCATCACTGTAAGCTGCATGAAATATTGTATGGACAGAGTCTAGGGAAATTCTACTGCTGCTTCTGGTCAGATGCATGGTTTGGCAGGTATGAAGGAGTTATAGGAAGTGGGAAATCACAGAATGGTTTGAGCCGGGAAGGAACTCAAAGATCATCCAGTTCCAACCCCCCACCATAGGCAGGGACACCTCCCACTAGAATAGGTCACTCAAGGCCTCATCCAACCTGGCCTTGAACACATCTAGGGAAGGTCTTGTAATGACAGGACAAGGAGTGATGGGTTTAAACTGGCAGAGGGGAGATTTAAACTGGATGTTAGGAAGAAGTTCTTTCCAGTAAGGGTGGTGAAACACTGGCACAGGTTGCCCGGGGATGTTGTGACTGCTCCCTCCCTGGAGGTGTTCAAGGCCAGGTTGGATGAGGCCTTGAGTGACCTGTTCTGTTGGGTTGGCAGTGGGTTGGAATGGGATGATCTTTGAGGTCCCTTCCAGCCTAAACCATTCTATGGTTCTAGGGAGCATTCACAACCTCCCTGGGCAACCTGTGATAGGGTTTCACCACCCTCACTGTAAAAAGCTTTCTTCTTCCTTCATTGTTTTTCTTTTCTCTGTAGAATTGTAACAGAATTACAATTTGAATAGGTGCTGTGATGTGTTTGACATCCAGTTAACTTCATGCTATTAATTATTTGAGGCTTTCTAGAAGCCTCTCTGTGAGTTTTGGTGCAGAGCTGTGCGGCTCAGCAGATCCTGTGCAGGGGATCCCATGCATCTTTTTCCTGCCACTTCTTTCTGGTGTCTGTCATTCATAGGCTGTGTCTTCTCATCAGCTAGGATGGAAAAAATCATCCCCATCCGTTCTTTAGCAGTAGGGCACAGGATGTGCTGTTCTGGGAGAAAGATCACATCAAGGATAAGGTCAGCAGAAGGGACAGTGCTGGGTGAATCTGCAGGTGGTTTCGCTCACTGACCTGTGAGAACCTGCTTGCAGCAGATCTTTGCCTTTCCTGCAAACAGAGCCCAGTGAGGAGACCCTCCTCTAAGGCACTTAAGCCTTGGTCCTTTTGACACCCAAGGGGTCTGAAGAGCTTTTTTTTTTTTCTTTCCCTACAAGCCAAACTCAAGTTTGGAGCAAGCCAGAGGCTTTTTTTGTATGCACACAAGACCTGGAGCTCAGGCTAGCAGGAGCAGCAAAGCTTAAAACTTCAAGCTCTGCTTTGTTCTCCATGAAGCCAGCAAACATTAGATTCTCCTGCTTGCTGGGGAGGCAGGAAAGACAGGAATTTCAAAACTTCATTCCTTCAATTCGCCTTTCCCTCAAAAATGCTGCTCTTCCTTCAATTTCTTCTCTGCTCTCCAGCCGAAGCCAAGTTTTCATAACTTCTTTCCCCCACCCCCCACCCTGGTTTGAATTACCGCAGCATCTGTCACTTCCAGCTTGACGTTCCAAGTAAACTCCTGTAACACAGAGAACATCTTGCTTTCTAAATCACTTCAGTGATAATCAAATTGAGCAGGATGATTTAGAGCATGGGAAGCTTGGAGAGAGTGTTTATTTTACTAGGATTTGTTCGGCACACAAGCGACCATCCTGCTGACGACCCATGTGAGGAGCTCCTCATGAGAGAAGGACTCTGCTGTTTGTTTCATTGCCTGGTTTTCTACTTCCGCTGTAATCCAGTAGTTTGGTGGGTGCTAAAATCACAGGTTCTGCTTCTGGAGATGGACTAATGCTGAAAACTCCCCAGAGAGTAAGGAGCTTTCATCCAAGTGGAAACCAGACAGCCAATTATTTGTTTCCCCTAATAAGAACAACAATCCCTTGATCCTACTCAAAACTAATAACGAGTTAAATAATAACAACAGCAGCTGGTGGAAAGTGAAAGAATACCAGGAAATAGCTCCTCAGGCATCCTATGGTTGGCTTGTGGACTTGGTTGCTGCAGGAGATGGTTGTGATGACTGCTGTTGAGTAAGGGCCATGGCGTTTGTACAAGAAAAACTGCTGCTTATCTGCAGAGGAAATCTCCAAGGGAGCTTTCTGGAAGAGCTTGTCCGTAGCAGCAAGGTGGGATGAGAATGACTCCATGCCTTGCTCTGCAGGCAGGGTGACTGCTCACCATGGCTAGGAAACCCTGACAAGGATCATGGGAAGCCTGGCTAGCCTAAAATAGACAGCTTGGGAATAGCTGTTCCTGGAATCGTAAGGCTTAATCTACCATGCTTCCTCATTTCCCCTCTCTCCTCCCTCAAATTAATGGTCAGCCGAATAGAAAAGCGTCTGTGTGTGCGGCAGCTGTCAAGTTTCCATTACAGAATCACTTGTCAGCTCTACCTGCCTCCGATCTGATTCTGCAGAAAAATTCTTTCCCAGCCTGATTTTGGAGCTGAATTAATGCCTGTGCAGTCAGTACCATGGAAAAAGCAGTTTGTGAGCTCACAAGCATCAGGGGAGGGCAAGCAGCTTGTCCCCAGCCTGAGATTTCCATCTTGACACTGACAGATTCTGCCTCAGGCAGCTCTAATTAGGTGTAAGATTGTGTGAGGATCTGAGCAAATTTATGCAGTCCTTCCTTGCCTGTCTTGACACCAGCAAGGTTTCTCCAGAGCTTGCACATTCATTTTGACATCAAATTCCCCTTATGGCTTTGTAAGTCCTTCTAACAAACTTGGCCTGCGCTTTTGCCACCGATGCCCATAATAAGCCTCATTTTTAAGACCAGCTGGGCAAGCTGGGATTTTCTAGTAATTTTATTTCCAGAACACAGGCTGGATATTACACAAGGAGCTAAAAATATACATAAAGCTCTTATCATCCTGATCAACTCTATCTCATAGTGTTGCACAGGAAGGGCTGTCGGTGCCACAAATGGGAGAAGGTGTGAGTCATCCCCTCTTACTCCATCGACATAACAGGAACATCACACCACAGCTCATAAGATGCGATTAGATGGGAAAAAGAAGGTCTGAACTGTCAGGGGTTATCACTGAGATTTTGCAATGGAAATGGCCTGTGATTCACTTCTCGTTTTCGAGGGTTTTGCAGTTTTTCTGGAGCTAATAAGAGGCAACGAGGAGTTCTCCCTCTAACATCCAGAGCCCTTTGCCATGCAAAGGCATCAACATGATGGTTTGGACACCTAAAGGGCAAAGGGCTTGCCAAACAGTTGTGTCCTGACACTTCACTCTTGGCTGAAAATTGACATCCACACATGACTTCATACCACCTCGTCTGTATCTGGTACTCATTATACTGGCTCAGGAGCTGGATTAGGTTGGGGTTTATTTTGCAGCCATGAATCCATACGTAGCTTGTGTGAGTGTGTGTGTGTGTGTGTGTGTGTGTGTTTTCAAGCTGTCCTGATGGAGATCTGCCATCACCTGGGGAGGCCATGTGGATCTGATGGCCAGAAGGACAAATGGATCTGAGAAAATCAATTAAAGCTTACAGAGAAGCAAAAGAATCCTCAAAAATGATGGGGATCTACTGCAAATCCTATCTTTTTATGTGTTTGGAGCAATTTTGGAAAGCTCAGTCTCAGTGAAAGGAAAAGAAAACCTGCTTTGCTAGGTAAATAAAAGCAGTTTTCTTGTCTTCTGAAGACAAAGTCCATTCAAGACAGCATTGGAGGCAGCAGAAAGCCTACTGCTTCTGTTCAACAGAAGCTGTTTCCTTCTGACTGGCCAGTCATCCTAGTGGTGCTCTTCTGAAGTCTCATGGTCAATAAACGAAGAGCTAAGCTGCACCCAGCATGTGCCATGGGAACACCACCAGGAAGAAGCACTTAAAAAGGAAGAAAACCCCAGGACTACAAAATATCCTGATAGTTAACTTGGTTAGAGCAATAACCCAGAACAAAATGCAAAGTTTGGGAGCTTTTAGGTGAAAGAAAACATTGCCAGTTCCCAGGAACTCTTCTGGTCCCTGTTTGGCTCATGCTCATACCTTACACGTTCACGTTGCTTCCTCTTTTTAAGACTTGGATATTCATCATGGGTTTATAGCTACAGTCAGTGTTTGTTGTTCTTGCCCAGGACAAGAGCAGGACCAGAGGAAGAAGTCTAGCTAAAGTCATGGAGGCCCTTTGAATCAAGGGCAGGTGTTAGTCTAGAGGACACTGTGACTCACACCCTCACATCTGAATTACCTTTGGAAATAATAGGGCTTTTGCAAGAGGGCATCTGGGCAGTTAGAGCAGTGTTTTCTGGATTTCACAGAATCTCAGGGGCTGAAAGGGACCTCAAAAGCTCATCCAGTCCAACCCCCCTGCAGAGCAGGATCACCTAGACCAGATCACACAGGAACATATCCAGGCAGCCCTTGAATATCTCCAGTGAGGGAGATTCCACAATGCCCCTGGGCAGCCTGTTCCAGTGTTCTGTCACCTTCACAGGGAAAAAATTCCTCCTCATGTTTCTATGGAACTTCCTATGCCTCAACTTCCACCCATATTGCCCCTTGTCTTGTCATTGGGCATCACTGAGCAGAGCCTGGCTCCATCCTCCTGGCACTCACCCTTTATATCTTTATAAACATTGATCAGGCCTCCCCTCAGGCTCCTCTTCTGCAAGCTGAAGAGCCTCAGCTCCCTCAATCTCTACTTGTAAGAGAGATGTTCCATTCCCTGCATCATCTCTGTGGCTCTGCACTGGACCCTCTCGAGCAGCTCTATGTCCTTCAGATGCATGACTTCATGATCTTCTCATTTAAAAAGTCTGATTCTTGAGTGGAGTAACTACCTCCAGCCATCATAAGCTAGGAAATACCTCTCCTACCAACATCAACCAAGAGCTTGGAGACCAAGATGTATGAGGAGTGACTGAGGGAACTGGGGTTGTTTATTCTGGAGCAAATGAGTCTGAGGGGAGAACTCATTGCTCTTTACAACTCCCTGAAAGGAGTTTTTCTCTGGTATCAAGTAATAGAACAAGAGGAAATGGCCTCAAATTGCACCAGAGGAGGCTTAGGTTGGATACTATGAAAAAATTTCTTTACTGCAAGAGTGGTCAAGCATTGGAATGGGTTGCCCAGAGACGTGGTGTAGTCACTGTCCCTGAGGATGTTCAAAAAACCCTGTAGACATGGCACTTTGTGTTTAATGACCATGGTGGGGTTAAAGTGATGGTTGGACTCGATGATCTTAAAGGTCTTTTGCAAGTGAAACAATTCTATCATCCTATGATCATCACAGCTCTTAGCCAAAGCCCACTGGACTCTGCAGCTCTTCGCTGACTCTTGCTGGCCCTGGGCTGGTGTGTTTATACCCAGAAAAAGCCGTCTTGACAGTTTTTTGAGGCTTGGGCTTAGCTGCCACTTCACATATTGAACATGACTGAGGTTTTGGTAATTGCTCCAATGGTGAAAAGCAGAAGAAATTTAACTCACCCGAACAATCGCTCCTGTCTGACTATCTGGGTTTGATTATGGCCCTTTGTAGACGTCTGAAAAAATCAGTACATATCCTTCATTTCAAAGGCAAAGCCCATAAAATGCATTTAGTGTCCCACTGAGAATTGCTCACATTTAATTCTGTGTTTATTTTTGGTCACAAAGTCAGTGGGAAACTGCGTAAACAAAGCTGCTCTAAGCATACACGCGTGCAGGCAGAGAGGTTGCCAAGCAAACGGTGCCAATCTGGGTAAGTCTAATGTAAACACCACGTCTAGACAAAATGATCTAGTGACAGAAGCCAGCTCTGATGTCGAAGGAGATCAAATGTTGATAAAATTGCTAGAACCAGGAAGCCAAAGGCGTTTTGTGTTAAACTGGGAGAGCGGCTCACAGTGATGTTTTCACCGTGGAGTTTTTGACCTAATCTCTTACTTCATAATTCCAATCTCCGCACCCAGCATCTGAGTTACAAGATCTGAAAAGCCTTTGCCTTTGCTACAGCCCGATGCCTTTCTGGACTGCAGAGTGTGAAGCCCATCTTCTAACTTTGGGTGAAGGCTCAGTGTACTGTACCATAACGTATCCTTCATGACACTACCTGGTGGGTGGTCCCAGGGATAGATTAACTCACCTGGTCACCAAATTCCCTTTACACATCTGTTGCCTCCCATGAACATCATGGTTCCATGCATTGCAGAAGTTCTGCAAGAACAGGTGACACCACCTTCTGTCCTACAAATACTCTCAAGTGAGTATTGTGGATCTGGTTATGGACAAAGCAACAGTGAAAACAGCTCAGAAGTCTCTAAACATTTATTTGCATTTCCAAGAAGGGCCTCAAGGTAAGAGATAGTTGAAGTCCAGCATCTAGACAACTCTTGCCATCTGGAAATACCCTCTTAGCAGAGCTGTAATGATGAAACAAAGCAGGATCTCCATCTGATCTGTGCATGCTTGGTTTTGCTGCTAGAGGCCATGCTAACATTTCACATCATGAGAATCTTGTCTTTTGCATACCTTACCTGAGTCCTGTATCATACTCACTCATTGTGCAAGAGCATTTGGTCAGCTCCTAATTTGTCTTGAAGCTGTCTTGCCAACACCTTCAAACTGTTTCAGAAGGGAAACTCTTAGCCTGGTTTCTGGAATGCAGCAGCAAAGTTTCCTCTAAACCAAAATAACTATAGAAGAAAGCAATCTAACAAAAAGTTACACATGGGAACTGATTCTGAGTTCAGAACAATCTGTGACTCAGTAAACAGGTTAAGATCAGTGGCATAATAAGCACATGAAAGAGAAAATGTATGTGGTTCCTGTGGTGGGACAGATCTCCCACAGCCTGTGTCTTCAACTGCCTCTGTTCCCAAAGCACTGTCCTTACTCTTGTCAATGTCTAGGACTCAAAGCTGAGTCCCCCCCTGCTTACTGCAAAGGGGGTCAGACTTATCTCGTGGAGGATGCCCCTGCTTACAGCAGAGAAAGTTGGACTAGATGACCTCTGAAAGTCCCTTCCAACCCAAATCATTCTACGATTCTATGACTAGCTGCAAACCTCTCCTAAAAGATGCTTTTCATTGCTTCCAGTCAGGCAAATGTTTTATCTGCTAGGTGCTTCTCCTCTGGCTCCTTTGCTAATGGTATGCAAATGAACACATGGGAGCAAACTGTGATATTGATGCTTTGGGAGATCTGCCATTAGGAACCAAGAGGAACATCATAGTCCTACCATTATCAGTGCAAGAGCCACCTCCAGCTCTGGCCCTCCTAGTGCCTCTCCTGGGCACAAGATGTTTAAAGCTGAGGTGTGCCTGTGGTGACTGTGCCCCTCACTAGGGAAAGCTCTGGGGAAGATGCTTTTTCATATTCCCTCCAGCTGTCCCTAAAGGTACAGAAAAACCCTGAAATGAGGGAAGTCATGATCTTTGCCTTGGATTTTGCTTAAAAGCATATTAACTCCCTCTCTCTTTTTCCCTGTTGGTGGGATTTCCTTTATTTTACTGAGCAGCTGCAGGCTGCAAGGTCCCAGAATTGTCATTTTGGCCTGCAATAGCAACATGCTCTGTTATGGCGTGTGTGACACAGCCAGCAAACGCTGACTAGCGAGTCCTTTGGGCATGCTTAGAAATTGTTATTTGTAAAAGCACATCCTCATCTCAACTGCAATCATATGAAGGACCAGCCACAGAAAAGGCTCCCAGACCATGAATGCTCTTTATCCCCATTCCACTCACCCTTCAGTGCCCCCAGTTCCCCAAAATAAGCTTTTCCAAGAGAGTCATTCAATGTTCTTCTCTCCTCCTCCAGCCTCACTCAAGGCTACACAACATGCAGCAGATGAAGTGCCTCAGGGACAAGAGGGTGGCAGAGGAGAGAGATTCTCCTGTAAAATATAGGAGACCTTTTACACCTTCTCCTCAGTGCACCCCCCTTTCTCTGTGCACAGAGAAGAAGCAGGGCCAGACTGTGGCAATGGCTGTTGACTTGTTTGCGAGGATATCATGCCACCATGATGATTGCCATCATCACTCTCTGACTTTGAGAACAGGGTATTGTTCTAACATCGAAACTCCTGCATAACACCAAAGGAAAACGATTTCTGCAACCCATGTGGCCTACAAGCCCCAGAGACTTTTCCTTTCCTCCTTCCCCTCTTAAATCCTCTGTGCAAGCACGGAGCCCATAACCACTTCTTGGCTGTTTCAGCCTGTCTCATGGTGACTATTAGAAATTAGTGATGAGTGCACATCCAGTGCTTTGCAGTTCGGGGTCACTGCACTTTTAATAAGCACCCAAGTGTTCACAGCTGAGCTAGCCAAAGTTCATTTGGCTTGACTTTTTCTCACATGATTCCAGGCACAATTTCTTCTGGACACAGATTGAAGTATCAAGAGAATAGACAGTCTTCTGGCTGTATATTGGCATCTTTGCATCAGGGGCTAGACAGAGCTAGAAGTCAGAAAGTAGGAAAACAGTTCTCTGTGTCCGTCTGTCTACCTAGCTATCTACCTACCTATCTGTCTATCTACCAACCTACCTACTGTGTACTTACATACCTACCTATCTGCCTACTGGTCTACCTACCTATCTGCATACCTACCTGCCTACCTCCCTCCCTCCCTTCCTACCTCCCTGCCTCCTTCTTTGTCTATCTACCTATCTACCTCTCTCCCTATCTACTTGCCTCTCTCCCTCCCTATCTACCTCTCTCTATCTCTCTATCTACTGTCGTGCTTGCTCTCTCCCTCCCTATCTATCTATCTAATCTCTATCTCTCTATCTCCCTATCTCCCTACCTACCTCCCTATCTATCTAATGGACAGGCTAATGGAGTTTGGGTGGTTCAACCTGGAGAAAAGGCTCCATATGAAGACCTGAAGGAGCCTGCAGGAAAGCTGGGACCATTCATAAGGGCCTGTGGTGATAGGACAACGGAAAATGGTTTTAAACTAGAGCAGAGTAGATTTAAATTAATAATAGGAAGATGTTCTTCTCTATGGAAGTCGTGAGACACTAGAATAGGTTGCTCAGAGAAGCTGTGGAAGGCCTTACAAGCAGGCTGGATGAAGCCTTGAGGAACCTGACCTAATAGGAGGTGCCTCTGTCTATGGCAGGGGGGATGGACCTCGTTGATCTTTAAAGCCCCTTCCAACTCAAGCTATTCTAAGGCTTTATGTATGTGTAGAAACAACTTTAAACACTCAGAATCCTAATGAAGCTTTAGTCAAAGTTGATTTGAGCTGGGCATAAGATTTTGGGGAATGGTTCTTCCTTTCTAACCCAACATATACACTTCTAGGAGATGAAGTCTGGAAGAGGGAATGCTCCTCACTGGTCAGTACAGACTGGGTTAGGGATCAGTTACATAAACTGAACATTCCATAGGCCCTGATTAGATGCACCCAAGGGTGCTGAGAGAACTCCCTGATGTTATCATTCTGCCACTCGCCATCATTTTTGCCAAATCGTGGCAGGCAGGAGAGTTGTCTGAGGACTGGAGAAGAGCCAATGTCACTCCAGTCTTCAAAAAGGGCAACCACTCAGCTTCACCTCTATCCCTGGAAAAGTGATGGAGTGGCTCCTTCTGGAGGACATCTCAAGGCACTTGGAAGAGAAGAAGGTTGTCAGGAGTAGTCAGCATGGATTTACCAAGGGGAGGTCATGCTTGACTAACCTGGTAGCATTCTATCAGGACATGACTGAATGGGTAGATTCAGGGAGACCAGTGGATGTAGTCTATCCCGACCTTCACAAGACCTTTGACGCTGTCTCCCATGATATCCTAGTGAGCAAGCTCAGGAAGTGTGGGATGGAAGAGCAGACAGTGAGGTGGATTCGGAACTGGTTACAGGATAGAGTTCAGAGAGTGCTGATCAATGGTGCCAGGTCCAGCTGGAGAGCTGTAACCAGTGAAGTCCCCCAGGGATCAGTGCTGGGTCCAGTCCTCTTCAACATCTTCATCAATGACATTGATGAGGGGACAGACAGACAGACAAGCAGAGTCTGCTCAGCAAGTTTGCTGATGACNGTGGAGAGGGAGCTGGGAGTGCTGGTGGATAACAAGTTATCCATGGGACAGCAATGTGCCCTTGTGGCCAAGAAGGCCAATGGGATCCTGGGGTGTATTAGGAAGAGTGTGTCCAGCAGGTCAAGGGAGGTTCTCCTCCCCCTCTATTCTGCCCTCGTGAGACCTTATCTTGAATATTGCATTCAATTTTGGGGTCCCCAGTCTAAGAGGTCCAGTGGAGGGCTACAAGGATGATTAGGGGACTGGAGCACTGCCTGATGAGGAGAAGCTAAGGGATCTTGGGCTTTATAGTCTGGAAGAGAGCAGTCGGAGAGGGGATTTAATAAATGTTTTAAATATCTGAGGGCTGGTTTTGGGTGGCTGGGTGGGGACACAGGCTCTTCTCACTTGTTCCCTGTGAAAGAACAAGGAGCAATGGGTGTAAGTTGCTCAACACAAAGGGCAACTTCTTTACTGTAAGGGTGATAGAGCACTGGAACAGGCTCCCCAGAGAGGTTGTGGAGTCTCCTTTTCTGCAGGCTTTCAAGGCCTGGCTGGATGTGTTCCTGTGTGACCTGAGCTACATTGGTCCTGCTCTGGCACGTGGGTAGGACTCAATGGTCTCTTTGGGTGCCTTCCAACCCCTAACATCCTGTGATTCTTAGGAACCAGCATAGAATCATAGAATGCTTTAGGTTGGAAGAGACCTTCAGTTCCAACCCTTTGCCATAGGCAGGGACACCTCCCACTAGAACAGGTCACTCAAGCCTCATCCAACCTGGACTTGAACACCTCCAGGGAGGGAGCAGCCACAATCTCCTTAGGCAATCTGTGCCAGTGTCTCACCACCCTCACTGTCAAGAACTTCTTCCTATCATCCAGTTTAAATCTCCTCTCTATCAGTTTAAACCCATTGCTCCTCATCCTGTCATTACAAGACCTTGTAAATAGTTCCTCCCCAGCCCTGCCATAGGGTATCTTCAGATACTGGAATTCTACTATAAGGTATCCTAGAAGCCTTCTCTTCTGCAGGCTGAAGAACCCCCAACTCTCGTAGCATGTCCTCATAGCAGAGCTGCTCCAGCCCTCTGAGCATCTTCATGGCCCTCCTCTGGACTTGCTCCAACCATTCCATGTCCTTCTTGTGCTGGGGGCTCCATTCTGAATCCATTTTGTAGGAGAGAAATCATGAGGTCTGACAGGGCTGGGGTTTGTGTGTTTGCAAGGTTATCCACTTACAGAGAGTTTATCTGCTGGCAGCTCATTTTGAGAATTCCAGGCAAGGGCTTGCAATATTTACACAAGGTGTTTCATTGTGCACTTTCTGAATGTGCAAGTATTAAAACTCAAGAAACACACAGAGCAAGTTGCAGAAAATTAATTATCCTCCTTTCATTTCTGGACTTGTGAGCAATCTTTACCAGTCCTCTTTTCCATTCCAGAGCAAAACAACGGCCATAAAAGAGCAGAATGTCTGCTCTGTGCAATGTTTCTCCCTCTTTAATGCATGAGGGGGGGAAAAAAAAAAAGGCAAAAAAACACCAAAGAAAGGTTGAATTTATTACATGAGGTGGAGAAAAATCTGGTTTTGTCTGTTCTACCTGCTTGCTGCTGAAACCATATGTAGGATGTAAGAGTAAAGAAGCAACATACCTGTAAAGAATTTCTGCTGTTGATTTTTTTGCAGGGTTTTCCTGAAGCCTGACCTTTGGCAATCACAGTTTTGCCTTGTTTTACAGAGATCTAATTGCTGCTAATTTCCTGCCAATAAATGGTACAAGGTGTGGGGCTGCACTTTTAATGTTCAATTTCAATCATTTGTCTGACTTAATACAGGTGAAGAGTTCTCTCAGATCGAAGCACGCACAGCTCAGGACATATTTAGATTTGAAAATCTAGTTTAAGGAGGTAAAGGATATAGAGAAAACACTTCCTACCTACAGCTGCTGAGCTCTGGAGGAGCTGGGGATCTTCTGATCTCAACAATTTGACTCCATAGTTTTTTTTTTTCTTCTAGTGAAAAATTGTAACAGATTCCTCCTCAGTTTAGGAGAGACAGAGACCTGCTGGAGACAGTCCAGTGGAAAGCCAGGAGGATGACTGGGGGACTTGAGCACGTCCTCTATGAAGAGAGACTGAGAGCCCTGGGACTGTTTAGTCTGGAGAAGAGAAGACTGAGAGGAGATCTGATTAATGTCTATAAATACCTGAGGGGTGGATGTCAAATGGCACTGGGGCCAATCTCTTTTTGGTGATCAGCAGCAATAACACAAGGAACAACAACAAGCTGGAACATAGATGGCATGAGGAGAAACTTCTTAACAGTGAGGGTGACAGAGCCCCAGAACAGGCTGCCCAGATAGGTTGTGGAGTCTCCTTCTCCAGAGATTTTCCAAACCCACCTGGATGCTTTCCTGTGTGAACTACCTTAGGAGATCCTGTCTTGGCAGGGAGGTGGGACTGGATGATCTCTGAAGGTCCTTTCCAACCTCTAAGGTTGTGTGATTCTGTGATTTCTCTTGCCACCAGTACCTGCATAGAGAGTCACATGTAGCTCAACAAATCACAGATGCTCTCCCAACTCCTGGTGGCACAAGGGTAATACCTATCATAGAAAAGTAGAATGGTTTGTGTTGGAAAGAACCTCCAAATATCATCTAGTCCAACTCCTCTGCACTGAGCAAGGACATCCTCCACCAGTGTCTGAAGACAAGTCTGGAGCACCCATCCCTCTATTAATTACTTACAGATTTGTTGTCTTACCATAGAATCATAGAATGGTCTGGGTTGAAAGGGACCTCTAAAAGTCCTCTCATTCAAACTCCTGCAGTGAGCAGGGACATCATCTATTAGATCAGATGGCCCGGAGCCCTTTTGAGCCTGGCCTTCAATACGTCCAGGGATGGGGCCTCAGCTACCTCCCTGGTCAACCTGTTGCAGTGTTCAAGCACCCACATGGTGCAGAACTTGTTCCTAATATCCAATCTAAATCTCCTCTTCTCTCATTTCAAACCATTGCCCCTTGTTCTGTCACTGAAGGCTTTTACAAACTGTCCCCCTGCAGCCTTCCTATACTATCCCTTCAGGTGCTGGAAAGCTGCTACGACATCTCCCTGGAGCCTTCTCTTCTGCAGGCTGAACAGCCACAGCTCCCTCAGCCTGTCCTCATACAAGAAGTGTTTCAGTCCCCTGATAATTTTCTTCTTGGAAATGGCGTTGGTCCTTTGGCATCCTTCTCTTCTTACCCATGATTTCTAGTAATGACAAGGGGATTTAGTGGTTGGATTTTTGTGTAAATCATATATGTGTCTTGCATGAATCTGCTTTTTGCAAGTGGTTTCTCTTGCTGTTACTTATAGGAGCTTCCTTCGGCTGGGGTAGGCTCTAAGGAAATCAGTGCATCAAAATTTGGGATTAATTATTTAGGGATTTGCTTCTGTACAGTTTTCTCCACCTGCCTGTAGAGGCAGAAAGAGATACTCTCCACATCACTGCCATGCCCATGGTGTCTAGGAATTGAAGCTTGGGCTGCCCTGACTCACAGGGCAGTAGCCAAGGACATATACGGCTGTGGGAAAGGAGTGATGGTTGCCTGACTCAAAGCATCTGTCAGAGCTCCCATTTGAGTGTCTTTATCTAAAATACATGTTAATACTTCTGCTAGATCTCAGCCTTGCTCAGTGTGGTGCAGAGAGAGCGTTTCCACCAGCTAATGTTTCAAAGAGGGACCACAGTCCCAGCGAAAATTGCTTTTCAGCTGTGACTATGCAACTAAGGATTTGCAAAACTGTTTTAGCAGGACACAGGAGAGCTTAGAACTACTAGTGGTATCTGTTAAAACAGTTCAGGTAAAGCAATTTGTGCATGGCTGTTGAGTGCTTAACTTTGTTGTAGACATGAAAGGTTTCAGTAAATTACGAGTGACTGAAATCTTAAGTCCGCAATCATTAAGCCTCTAAGACTTCTACAGAAGAAACTAGGACTGCATTGCAAAACACCAGTTAGTAGCTGATTTAAACAAAACAAATGAAAAAATATGACTCACCACAGAATTTTTTCAGCCAACACAGACCCCGAATCAGCCTAATTATTCCAATTATAAAGTCCTCATGTCTGCTGTTTCTTATTCAGTTTTACACACTGGTATGAAAGCCCTTGACAGGGCACTAAATTTTGTCTGAGTCATTTTCTGCCTTTCTAAAGTGCTTAGTTACACCCCCAAAACCTCATTGATTTCTCAGCTTAGGGAGCTCTTTTTCTGTTTTGTATGATGTTGCCTTACCACTGTTTGAGCACCAGCTCTATGAAAAGCAGGTTACTGTCATGGCACAAGGCTTGGATAAGTGCACTCTACATGGGATGAAAGGGTACAAAGGGTGGTGGTGAATGGAGCTAAATCTGGCTGGCACTCAATCATTAGAGGTGTCCCTCAGCATTCAGCACTGGGGCTGTCCTCTTTAATGTCTTTATCAGTGGTCTGGATGATGGGTTTGAGGCACCCTCAGTAAGTTTGCAGATGACACCAAGCTTGGTGGTTGTGTCAACCCACTAGAGTGTAGGCAAGCTTTACAATGGGATCTGGACAAATTAAAACCATAGACCAAGACTGACTGTATGAAGTTCAACAAGACTAAGTGCTAGATCTTTCACCTGGGTCACAGCAACTGCAGGGTAAGCTACAGACCTGGGGATGTGTGGTTGGAAAGCTGTGACTTGGAGAGGGACCTGGGGGTTCTCTTTGACAGTCAACTGAACATGAGCCAGCAGCTCCCAGGCAGCTGAGAAAGCCAATGGCATCCTGGCTTGAGATTAAAACAAGGTGGGCAGCATTGGGGAGGCCACACCTTGAGTGTTGTGTTCAATACTGGGCCACTTACTTTTGGAAGGACATTGAGGGGCTGGAGAGTGTCCAGAGAAAGGCAATGAGGCTGGAGAAGGGCCTGGAGAACAGGACCTAGGAGGAGCAGCTGAGGGAGCTGGGGTGTTGAGTCTGGAGAAGAGGAGGCTGAGGAGAGACCTCATTGCTGTCTACAGCTACCTGAAGGGAGGTTGAAATGAGGAGGTGGCAGCTTCTCCTTCCTGATGACAAGTGACAGGACCAGAGAAAATGGTTAAAAGCTGCCCGAGGGTAGGTTCAGGCTGGATGCTAGGAAATATTTCTTCACTGAAAGGATTCTCAAACATTGGAATGGTCTGCCCAGGGCAGTGCTGGAGCCGCCATCCCTGGGGGTGTTTAGGTACTGTGTGGGTCTATTGCATAAGGACATAGTTTGGTGTTGACCCTTTATTGCTGGGACAAGAGTTGGACTGGATGATCTTGGAGGTCTCTCCTAGCCAGATATATTCTGTGACTGTGTTATTCTGTGACAATTTTTTTTTTTATCATGAACAAAGGATGTATATCAGAATCTTTCCTTAACATCAAGTGTGCTTTTTAGTGTAATTGAGCTCATAGCTAATTCCCTCCTGCACAGATAACATTTTATTATACTCACATTTTCCTCTTTTTGAGCTTTTTATCCTTTCAGTTCCAGCCCTGGATCCATATCAGATTTCCTCTCTTAAATAGGTCTCCAGTCTGTTTTTTATAATGTCTTTGTTCCAAAATCTGTTGGTCTGTTCTGCTGGGGGGCTACGTAGGTCTGTGTTGTGTTTAACTACCTTCTGCAACCCGTCAATGTATCGTAATGGGTTTGCAAAGATAAAAACCTTACCAACAAAGTAAGACCCCTTCCATTGCAAAGTGCACCTTAAAAAAAAAAAAAAAAAAAAAAAAAAAA
>VWZI01019750.1:654-11420 GCA_013396835.1 Psilopogon haemacephalus
TCTCATCCAGATCATCAATACAGATACTGAACAGGATCGGGCCCAGCACTGGTCCCTGGGGCACACCACTAGTGACTGTCACCAACTGGATGTGGCACCATTCACCACCACTCTCTGGGCCTGGCCCTCCAGCCAGTTCTTGACCCTTTTCAGAGCGAGCCTGTCCAAGCCACAAGCTGCCAGCTTGGCCAGGAGCTTGTTGAGGCAGACATTGTCAAAGGCTTTGCTGAAGTCGAGGTAGACTACATCCACAGCCTGCCCCACATTCACCAGGCAGGTAGCCTGATGACAAAAGGAGATCAGGTTGGTCAGGCAGGACCTGCCCTTCCTAAACCCATGGTGGTAGAGGGGAGAGAACTTAGCAAAGTGGCAGGTACTTAGACTCACCAGATATAAACCACTGCATTCAAAGGCAGTGCTTTGTATCAGTGATTTATTACTCGACTTGGTGAATAATCAGGATTACAGCTCCTGAGGGAACACAGATATGTACACAGCAGTAATCAATAGACTCTGTGGCTACATTCCCTAGCATGTTTTGAAAATTATTTTTGGGCTCCAGATGGGCAAAGAAACCAGTGCCAATCTGATTCAGTGAGAGAAATACTTCTCACGTGGGCCCATTCACAAAACTCCAAGCTGTGAATGAGCCAAAGGACTCTGCTGAGTTAAAAGCAAGGTAGAAAAACTGGTAACAGGAAGAATTCCTGAAAGTTACAGACTAGGGAAAAACAGACACTGCATAAGCTGTGCTTATTTATGCCTTAAATACTGCTTAAGTGACAAAAACATTTGGGTCGTTGCATTAGAACATTCAACACAAGTGGTACATACCTCAACACAAATTGGAGGTGACTGAGATCTCCTCATGAGTGCTAATGGCTCAGCTCACTGGGGAAGTCTCTACCATGCACCCTCAACTCTCACATTAACACCAACACCCACGTGAGAGGCTGAGTGCTGGGTTTTCAGTCTGGTGCATGCAAGCTATGAATTGCAGGAATGTGAAGTTTCTATGCACCACATTTAGGTAGTTAAGAAGTGCTGGAAGAGCTCTGGGAAGGCTGCAAATCTCTCTATTACAAGTTGGGTAAGTCCAGCTTAGTTGCTAGGGTCAGAGAAGATGGACATGGAATTAAGGAAGTCCTGAAGTACTGAACTCCTGAATACTAATGAAGCTGTGATGCTCAGAGATGCTGCACCAATTGGGAGTGGGGACACAAACCCAGGGTATGCTCCTGGAATCACAGAAGGTAGCCTTTATTCCCATTTTGCAAAGGAGAAGGTCCATTGGACCAGAATTAGACAAGCTAAGAGCAGGAATGGAAACTGACCAACTTTTAAGGTTCTGGAAGAGAACCTTTTCTGGAATCCTTACTTGCACCCACACCTCAAGCACGTTGTGAAACCTTATGAGAAGCACCCAAAGCCAGTGTCCATGCCACCAACAGCCAGTGTCAGTGCTGTATACCTCAACTTCCACACCAACAGTTTCAGAGCAGCTCTGTGATGGCTCTATTAATTTCCAGCCACCAAGAGAGCCACTGGATGTCCTGCGGCTCCAAAAATATCCCACAGGGACCATCCATGGGTGCTACACAGATATATTTTGCAAATATAGACCATAACAATGAATACTAAGGAAGAAATCAGCTGGCAATACAATTACTCTCAGCATGGCAGGAGACTGCACTTAAGTCAAGGGCTACAAAAACACTGTAATAAGAGAAGATAAACGTACTTTAATGTGGCATGGGGCAGCAGCTGCCCTCCCTTTTTGTACTGCCAGACAAGTTCCCTCTGTAAATACACTATTGCCACAGAGACACTAATAAAGACTAGGAACGACTGCCCTTTCAAAAGGGGTCTCTAGCTGGTGTCATTTTAAACAGCTCCTCCAAGTTACTCCAGAATGAAGAGAGCCAGGGTGGAATAAAGAGCTAGTAGTTAGGTTAAACAGCCATTTATTTTCGTAGATCAGACTGTAATAGGTTTTAATTAAACAAAGATCTGTTAAGAGAAATATTTATCTTTCTAAGGATAGCTGATGAAAGGAAGCAGCACCAGCACAATGGCACAGCAGAGCACTTCCCACCAGAGCACTGTCCTCCATCTTCCTGCAGCAGTACTTAACCTCTGCTTCTCAAGAGGTCCCAAGAGAGCACTTCATAGCAGCTCAAGAAAAAAAAAATAATTCAAATAGGCAAGCAATTTTTTCCTCTGTCGTTGTAAAAATCAAGGTTTCAGCAAATGGATGCAGCTGCAGATTTCTCGTTAATGGGGTAATTCTTCACACAAGTTCCAGTACCAACAGCCTTGTCAGACTTTAGGAGCACCCTGTCACTATCAGCTCAAGGTGGCCCTTTTCCCTTTTTGCTTCGAGCTAGTGACAGTAGCTGAAAGGGATAATCAGAGGCTGAAGTTTTGCAACAGATGAGAAGAATGCAGCTGCAAGCCTGTGAAGTTTGTTAACAGCCAGAGCAGAGAATTGGTTACGCAAAGCTGCATATGGATTTTGACCACATGTAACACAAAGTTCTTTGCTCCTCCTTATTTCATTCAGAACAAGAAGTCCAGACCCATGCCCTACTTCCTGCCACTTACCAGATCACTCTGGAGCAAAACAAACAAACAAAAAATCCAAAACAAACCACAAAAAATACTGTTTTCTGAAAAAAAAACCAACTCTTTCTGAATGCATGTGATGCATTCCAAAATGATGTATGGTGTCATACAACCAATCCTGGGTTTGCCAGGGCAGTCATCTTCTACTCAGAGAAGAAAAGTCCTCTTT
Organism: Psilopogon haemacephalus; assembly: GCA_013396835.1. Lineage (NCBI taxonomy): Eukaryota > Metazoa > Chordata > Aves > Piciformes > Megalaimidae > Psilopogon > Psilopogon haemacephalus. The sequence continues at coordinate 3,449 of VWZI01019750.1, forward strand.
TCTGAAGAACACCACCTTCATTTAGCTTTCCTGTCACCTGCATGGCTCAGTCTCCCATTCACACCAGGGATGCCTAATTCGGAGAAATCACCAAACCTTTCACAGCATCCAGTGTAGTCACAGCTTCAGCTCAGAGTGAGGAAACAAGGTACACCGGTGAAAGGAAACAACTGAGGAGAGGAACAAGAAGTCCAGAGCGGCCACCACGCTTGACTCACTGTTGAAACATCACCTACCCATGAACTCGTGTTCATCATCAGTCCCACCATTTTGACCAAGCAAAGTCCCTCTACACCAAGAGAGAGCAAAATAACAAACTCTAAACTCATTCACAATCACATAACCAATTTTTATGAACAGCTTAACGCCAGGAATCTTACAGGTTGCATCAGAAGATGTATTTTCCAATTGTCTTTTTGGCCAGGGAAAAATAAAAATTGCTGATGAGAACTTCAGCAAGTTGTCACTGCTCTCCTGCTACTGCTAGAAGGCACTTCTAAAAGAAATAGTATTTTGGATTTTGTCATTGGAAGCAAAAAGAACAGGAAGATTTGTTAGCTATAGATACTGCAACACACACATGCTGCTGGGATCACAAGTTTCTTCCCAAAGGCCTCAGCATTGTGAATCCAACCCCTAGCACTGTTTGTCATGGGCTCTGTTTGCCTCTCCTCTCTCTCAGCACACAAGATAGCATCTTTTATGTTCATCCTCAGCTGCTTTGTACACATCTGAGGCAGAAGCATTGTTACAGCAGTTACACCAGCCCCTTGCAGTACTCACTGCCCAAACCACAGAACAAACTGTAGATTTTCACCCCTGTGAGCTTACCATTACCTGGTAAAACTGCACTGCAAATAAGGAGCATGGAGTTCCTCTGAGTCAAATGCATCCTCTGCTTTCCTACCTCCACCAGCAGCCTCTGATTGTGTAATCCTATTTCCCTCTCCAGGAAGCTGCATTGCAGCAATAGCTGTGGAGCAGAAAACAAGCTTTGTGTTCTGCTGGAGCCTGGATGAGACAACACTGAGGTGGATGGCAGCATGGTCTGTAGAGGTAAAGCTCATCCCTCATGCCTGCTGTCAGGGGACCCGGGCTGCCAGGAGGCTCAGAAGCATGCTTCAGTCTGCAGTGATGGAATTGGTGCAGATCCTGAAGTCACAGCCTCTGGCCTGTCTGCAGCACTCTGTGGTAGGATTACACCCTGGCCTGTTGCCAGGGAGCATCTTATGCCTGAAATCTGTCCTGTTGTGCCACAGCAATTTGTTTTGGTTTCTAACCAGCTTTTAAACTTGCCATATTCTCTGATTCCCAGTCATTTTTATTATCAGATTTATACAGTGAGCTATTAAAAATGCTTCAGTACATATTTACTCCCTACTTTCTACTCCCAGTGTCCTACCATTTTTGGGGTACATGACAACAGTCTTATCAAGCAAGCATCTGGCAAAAAAAAGTGCCATTGATGCCAGATGTGGAAAGAGAAGTGCCAGAGAAGAACAAGATGGCTGGTTACTATTATTTGTCATCTAACAGGGAGAAAGCCTGACAGAGAGACTGGGAGGAAACATAATACAGAGAAAAAAATAGGACTGCTAATAAGTCATACCAAGCTTATTCAGATGCTTAATTTTGATGTTATTTATACATATTTTTGTATTACTGCCAGACCAATTTAAACCATGAGTCAATTTCACTTATGTTTACTGTCAGGGATCCTGCCAAGAACTTTCTCACACTATATACCCTTCACTGAAAGGGGAAGCCAAAATTGGCATGCTGTTGTGATGTTCAGATCTTCAACCAAGGTTGAGTTTGATGCTAGACAAATACAAATAAAGGGCACCATTCTTTCCTCTCCCTGCAAACTCATTTTCTCCCTGTTTTCCTCAGTGGCTTCTGCAAACTGTAGTCTCGCATTACTTCAGAAAGGACAAGCTCTGGAAAGGCAAGAGGTGGCATCTCTGAGAAAATCTGTTCATCTGCTGAGTAGGAAGGAGGAAGAGGAAGGGGTGATTTAATACCAAGATTACAGGAAAGAAAGTTAGTATGAGATCATTCAGCACTAGGGTACAGATTTCCCTGAAGAGCTTCCTGCCTTGTGCTCTCTGCCTGGTACAAGGCTTGCAGATGGAAGCTGGATACTTTAAAATTGAGCCAAACATCCAAAATAGGGCATCATGAAAACATCATCACTAATTTATGTCTTCTCCCAACACCCACTGTTTTGTTATGTGAGAAACCAATGATGAATCCAAGGTTACAAGAGGAGGAAAGAAATAAAAACCTAAAAAAACCCATCCAACAACGAAAAATCCCAACGACCAACCAGGAAGAAAACCTTGTGCAGGAAACCCACATTCTTTCACCCCCATAAATACACCACAGTGCTTTCCAGCCATCCAACTGACCCAGACATAAGCTGTGTGCCCAGGCTGGCAGGACAGCACCTCTCCTTGCCTTTACTTTCTGTTCACCTTGTCCACCCTTCTACCTTCCCTTTCCCCATGACAGGCTCTGCTGTAGCTCCTACAGAGCTCTAATGGACTTCTTGTCAAAGCCATTTGTTTTTAGAGCTGGCAGGTAGGGCTACGAGTTTTTAAAACAGATCTGAGGCACAGTAAAGACAAGATCTGTGGGAAGACCAGCAGAAATCGAGTGTGTCATGCGGACAGTGCAGGCAAGCTAAAAAGCTTCAGAAAAGAAAATCTGCTGCTCGTGACACGCAGATGGCAGAAGGGACAAAAGGAAACATGAGAAAGAGGCACTGGTCCTGCTGCCAGCATCCACGCTCAGAAACGTGGCTGACACAGCTGGGGAAGTGGCACTGTCAGGGAAATGGAGAGCAGACTTTGGCACAGGAACCTCAATCCAAAGAACTCAGCTGACTCAGCAGAAAGTATCGCAAGGGAGTCAGCACTAAATACTCATAAAGCAAAGGAAGCATGTGCAGGTTTCTTCCACGCAGCAGCCTCCTCCCGTGGCTGAGGAACAGCTTTCTGCTCAGGAAGACCACATCTTCCAACCTGGCCTATTCTATTCTATTCTATTCTATTCTATTCTATTCTATTCTATTCTATTCTATTCTATTCTATTCTATTCTATTCTATTCTATTCTATTCTATTCTATTCTATTCTATTCTATTCTATTCTATCCTATCCTAGTGATGCACTCCAAGTACCCTCATCATTGTGCAGAGGCTCCCAGCAGTCACCCACACCTGCCAAGCTGAGCTGGGGAAGGGCACGCTGCTGTATCCCAAACAGGCTAAGGCTGAAGTGGATTGATTCTACCAGTGTATTTTAGCAGGTGCCAGGTAAGAATTACTCAGAGTATGATTACTCAAGCTCTTTGCTGATATCCAGCCAATACTCTGACCCAGATCTGGCTAGGAACGTATTCAAAAATAAAATAAAATAAAGTAGTACTCTAAGTGTGCCAGGTTTCAGATCCCAGGCGTTTTGAGGACATTGCTAAAAAGTTGTTTTCCTCTCAGAATTACAGCTAAGCCAGTAGTGTGGCACTTCACCCTGTCACCTGGAGTGTAGTTGACACATATTGACTATTTTCATCTAACCTTTATCAAACTGCATTACTCTAAACTTCCTGCAGAAACATCATCAGAATTACATTTAATTTTTGAACAGCTTCCACAAGAGTCACACAAAGGTAAATGCTTCTCACAGAGCTTCAGGCCAAGTTGTGTTTCAATGAAATAATAAAAATCTCAATGGGAAGCTCACCAAGTCTGAAGCTTTATAGCCTTCCAAGTGCCTTATACATGGCCACAGAAAGAGTCTGACAGAACACTGCCTTTCAGCCAGAGGCTAAAATAAAGGTTTGACACAGTACAATATAAGCACTTACCATGCTTTTTTTTTTTCTGTGTTAAAATGATTGCAGTAGGTAATACGAAAGGGAATCACTTAAGTTTGGACAACTAAGTTCACCTTCATGACCCTTTTCTTCAAGCTGGCAGCACTCACTTTATTAAAGGCAGTACTTTTAGTGGAGTGGGTTTAGTGCTTTCTCACACCAAAAAGCACAGTGCAGCATGAACATTTAATGATAATTAAGTTTATCACTAGGGCAGACCTCTGTCCTTGACGCTGCAAGTGTCAAGCTTTCAGAAGTACAGCTTCAGAAGTGACTGCAATATACCTTCCCAAAGGCAACTAGAGAGAGCAGCTGCTCGCTGGTGCAGTAAAACAATTACATGACCATCCAACCCAAGCTACAGCATACAATCACAGAATCAACCAGGTTGGAAGAGACCTCCAAGATCATGCAGTCCAACTTATCACCCAGCCCTAGCCAATGTATTCATTTCCTCAACAGAATTTACCAGTGTAGAAGCTGTCATTCACAGCACACTAAACTACTCCGAATCAACGATCTCGGACAGAAGAACATAAACCTCATGCAGCAAAAAAGTGGGATTTCTTTCCAAAAGAAAAATCATACTGTTGTGACTGCTGCAAACAGCCTGCTTCCACTGGATGGCAGGAGCCTTCTTGCATATAACCAAGAACTGCAACACATAACCAAGGTTACTACCTGCTTCTTCTGCTGAACTTCTGGCCAGCCAAGAGATGGGAAGCAAACAGGAAATATTTTGCAAAAGAGAAGGCCAAAAATCTAGTACAAGGACACAGTACAGAACCCTATTCCCAGGGATCAGAAAAGACTGAAAGCCACAGAAACAGTCTAGGGCAATACCCTCCATTTGCTACACTTGGCATGCTTTAGAACCTCCCCCAAGGATACCATTATTTTTGCACAAACACCATATGGCTAAGAAAATATCACTTTATCCATCTTCCTGGCTCACAGCTGTCAATTCAGGAAACTGGACTGTGCATCCAGCTCTTAAGTCTTTCAAACAGGCTAAGATACCACACTATTTTTGCCTGAAAAACTTTGAAGAGCTTATGAAGAACTGTACAAGAAGAGTAAGCAGTGCTGGAAAAGCATGCCTGAACAAAAATCGTGCACACAGATCGACAACTTACAACACACAAGTGGGAATCAAATGGTCTTTGAAAACAATACAGAGCAGAAATGTCTTGCAAGAGATCTGAGAATTACCACATCAAGACGTAGTCCTCCTTTCTGGTCCCTGACTCCTCTTGCACAGGCAAAGCCAAGCGCAAAGAAGATTCATCCAGGTTCAGAGACACTATTTGATTAAATTTCTGGTATACAGCCAACAGCAAGATTTTACGATGCAAGGGGCATACAGCAATGAATGCTACACTATTCGTACAGCACACACACCTACTGCTGCTTAACAGCCTATTTTCCCCTCAGACATTTCCACAAGCTGTTTCCATTTGGATAAATGGAATCTTAATTTAGACTTGAAACAATTACAGATTGAAAACAGTGTTTCTGGAATGGATTCTCAGTCCTAGAAGTCACAAAACAGAGCTAGGAAGCCAGGAATCAGATCAAATTTGTCCTCCCAGTTCCGTGAACCCTGATGTTAAAATCACTGCAAATAAGAAGTAGTACAGGTATGAGTCATGAGATTCTTAAGTTGCTTTAATTCAGGCCCAGTGATGAGAGCACGAGTCAGGAGGAACACTGCAGTGGGAAGTTATTCCTCCAAGAGCTAGAGTTGAGCCTGCCAGCACACCTGACTAGGCAGAGATCTATGCAGCTCTGGCTGAACACACAAGCAGCTATTGCTAACCTGCTGAAGGATACAGCTGTGGGGTAAGCCCTTCTGAAACTTCACTGCTGAGCATGGTACAAACCAGGCAGGGCAAGGGAACCATCTAAAGACCTCTAAGCTGCTGGCAGCTGCAGCAGGAACTAGTTTGGATGCATGCACACATGGACTGTGAACACCTCATTCCTCTCTGCTTCTGAAAAAAAATCTCAGTCAGGACATTTCCCTTTTCCAATGACAGCACAGTTGCCAGCAGGACACCTACTGATTTGCTTGGTGCTTATTTGCATGCCATGCCTGCCTACTGCCTCCTGGGCATAAATACCCAATTTTATCCACTTACTTTGGGTTATTTTTATCTTAATGCACAAGACATCTCGCTGCACACTGTGCCTGTTATTCTTCAGAACACAAAAGGGCTGGGCTTTGGAGAAAGTAGTTCCATTGCATTATTTTCTCCATGCATTTTACAAGTGGTCAGCTTGTCTACTGACACTGATTCAGGTTTCTTTTAAATGTTAGCTCCACAGTCTTTTCAGCTCCAGATTTCCAAGAGGTACAACACAGTGCCATGGCAAAGCAGTGGCTGCCTGCAGACAGAGACGACCTGAACATGGAGTCCCAAAGGGTACCCAGCAGGTTACCTGCAGTACAACATTCTGCCTATCTCAGTTTCCCTATCCATACAGTCAGTCCAATGATGTTTACCTCGTTTGTGAAGAGCTTTAAACACTAAAGATGAGAAACACTATGACATCCAGATACTGCCTTTCTTCACACATGCTGTGCTTTAGTACTGAGTTAAGATCCAGCATATGAATCACTGAAATCCAAGTCTGCACGTCTAGCTCCAGTCAGAGACAAAACTGACCCACAAGACACAATTTGCCCAACACTCAACTACTCAAGTACAGAGAAAGAGCAATCATAGTATAAAACCCAACCAGCCAGTCCACCAAGAGCTGCAGAAACTGTCCTCAATTCCATTTGTAACACAATCATCAGACAACAAGAGGCTTCAATAGGTAATTTCCTTACTGTAGAGCTTCCTAGTAGTAACCTCTTTCCATATCAGTTGGTTTTTGTCCTTTACTGAATTCTTTGTCTCAAATTATAGGAGCAAAGGCTCTTTAAAAGGGGAGCCATGCCTTTGAACCACAGGGCAAAATCCAGTTCCTGAAAGCCTGAACATTCATTACTGATTACAAAATTACGTAAAAATCTCCCACAAGAGTTCCGTTTCTTTGCATATCTTTCCCTTCACTGCATTTTAGAAGAACGACAGAGGCAAAAGCCAACTAGGCAAAACTCTGGCAGAACAGCCACACACCACTTTGAAATACAAATGAAGGCAAGAGAAGCGAGGCCAGGCAGGTGTCACGGCAAAGTCTGAGACAGTGACTTGTTCTGCATCACAAGCATTAGAAGGAACCCCTAAAGAACAGGTGAATCTCATCTGAAGTGCAGCAGTAGGCCTCCGTTACACCATTAGAGATCTCCACGCAGCTGGCAACCGCTGCGTATTAAGAAAGGCAGAGCAGCAGAGCAGCATGCGAAGCCAGCCGTGGTTTTCCCCAGGTACGCATCTATTTTCCCATAGGTTTTGTGTTCCGCGTTCCCTTCCTTCCCCCTTTCGGCATGCCTGTGCCAGAGCTTCATCCGCTGCCGGACATGAGCCCCCCAGAGCCCCAGCAGCCATGGGGCTCACAGCCTTGTGCAGCGAACTCCGGGCCCACAACAAATCCTCCTGCTCAGGATGTTCCCCCGAATCCATGAGCAGTGACCGCCAGCTGCGCCCTGCCTCGCCACCTATGGGGGTCTGACAAAAGGGCGCCCCGAGAGCGTCAGCACCCGAGAGCCGAGCAGAACCGGAGCAGCCCCTGCGGCACTCCGCCGCCGCTCAGCCCACACGTACGCCCGGTCGGACTGAGGGATGCTGGCTCCTCCAGAAAGCGTCACCCCACTCCCTGCAGGGGTGCCCTCGGCGGTAGGCACAGCGATGGAAAGCCGCTGGGAGCCTCACACCGCGGGAAGGGCATCGGAGAGCAGGCTGGCGAAGGCAGCCCGCGCCCCTGCCCCAACCCGCACCGAGCGGCACGGCTGCGGTCTGGCTGCATCGGTTTGGCCGCCACGGTCTGTCAGGCTCCTAGGCTGGCGAGGCCCACGGAGAGCCCCGCTCGCCGGGCAGGAGCGGCTCCCAGCGAGAGGAGCACCAGGGGGCACACGCAGGCCCCCTGCCCCGAGCGACCGGCTCCCCGGCCACCGGCGCCGCGCGGTTCCGCCGCTCACCGGGAGGT
>VWZI01019750.1:11534-69686 GCA_013396835.1 Psilopogon haemacephalus
TAGCGGCGGCAGCGCGGGGCCGGCAGCAGCGCAGCTGTGCCCCTCGGCCCGGCGCGGCGGAGCCCGGCGCGGCTGGCGGCGGCTGTCCGCTGCCCAGGAGGCACTGGCACCGAAACCCTGCTGAGGGACGGCGCACACCGACACAGAGGGGCCCGCAGTAGAGCAGAAAACGCCCACCCTGGCTGCCCATCTCATCTGGCAGCGAAAGCATGGAAAATAAAAGCCTGCTGCTGCCTCTGGATGCTAGTTTCTCTTGAACAGGACCTGCCAGCCCTTCTCTTGGACTATAGCCTGCAGGCCAGGATACACCTGAGGCGAGCAGGGACCTGGCTGCGATAGGAGCCTGGGCTTCTGCTTCAACCACTGCACAAGGACTACCCTGTCCTTTCATCAGTTCCTAATAGTACCTTGGGTCATACTTAAAGTAGCAAACACAACAACAAGAAAAGTCATTGGGTCTTTTAACTCTGATTACAAATTCAAATTAAATCCAGTGCTGATGTTGAACTCCAAATGTAAAGTCCCAGTTTTCACCAACATTTAAGCCTGACCTAAGCTAAACACCTTTTTCTGTAGACAAGAGTGGACTGCAACAGCTAGATGTGATGTGCACAGCAGTGACATAGAGGTGGTTACCCAACACCATGCATGTCCCTAGCCCTGAAATAGTCCAGATTTCATGTGAGATTAAATAAGTAGCAGAGCTGATGCATCAAGTTTACAGCAAGGATTCAATCAACTCCATGTAGTGTGGGAGTGGGACTGCTCAACAATATTAAGCTTCCAGAACAGTTCCTCTAGAAGCAATAATGACACCTTTTGTCACGGCTCAGTTCATCTATCGCACTGTGAGAGCTGCAGGTTCAAAGCTACCCTTGAAACCCCCACACAGTAAGAAGCATTCTTAAGTACCTCCTCCACAACAGAAGCTACTGCAAGCGTGTTGAATCCTACTTTGACTCTCATCTCACAGATGAGATTTCAAAGAAAACCAAGACCTAGCTAGCACAAAAGGCCAGCAGAAGCTTCTGAAACGTTCACCTTCCTCCTCTTCCATGACCAGCACAAGAGCATCCTCTCCCCTTTTGGGTGACTTTACAAAACTCCTGCAGAGGGATCCCTAACAGCTGTCACCTCCTGCTCAGTGCTCAAGTGCCTTCATCAAAGGCTCCAAGGAGTATCCTAGGGCAGACATCATGGCAGAGCAACTGGAGGCCACTAGATAGGAGAACTGCAGGAACTTTGCAGGCTCTGAGCTTCTAAAGTTGCTCTTTTTGCTTGCAACCACCAACCAACTTCCAGATGGCATTACAGGACCCTTCTGCCCTTGCAGTTGAGGGACAGATGGTCTTACACATCACTCAAGGCTAGGCCATCCACACCTCTTCATTTCCACTAACTCTGGGTAGAACTCTTACATTTGCAACAGTTTATTACAGTAATAAAGATTTAATGGTCTAAAATTGCAGGGAAGACAGCAGTTTAGCCATTAAGAAAACTTTTGTATCAGAAAGGACAACGAAGCCCTAGTACAGATTACTGGAAGAAAGCAAGAATCTCTATCATGAGAGCTTTTAATAAGAAGCAAGACACTCATCAGGCTTCTCAGCTGAGTATGATTCTGCTTTGAGAGGAAAACAGGGCTGATGATTTCTTGGTATTCCTCCTGATCAATCTACAGTGTAAACCTGCTACTGACATCCCACTGAACAGGAATGGAGTTGGGCCATTACTGTTCACGTTCTTGCCAAGCTCATTATATGCATTTTTGCCTTACCTTTGAAGCAAGAGTTAAAGTATTAATTATTAATAATTAAAGAACAACATTACTTGTTACTGCCTGATCCACTATCAAATATACTCAGTACTCAAAGGGAAAACAGCATTTCTTGAAGCGTAAGAGATAGTGCACTTGACAAGTTTCCAAGGGATTATATTGCACACACTTGTGCCAGCACCAAACTGCACTCAGAGACTGGAAAGGCATTTTTGGGTTATATACTCCCACAATAAACTTTATTTTCCTTTTCCAAATAACCTACTTTCTTTATAGTTGGTGCTAGTCTATTAGTTTCATTGCCTGATCAGGTCAAGTCCCAGGATTATAAACATAAAACTCCCATTCTTTCAGAATCCTGATTACTTATATGAAACCAGAAAGAAGCAAATCTATCCTACAAAGAGAAATTTTACAAAGTGTGATTTGCTGTCACTATCCCTACAATGAAAGAAACTCCCTCACACAAAGGAAGCAGGAGCTTAAGGAACACACTCACCTGGCTAAAGAAGCAAAGGATGTTCCTTCACATCTCCTCCTCCCCACCCCACTGGTACTGGCTTAGGCAAGCAGTCTTTAATTGCACACATACTCATACATGTAGACTGTAACTTCATCTGAGCCTTGGTACTGTTTAAAGAAACTCTGTATGCCATCTGCTGGAAGAAACTTTTCAAAAATGGACTCTAGGCTCTGTTACTGTGAAATAATCAATTTGGTAATTGACTTCAAGGACACTGTGCTACTCCCCACTAGACAGAGGCAAGTACTACACTGGTCCTTTAACAAAAGAATCTGGAGTCCATTGACTTACTGATCTTGACATGAAAGACAGCAGAAATCTCAACCACTGAAGCTGCAAGAATATGTCCACTAGAATGAAAACCCAAATCAAACTCAGAAATGCAAGTGTCAGGGACAAAGCCCTTAAGTTTTCTGGTGAAAACAGAAAAGTTCAGGAGCTAGTGCTGTTCACAAGAATAGCAGAGGCAATGAATAGACAAACTATGAGATTCATCTGCTGTAAAACTTTGAGATCCAGATCTCCTAATGAACAAGAAGTCACTGCCACATGCACAAATTTACATCCACTGCTTGCTGGAATATTTCCTGGGAATCCAGGACTGCTGGAGGCAGCCTCCTAAAGCTACTCTTCAAAATGGTAGGTAAATGAAACATCACTTTTTAAAGGTTATTTCCACTGTAACTTCGACTCCAATACACACATCTGCAAGTCTAGGTGAGCAATGCAGAACTACTTACTCAGCCTAAACTGTTACTCCAAAATACAATACTGTTAAACCAGAAAGGAACAGGGTGTTTAACAAACTGTAAAATGTTTTGACTCAGAAGTGTTGTACAGCAGATGGAGCTACAAGTATCGTCTGTGAGTAGCCACCCCCACACGAGAACAGAGATAATAAATATGCATAATGTATAATACATGTAATCAGCTTGCCATGCTCATTCACATGTCACATAGGAGTTCAAGTTCTTCTTTTGATCAACAATTGTCATCCGTGTTCCTCTTAGGAGGAGATAAAAGCAGGACAGAGATGCCTACCATGTTCATCTGCAGGGTGGGGACTGAAAAAGGACATGTGCTATTTCACCATACACCAGAGTTTGTTTCAAATAAGATCTCCAGGGAGATCACATTTCCATCCATGACCACACTTCCCAAGTAACTTTGATGTCAATTTCTTTATTGGAAGTGCACTGCAAGAGTTCCAAAGCCTCCTCTCCACCCACTCTGTACTCCTCTCCCCCATAAAAGATCCTTCTGGCTGACCAAGTGGACTATGCCAACTAGATCCAAAAGTGTTCACGAGTTCTGAATGACTTTAATTAGCAAAGAAGAAAGTTGGTTTTCCAAATGAAGCATTTTCAACCTCAGCTCCACAGCAGAGTACAAACATGAAGACATTTTAGATTAACCACCTACCTTCTCTAACCTACCTACCTGACCTAAACCAACTGAACTAAACCAAAAACAAACCAGACCTTCTAGAAGTCAGCTAGATGCTTCTTGTGTCATGAATCCACAGTCCACAGGCAGGAACAGCTTCACCACTGATAGTCTCATAAAGCTACAGAATGCAGCAGGCACAAGAATTTCTGTGACAGTGTACACATGGCAAGTGATAGAAACAGCAGGACACAGAGAATTCATTAGAAGTACAAACACATTTTGGTTTCACTAATAACATAGATCTGATCAACATGTTGTACTCTAATCCAAAAGCTAAGATACTGAAGGGCCCATTTGTATGGAGATAATGTTCTTGGTCACATCCTTCTGCCCCAAATCACCTGTATAGGCTGAGGGTACAATCTCAAACATCTAAAGTGTGGTAGTGTATCATTTCACATGGTACCTTCCCACCCTCTGTCTGGCAAGGGCAGAGTAGCTTCAAGTTCCAGCAGGACTGTATAGCTCCAAGACCTCTGTGGAGTATTCAGAGGGGCTCAAACATAATGCATCTTGGATCCTTTCAGTTCAGACAATAGCCCTGATTTAGAATGATTTAGAAAGGACAAACTGAAATTAAGGACTGAGTTCTATGAACAGATTGCTTTAGGAAAGTCCATGAAAGACAAATGGGTCTTGCAGGGAACTGGTTGAAAATGTCCAGCACAGAGCCATAAGGATGATGGAGAGGAACATCTTCCTTATGAGGAAAGGCTGAGGGAAGCTGGGCCTCTTCAGCTTGGAGGAAACTGAGAGGTGACCTCATGCATGTTTATAAAGATGTTAAGGATAAGTGTCGGGAGATCGGAAGCAGGCTCTCCTCAGTGATGTCCAACAAGAGGAAAAGTGATAACAGGTGCAAGCTGGAGCATAGGAGGTTCCACACAAGCATAAGGAAAAACATTTTCACTGTGATGGTGACAGAGCCCTGGAGCAGGCTGCCCACAGATGTTGTGGAATCTCCTTCTCCGGAGACATTCAAAACCTGCCTGGATGCATGCTGGCGTGACCTGCTCTAGGTGATCCTGCTTTGGCAGGGGGATTGGACTGGATTATTTTTTCAGGCCCCTTCCAGCCCCTAACATTCTGTGATTCTGTGTGCCCAGAACACAGATTCATAATTCACAAAACTTACCTAAGTAAAGCAAACCTGTATAGCAATACTGAGAACACAGTTCCACCAGGAAATTGCTCTTCTGGGGATGAAAATCCTTTTTAATAAACCATCCAAAAAGCCTCTACTCTTAGATAAACATCTTCTATTTTCTCACATCCCTGTCATGTTAGCTGTTCAGCAGTGATCTTCCACAATTCCTGTCAGATTGGAAAAAAGCAAATACATGTGTTTTATGAGATCAGTAGGTCGTAATTATGAGAAAGTTCAACACCTTCACTTGAAGACAAGTTAAATACACCCCCTAAACCTCCATCTACAGATAGTATCCATCTGTGGATACATACTAAGCCCATCTAGAACCATCAAATTATCTTTAAGACAGAGCAATGGGATTTATTTCTTCACTCTTGTAGCATAATTTTTAAAAAAATCATCCAAATAATGTGTCCTTAAAATAATTTCATTGGGCTGCATGACCTTCTGCAGTATTTTGATTGATCATCTTGCTCTTTTTCATAGCCTGTGTTGAGAAATGCTTTCAGCAATGCTAGTAAAAATACAACTGAAAACATAATTTACTGAGGAATCAAATGCATGCCTTATGCACACACTCTACTCAATTTGCTGGATAAGGAAGATGCAAATCACACCACTTTCTTTTTTCCTATAAAATAAATTTGCCTATGTTTTATCTGCTATATAAACTATTACATACTCTTCGCCACAGCATGCTGAATTGTGGCAATATACTTCATGACAAATAAAAAACCTCAGTTCAAAGAGCAGTAGCCTTCCCTTCCATAAAAGAAAAGCCAGGGAATGAGTTTATGCACTCAGGTAATACCCAGGTTACATCCATGCAGGTTCAACAAGGCCAAGTGCAAGGTCCTGCATCTGGGTCAAGGCAATCCCAAGCACAAATCCAGGCTGGGCAGTGACTGGCTGGAGAGTAACCCTGCAGAGAGGGACTTGGGGGTGCTGGTGGATGAGAAGCTCAACACGAGCCAGCAGTGTGCATGAGATGTAATGAGGTAACTACAAATAATAAATCTGAAATATTCCTGGATAACAGGAGTTTACAGCTAATTGACTTCATCATAGACACTAGAACATTATCTCCTGGACCCTGAACTGAGAAAGGCATTACTGAAAGTATGAAATGAAACCTTTTCTATAAGCAAATAAACAAGGAGAGAGGTTATTTCCATTTTCTAGTCACTGACAAAAATTGTTATTTACAACATAATGGAGATTGTTTCTTAATCTTTGAGGAAATGAGTGCACCTAAGGCACTGCACTGCTGGTGACAGAAAAGGGTCCCTTCTATCCCCCTGGCCAAATAGATTATGTCAGCACAAACCTGAATTCTTTAAAAATAGGAAAAAAAAAAAAAAAAAAAGCTAAACAGAAATAAATGAAAGGGTAATGCTTATTCTCCTGTTCTCACCCTGTGTTAAGCAAACAGCTGAAAACTAATCAGAGATGGTTAGGCCAACACATTACATTTACTGTAATGAACACCACTTACCAACTGCTCAATTCGTTCATAAACCAGAGCCTGGCAGAAATCAAGCTTAATGGGCTCTGCAGTGTACTTAATTCTTCTGTCTTGGAGGTTCTCCAAATCATTTAGAGTGTTTCTGAAATGACTGTAGGCTTCACACGTAACATCCATATGTCTTAAAGTGAAGTTCAGCCTGGCAAGAGAGTACTTAATTTAAAATGTCTCTCCTATACTGGCATCTCAGAGAGCTATGGGACTTTCCTCAGCTAATGGAAACCCTGGGGCTTCTCTGTCAGTAACCAACTTTGATAGCCAAAGAAAAGGACATCCCCTACCCCTGCTATTCCTGCAAAGTGGACAAGACTTAGGTTAGCATCAATACACAGCAACTCTTCAATGAATCCTTCCATTGATTTCAAAGCACTTTGTTGCAACAGAATCACTGGTTTGACTTCCTGGACAAACACCTGACAACAAATCACATCAACAAATCACTGCCCTGGTGAGACCCCACTTTGAGTACTGCCTTCAGTTTTGGGCTCCCTAGAGGGACAGGGATCTGCTGAGAGAGTCCAATGGAGGGCTACAAGGATGAGTAGGAGACTGGAGCACTGCCTGATGAGGAGAGGCTGAGGGACCTGTAGCTGCTTAGTCTTAAGAAGAGCAACAGCTCTTCCTGTATCTCCAGAGATTTAAGCAAAGCCTACTACATGTTAGTTTATGGGGGTGGGTCTCCAACTCTTGACTGCTTCAAAATACTCAATGATTCCTTAAGAAGAGAAATTGTTACAGAGGTACCCAAGCTGTGAAATACACACCCTAATTCTAAGCCACTTCATTCCACTCTATGCCCGCAGAAACCTGTAGCAAATGTTGTCAGGCTTTACAGAACACATCTATCTAGCAACCTATTTATCCTGATTCACACAGAGGTTATCTGAAGCAAAACAAAGGTAGGACAAGAAGAGCTGATCTCTTGGGGAAGTCAGATTTTGAATTGATGCAAATTATGCATATACAAAAAAAAATTGCTCATTCCAAGTGTATACTGCAGCCTGGAATCAGTTAACACAATGAGAATCAGAAGCTGACCTTCAACCAGAGCAGATCTTTCTTCCAAATAAAGAAAGGAAGTAATGTTTTTAGTGTGGTTTGTCTTTTATTGTAAGCTCTTGGTAATACTCACCTCTTTTCTAAGGCTAGGTAAACTGTGCAACAATTTCTCAAGTTGTGTGTGATTCTATAGAGAGTTCTGAACAAGGCATCTGTCAGGTCATCATCATAGAACACTATAAAAGATAATTAAAATAATAGAATATGTATATTTCTAATGGCAACAACTGACCCTGTAGTAGTATCCACTGCTGCTATTTAGGTCAAGCTTTAATAATTCTCTCCTGTCAATGGGAATAATTTCTGTCAGACAACTTATAAAACCTCAACTTTCTCTCAGACTGGAAACAAAGCTGAAAAAAGGCTATCACAATGCACAGGGCTTCATCTCTTACAAAAAAAGGCAGTAACTAATACATCACTGTAACTGTGTCTCCTTGGAAAGCAGCCTTACAAAACCTTTCAATAGCATAACCAAATCAATTCTGATTTATTTATATATTTAAACAAAAATGGTTTTCTTGCACAGACAAGCTAGCCTGTCAGCTTGCAGTCTTTCACTTCAGCAAGAAAACCAGCAGGAAAAAAAAGAAAGATATCACACAGACCACAGACTCTGGGCAAGTGCAGCATCTGAAACTGTTTTTCACATTATAGTATATAACCACCCATTTATCAGTATCTGCATAGAGGTCACCTGATGCAAGACAAAGGCAGGACAACAAAACTCCTCTGAAAGTCAAATTCATCACTAATTGTGACTATTTTCTTTGAATAATTTCTTTAGTTACAATTACCACACCAAAGGAAAGGAGTGTCTGCTCAGGAAGTTTGCTGATGACACCAAACTGGGAGGTTTGGCTGATACAGCTGAAGGCTTGGACAGACTGGAGAGCTGGGCACAGAGGAACTAAATGAGGTTCAACAAGGAAAAGTGCAGAGTCCTGCACCCTGGAAGGAATAATAAACTGCAACAGGCTGAGAGGTGACCTGCTAGAGGGCAGCCCTATAGAGAGGGACCTGGAAGTGCTGGTGGATAACACCCATGGGATAGCAATGTGCCCTTGTGTCTAAGAGGGCCAATAGGATCCTAGGGTGTATTAGGAAGAGTGTGTGCAGCAGACCAAGGGAGGTTCTCCTCCTCCTCTACTCTGCCCTGGTGAGATCCCACCTTCAGTACAGGTAGGAATACTTAAGGCAGAGCTGTGACAAATCAGGCAAGGATCTGACCCTTTAGATTTTAAAAGCAAACTAGGTCATGTTTAAATTACTCCTCAAAATGCTTAAGTTTTTGGTTTCAAAGCTTAAGTGTTTCTATTTTCCTACCATCAGCTGCCATTATCACAGTACAGTGGTCATGCAAATCCGCAATCTCTTCTTCAGACCAGCTATAAGGAGCTTCAGGATCTGTAACAAAGAATATGGCTTTGGTGCACCAGGTTGTGTCAAATGATTTGAGAGCTGGCAAAAAGCAATTCAACTCCTGTGGTCATCTGCCACTCCATAAATAGAGCATCCCATTGAGAGTGGCTCAAAACCTCCCTCTGTTCACTCTCTGAAGTTCCCTGCAGTCCTTTGCTTTCTCTGTGTTATGTCCAGCCCTCCCAAGGCTCACTGGCACAGGTAAGTTTTCTTTAGAGTTTACAACCAATTACTGCCTCATAGTGAGATCAGAGATTTAACTGAACTAAGATAAATACTCTGTCAAATAAAAATAACTAATGCATCCTCTTGTAAATTTTGATTAAGATTCCTACTTCATTGTAATTTTTAAAAAAATGTAGGCTTTGTTAAAATACAGAACCTTCCCCTGAAAGTCTAAAAATATAAACCCCTTTCAACTGGCAGTATGCAGTATTTTCATTAACCAGAAATCTCTTGATGGCTCAAAAGGGTAAAAAATCCAAACCACTTAACTCTATGTGGAATAACCCATTACAATCACCTACCAGTACAGAATTCATCTTTCAACCAGTCCAGCTCTTTCACTTTAACTTCTCCTCCTGTGGGTGAAGAAAGATCACATCAGTCACAAATGGCCTTTCAGACAGTACCTAAGCAACAGCATTGAAATCTTCACTTACATAAGTGATGAAGATCTATTCTGAAGACACACAACAAATGTCCACCAAATAATATACTGTACAAAACCAGTTGCCCACTGAGAACAGGATAAAAATTATGTGCTCTTTTATATGTCCCACCTGCAAAATACTTCTCCTTTCCAGTTATACCTCTGCAATTTACACTGTTTATGTGACTCTGGATATTTGTTTATGTGACATTTGGATATTTGTGATCCTCCCAAGCACATCAGTGAAACTCACACATTGGCTGCATAGGAACTAGAGCTGGTCTTAAGTGATGGGTAGAGAAAGGATAAGTATTTTGTGCTTCTCAAAAGGAAGCTGGTCAAATAAAGTCCTGCATCTGGGTCGAGGCAATTCCAAGCACAAATCCAGGCCAGGCAGTGACTGGCTGGAGGGTAACCTGCAGAGAGGGACTTGGGGGTGCTGGTGGACGAGAAGCTCAACATGAGCTAGCAGTGTGCACTTGCAGCCCAGAAAGCCAAGCAGAGCCTGGGCTGCATCAGGAGAAGTGTGGCCAGCAGGGCCAGGGAGGTGATTCTCCCCCTCTACTCTGCCTTGGTGAGACTCCACCTGAGACCTGGTGAGACCTGGAGTACTGTGTCCAGTTCTGGAGCCCCTGGGACAAGAGGGATGTGGACATGATGGAGCATGTCCAGAGAAGGGCCACGAGGATGATCAGAGGGCTGCAGCACCTCTGCTACGAGGACAGACTGAAAGAGTTGGGGCTATTCAGTTTGGAGAAGAGGAGGCTCCCAGGAGACCTTATTGTGGCCTTCCAGAATCTGAACGGGGCCTACAAAAAAGCTGGGGAGGGACTTTTTAGGCTATCAGGGAGTGACAGGACTAGGGGGAATGGAGCAAAGCTGGAGGTGGAGAGATTCAGATTGGATGTGAGGAGGAAGTTCTTCCCCATGAGAGTGGTGAGGAACTGGAATGGGTTGCCCAGGGAAATGGTTGGGGCCACATCCCTGGAAGTGTTTGCAGCCAGGCTGGATGAGGCTGTGGGCAGCCTGCTCTAGGGTAGGGTGTCCCTGTCCATGGCAGCGGGGGTGGAACTAGATGATCCTTGTGGTCCCTTTCAACCCTGACTGATTCTATGATTCTAGATATGGACCACATATAGATATCTTGCATTTTTCTTTTTAAATGAGTCATTTTTAAGCAAGACAAAAATCTACTTGCAGATATGCTAGATAGTCAATGACTGTGCTGGCTAATCCCAAAGTTCACATAGAGTTGACTGCACAAACAATGACTGCAATGAACTTACTTCCCAGTTCCATAAGGTGCTTGTTCAATGCAACATTTTGTTCACACATGGCCAGAAGATCTTCACCTACATCTGGAAACAAGTAACAATGATATTCAAAAGAATGTAATTTGCATGGGTCATGCATACCCCTGACCTCAGAGTAATACTCTAAGTTTTTCTGAAGCAGATGAGATTAAGGAGATTCAGAGCAAGTCTATCCACTTGTGATTGCCTCCCTAGTATCCTTCTTGCTTTTGCCTCTCAGTACTAAGTTCTGAGCCACCCCCTGAAGAAAGAAATTAGATCTCTAAATGTCTATACTACCAATCTTAACTAAGGCACACTATCTTGAGTTCCCAGCAATGGATCTTCTCATGCAGTTTTATGAAAATATTTAACTGGAAATAACTGCCTGACCTGTGCAATAAACTCTCTTGGCAACTGTCCCCATGATAATGCTTGTGATTCCAGTGCCACATCCAAGCTCTAGCACGGAGCAACTCCGGAACGTGTCCCGTTTAAACACAATGTAATCGGCAAGAAGAAAGGCTGCACGCCAGACCTGTGGAGAGGAGCAGCAGTTAAAACTGAAGAAACGTGGAAGCACAATCCGTGAACAGCAAGGCAGAATACATACTTGTTTACCAACATCTTCCAAGGGCGTTGCCATAGTATGTTCTGTGAAAATGAAAGTAAAGCAGAAATAATTACCTCAAAATCTTGTTCACGTTCCCTAAAGGCAACTTTGAAAATTCAGTCATGCTTCCCTTTCAAATGCAGAACTAAACACTCCAAACCAAGGTGCACTGAGCTTCCCATGCCATACTACTGACCAAACCACTTTGGAGGAAAAAATGGTACATTAAAAAAAAAAAAAAAGTAAATATGAGAGTCTTAAGCTTATTATCTCCTTTCACTTAAAAACTGCTGTTCCATTTCTCAAGAAATTTTTTTTCCTTTTGTTTTACATCAACACTCTCATTCCACTTCTCCTTCACTCTAAGCCTACTATTTACCTATTTTAAGCACATCACTGCAAGCACGTTTTTGTTCTTCGTCTTCCAAAGCATCTTCTTCCCCTTTCATTAGAATTACAGGACACACTCTATCCCTCAAAAGACCTTCTGCTTCTAAATCAGAAGTACTTCGAGGTCTTCTGACCACTTCCAAATCTCCATCATCATCTAGCAGAGCTGCTACTTCACTATTTGATTCTCTTTCTTCTAGATTATTTCTGTCCTCGTTGCACAGCTCCTCTCCACTTCTGTACTGGTGTTCTCTTTCTGTTGTAGCTTCTCTTACGTGTTTCTCAGATGTCAAATCTTCTGTGTTCCAAAGGAGTTTGAAATACGACAGAAACACTGCAAGACACAGAGGTGGGAGAGAGTTAAACAGCAGGTAAGAACAGAATCCATGTGTGCAGCTTCCACGTGCATGACATTGTGGTATGCATTTCATGTCATAAAAATCTAGAGAATAAAAATACAGATAACTTGAAATACAGTTCCACTTGCTACAAAAATACTTCTGTTACTACATAACAGAATAGGCTGAGGGAGTTGGGGTTGTTCAGCCTAGAGAAGACTCTGGGGGGACCTTATAGCTGCCTTCCAGTACCTGAAGAGATCCTACAGGAAGGCTGCAGAAGGACTTTTCATAAGGGTGTCTAGGGGCAGTACAAGGAATAATGGTTTGAAGCTGAGAGAGAGAGTAAGTTTAGACTGGATCTGCAGAAGAAGTTCTTCAGTACAAAGATGGTGAGAGTCTGGAATAGATTGTCCAGGGAGGCTGTGGATGCCTCCTCCCTGGATGCATTCAAAGCCAGGTTGAACGAGTCTAGTTGAGAGGTGTCCCTGCCCATGGCAGAGAGGTTTAAGTAGATGATCTCTAAGGTGCCTTCCAACCTAAACTATTCTATGATTCTATTTAAAAAAAAAAAAAAAGGAATTTCTAGACCAAGCACATTTGAGAGCAGGCAGCACACACTGTCATTTTGTTCTGCTGCCTCGAGTGAAATCCCAACCAACAAATGTCAAACAGCATGAAGACACACTACAGAATTAATTACCTGTTGCTGACCTGATCAGGGTCAAAATTATTATCCATTTCTTTGTAAAAAATTATAAAAGTAGGCTTGACATTGTCATATACTAGAAGAGCTGCAAGAGCTTTTTATATCACAACTGAGTTTGAAATAGCAATGAATACTTCTGTCACAGAAGGAACACTACTTTTCCACAGAACATTTTGCCACCAGCTTCAAGGTCAGTTTCCTTGGCAACTTTATAGTCACTACAAGCTGGCACTCAGTCAGAGGCCAGTTCATTTCCACTACAGCCTTGACTTCAGCTTATGTATGTGAGTCAAAATCATTGCAATCTTGAGCTTTCCAACTGTTAATTGCTTTAAAACAAATGCACCAGAAAACCAAAGCTCTTAAGCTCCTCTAGAACAGATGGCAAACCATCTCACAAAGACTTTACCAAAAAAAAATCATAAACTAATCACTGATAATTTTATTTTAAACTTAAGTTACACTCTGTAAACCCCCTGGCTTCTCACCTTCTGTTTGCATGCAAGAAACATCCCAAAATTTTAAATGTGATGCCCAAAAGTGCTATATTGATATGGTAGCTAAATTGACAAATAAGTAAAGACAACTAAACCTGCAAGCAAGTTAATTTGGTTGCTTTTTCTCAGAAAGCCATTAAAAAAAAAAATATATTTTTTTTTGTAAGAAAGATTGCCTCCAAATTCTCCACATCTTTCATCTCTGCAGTCAATTTAATCAGGAGAGTCTAGCTAGCCCTCTTCCTAAAGGCTGAGAAGGAAATGATTCTGTGTCTAACTGGAATAAAACTTGTAATGATTAGTATCAATCGTTCAAAGGAAGACACAGACATCATTACAAAGATCTGGATACACTTCAAATACAGCTCCATCAGTCCAAACATCCATTACCTGGTTGTCCAACTGCATTTAATCGTACCATGAGATGTCTTTTGTTTGGACAGTGTAAGTGAACGTCAGAAAGTACAGTGTCACTTTTAAACGTGGGGTTGTCCATCTCCTCCTCTATTACATCGACCATGATGTGCTGATGACAGGAACATCTACAGTACCCAGAGGCCCCTTAGGAAGTGCTGTGAAGTGACACTCTTCTGTTAACAGGCATCCAGTAACAGCTTTGCTCAGCAAGATAACCAGAAGCCCTCAGGCAAGAAGTGACCATGCAAGCAGCTCCACCACGCTTCAGTAAGATAGCAGGTTGCACATCAAGATATTCAACCTACAACAAAACACAAACATCTTTTAGTGACATAGAATCATAGAATGGTTTAGGTTGGAAGAGACCTTAAAGATCATCCAGTTCCAATCCCCCGCCATAGGCAGGGACACCTCCCAGTGCTGTCTGAACATCGGCAGTATTTTAGAGGATAAAAAACAGATTACACTGCCCAATAAAGTTGCTGTGCTCCTATGCTCTCTTTTTATAGTGCCCCCAAATAATCACCAAACACATAACTGCTAGATGCTCGCTGGCAGAGACTGTGTGTTTTAGGAACATCTACTAATTACCCTCATGTTTAAAACTGCCTCTGAAAAAATTCCTGACTTTCCCATGAATTCACAGACTCACCATGCTAAGTCAAGGTCTTCAGAGGAACTGAAGGCCTTATATGCACAGCTTCACCAATTAAAGGGCTCTTCTTCACAATAAGCTCTGAATTTCCCCAGAACGGACTCAATTACCTAATGTCTTATCGTAGGTTAAGCCTCTAGACTGTATCCGCTTTTCCTGAAGAAAATTCCGTTCCTTTTGTGCGCCTCCACTAATTGGGCACTTAAATGCCTCCTATCTTTAGCACTACTTATTCTTCCCCGGGAAAGAAACATAAACACTTGAAATCCTCCTTATTACCTAACGCCCAAGGCTGGGTAGTTTCCCTGTCCTAGGGCACTAACGAATTACCTTTTACAGAGAACAGTTTCTCTGTAGTCTAAAAACCGTGGGCATTTTGTGAGGGGTATGTGAACCATGGATCTGAAAACAGCTTTGTCATTTAAAAACTCGGATGACAAGCACAGATCTCACAGAGGCACAAATCATTAAGCATTTTGCAAGTGATTTAGTTGACAGACGCCCGAGTCTCACCAGCTAGGAGCACCCCCAATACTCCTTAAGTAAAAACTGATGATGCCATTTCCCGTGTCGGGATACTAAGCTGGATTGCCTATTGTCTGCTTGTGCTTGAACAGGATCATACACATACGTGCTTAAAATGTCTCCAGGCAGCCCTCGCAACTGCAGCTATGAAGTTGTATGAGCTTTCCAAATCGCAATCCAGCCCCCAAACCTGCCCTTTGCCAGCAGAAACCCGAGCACAAGCGGCAGCCAAGCGAACGCGAAGCCCCAAACGCGCTGCTCTTCCGCTAGAAGCGGAGGCAAACGCTGAGCGCCGTTCCGCGGCCAGGGCAGAGACCGAGGCCTCAAGTTTCGGCCTGCCCACAGTCCCAGCGCCTCTCCCCGACGAGCCACAGCCTCATGCCCGCAGGCAGGCTGCGGCCAGGACAACACCGGCGAGCTTCTCAACGAAGCCGCCCACAGCCTCCTCCTACTGCCCGCGGCCAGCCGCAACTCGGCAGTTTCCCCCCAGGCTGTGCCGCGGAGACGGAAACGCGACTCGGCAGGGAAGGGCTGGCTGCGGGGAGCAGGCAGGCACCAGGGCAAGCGCTTCCCCCTGCGGGGCAGAGCACGGCAGGGCACCCCGCTGCTCCCATCGCTGCTCCCATCCCCGCACCTGCCGCCTCCCGCCGCCATTTCACAGGCGCCAGCTCCTTCCGGCGCACAGCTGACGCCGCGCCCGGCAGCCCCCGCGGTGCTCGGCGGCGGCTGAGGGCTGGGGGCGGGCGGGCCGGCGTGGTGCGCTTTGCCGGGGCCGCTGGGCTGGGGAGGATACTGTGGAAGCTGCCGCAAGGGCCGGGCTGCGCACGCTTGTGCCTGCTGCTCGGCTGCTGACTGCTGGGAGCCGCTGCGCGCTCGTTTGCTGGGGCAGGGAGTGAATTGCGGCTGTCCGCTCACGGTGCCCATGGGCGGATTCTTTATGCGGGACTCAGCCAGCGCTAGGTTGTAGGAGAACATCTATCGGGGGAGTCAGAAAAAGGAAACGCCAGCAGCTTAGTCCTGCCATTAAAGCATCCGCAGCAGTTGCCCACATTTTGAAACCACATTTCTTACCCTCGTTCTTTGATGACTTAGTTTAATCGTTACTTACCCCGGCTCAGGCAATTTGTAATTCCATGCAAAACCTCTGAACGGCTTCAGAACAAGAAATGGGAAGATCCGTGTGGAGAAAAGGGAGTTCTTGGCACAAATAAAGGCAGAACTCTGCTACCACCTTAAGATGAGACGAAGCAATAGCAGTACCTGGTGGCACGGCTAGGGGAGAGAAGGTTCATCTGTTTATCCGTGCAGGGTTGGTACCCAGGTATCATCAACCAGCGAAACAGAAGACTGAGTCAGGTGCTGAGCCGGAAAGCCACAGCAGAGTGCTCTGGGAAACCTGAGTAACAGAAAGTGTATCTAACTTGCGGAATTAGTAGCTGACGAGCAGGGTTCAGTGCACACGCTCTGGATCTCAGTGCCCTGGGTGGTCAGTGCAGAGTTGAAGCCATGCAGAGGCAGGAGGCGGCTGGCGAGCGGGCAGGGAGCGTGGGGCCGCGGCACACAGCCGAGCTGCCCTCAGGGAGCGTGGGGCCGCGGCACACAGCCGAGCTGCCCTCAGGGAGCGTGAGGCCGCGGCACACAGCCGAGCTGCCCTCAGGGAGCGTGGGGCCGCGGCACACAGCCGAGCTGCCCTCAGGGAGCGTGAGGCCGCGGCACACAGCCGAGCTGCCCTCAGGGAGCGTGGGGCCGCGGCACACAGCCGAGCTGCCCTCAGGGAGCGTGAGGCCGCGGCACACAGCCGAGCTGCCCTCAGGGAGCGTGGGGCCGCGGCACACAGCCGAGCTGCCCTCAGGGAGCGTGAGGCCGCGGCACACAGCCGAGCTGCCCTCAGGGAGCGTGGGGCCGCGGCACACAGCCGAGCTGCCCTCAGGGAGCGTGAGGCCGCGGCACACAGCCGAGCTGCCCTCAGGGAGCGTGGGGCCGCGGCACACAGCCGAGCTGCCCTCAGGGAGCGTGAGGCCGCGGCACACAGCCGAGCTGCCCTCAGGGAGCGTGGGGCCGCGGCACACAGCCGAGCTGCCCTCAGGGAGCGTGAGGCCGCGGCACACAGCCGAGCTGCCCTCAGGGAGCGTGGGGCCGCGGCACACAGCCGAGCTGCCCTCAGGGAGCGTGAGGCCGCGGCACACAGCCGAGCTGCCCTCAGGGAGCGTGGGGCCGCGGCACACAGCCGAGCTGCCCTCAGGGAGCGTGAGGCCGCGGCACACAGCCGAGCTGCCCTCAGGGAGCGTGGGGCCGCGGCACACAGCCGAGCTGCCCTCAGGGAGCGTGGGGCCGCGGCACACAGCCGAGCTGCCCGCAGGGAGCGTGGGGCCGCGGCACACAGCCGAGCTGCCCGCAGGGAGCGTGGGGCCGAGCTGCCGGCAGGGAGCATGGGGCCGCGGCACACAGCCGAGCTGCCCTCAGGGAGCGTGGGGCCGCGGCACACAGCCGAGCTGCCCTCAGGGAGCGTGGGGCCGAGCTGCCCGCAGGGAGCGTGGGGCCGCGGCACACAGCCGAGCTGCCCGCAGGGAGCGTGGGGCCGAGCTGCCGGCAGGGAGCATGGGGCCGCGGCACACAGCCGAGCTGCCCTCAGGGAGCGTGGGGCCGCGGCACACAGCCGAGCTGCCCGCAGGGAGCGTGGGGCCGAGCTGCCCGCAGGGAGCATGGGGCCGCGGCACACAGCCGAGCTGCCCGCAGGGAGCGTGGGGCCGCGGCACACAGCCGAGCTGCCCGCAGAGAGCGTGGGGCCGAGCTGCCCGCAGGCCGTGGGTGGCAGCGAGCAGCTGGGCATGCTGCTGCTGCTGCTGATCGTGGCTCGCCAGCCTGCCTCGGGGCTAAACCACAGACATAGATGTGCTCCAAACTCCCTCCTGTATCCTCTGCAAGTCTTCCAGGGCCATCGCAGTTGTTCGCGAGTTTCGAAAGTTGGGCATCTACAAATTAATTACTTGCTACGTGGTGCCAATGCCAATTGCTAGCGATGAGCCTTATATTTTTAATGAGTGGAAAATCAAGAAGGGAAAGGAAGAATTAAATGCTGGGGAAACCCTTATAATTTAATGCACGGCTTGTATGTATTTCTGGATGTCTGCTTTTCATCATCTGTGTCCTTCTGTAAAGGCCAAGAATTACTGAGAGGATGAAACAATCTTTCCCTGTTTTTACGGTCTAGAGTGTTGAGTGATAATGAAATGCAAAACACGGCAAGCTATTGGAGTTTCTGTGGGGAATTCTACTGGATGAACATCTGACCAAAAAAAAAAATGCTTTGGAGATTTGTTTTTTTCTTTCTATCTGGCTTCTGTGAAAGAGCAGAGAAATAATTTTGCTTCCCATGGTGATATGCTGGCTACATAAATTATTACTGCAGTCTCTCTCTCTGCTGGCATGTTCCCCACAGCTATGAAGTGCTAACAATAAGCAGACAAAGCAGATTGTATTTGTCACGAAATCTTACCAGTTTGCAACAAGAGACACTGGTATGCAGACTTAAGTATTGCTAGCTAGGTGTTCCACCACACTGCACACACCCTTCTAAACACAAAGGTACTTTATTGAGAAATGGAGATGCTATAACGAAGCTGGTGAGGAGCCTGGAGCACAGCCCTGTGAGGAGAAGCTGAGGGAGCTGGGGGTGTGCAGCCTGGAGAGAAGGAGGCTCAGGAGCCTTATTGCTGTCTACAAATACCTGAAGGTTGTAGCCAGGTGGGAGTTGGTCTCTTCTCCCAGGCAACCAGCAGCAGAATGAGGGAGGGGCAGTCTCAAGTTGTGCCAAGGGATGTATAGGCTGGATATTAGGAAGTTCTTCCCAAAGAGAGTGATTGGCATTGGAATGGGCTGCCCATGGAGGTGGTGGAGTCACCATCCCTGGAGGTGTTGAAGAAAAGACTGGATGGAGCACTTAGTGCCATTGGATAGGGCTGGGTGATAGGTTGGACTGGATGAGCTTGGAGGTCTCTTCCAACCTGGCTTATTCTCTTCTCTTCTACTCTATTCTAGTCTGTGCTACTCTATTCTATAACTTCACAGGAGGAGAATTCTGTGGCAGCAGAAGGTCTTAAAGACATTCTAACAATAGTTGTTCAGGAACAATCTAGCTCTAGAGATGCAGTTTCTGTACTACACACAAGAGGGCTTTGGCAGCAAATTCCTGACTTCTACCTGTTTTAAAAGACTTCAGAGTGCACCTCAGTTACATTTCCTGTCTTACAGCTGTCTAAGCAAGGAATTTGCTTAAAGAAAGCAACCCAAGAGTATTTCTCAGTCACATCATAGCAGGAATTAGGTGACCTAAAAGAAATTACTAGTTCCCACTTGATCTTGGCCCAGTCCTTTCATGGCCCAGAGGACATTGCTAGGACAGCTCCTTGCAGAGTGCCTTGTAAAATGCAGGAGGCTCAGAGAAGAAGAAATATGTACAGACAGCCCTGAATAAATATGCAGCACAGAGAAAATCTAATTTGTTAGGAACAGATAAGAAAATAGAGCTCATTCTGAGCAGAGAGGAATAAGCAGATAAATTAATACACCACTATATGTATGATCTTGTAGTGCAGTAGTATATGCCTGATAGCTCGTGATGTCTTTCCAGTATGTACTGTACTGTCTCTTTGCTTGTCTTCTTTCTTTCATTATGTGTCTTATCAGGCAGAAGCTCGTTCTGTGCTTTCATTAGGTCAGGAAAAACAAAAAGTAAAACAAACCAAAAAAACCAAAACAAAACAAACTGAAGGCTGTCAGGAAGAAAAAAAAATAATATATCGACTCTTACAATTTTCATGTTCTGGGGCTGTAGAAAGGAGCTATACTGCACTGGTTTTCACTTCATCCTGTTTACTGGTATACTGGTAGGCAAAGTTCTTAAGTGTTAAGGCAGGAGCAGCACAAAGAAATGCCAGGCAACAGAGCAAATAAAAGGGCTGTTGATCTGGATGATAAACCAGTGAAGAATTTTGCTCTGCTCTCCAAATGTGGCACCTCGGTGCTAGTCACCAGGTTGAAAATTCCTGAGTAATTGCCTGAAGTTGAAAAGTGCATGAGAAGAATAACTGAAAAATAATTAAAAAGGACAACTGCAGCTGTCAGCTTTTGTGTCTCCACATTTCCTGAATATCCATTTCTCCTTCCCAAGGGAGGCTAAGAATTGTACTGCCTCACCAGCAAGAAAACCGAATTAGAAAGCACTAACATGAGCAGCACAGAGCTAAAATCCACAGTGATTTCTTTTTCATTAACCATTTTGTGTTTATCAGATGCATTCACACTCTTTGACTGCAGCATTTTCCTCCATGGATTTATCCAGTAGAGCAATTTGCATGCCTTTGACATCACCCCAACGGAATTTCTCATGTCCAACACAAGCTGATCTGCACAGACCTTTTTTTTTTTAAAGTGGGGGCACGTATGTAGTGTGTGGATGATTCTTAGAACATTGTCAGACTATGACTGCAAATACAAAAAAAAAAAAAATTGTCTTTAGTCAAGGGAAAAGGATCAAAATTAAGGCAAATGAGAAGCCTCCTGTCACTTCCAAGCACATCAAACCCACAAAATAAAAAAAAGCCACTCTGATTTTTCAGCAACAGTCAGGGATCATTTGTTTTTTAACTCGTTATCTCTCCCCTAGATTACACTGAAGAACAGCAGGAAAGTACTTTATAGTTACATGGCCCATACCAAACATTGTCTTAAAATTTTAGTGAAGACTTTAACATCAATCAGTGCTTCAGAAAGAAAGAAAAAGTTCTATTCATCCATCCTTACTTTTTCAACTATGTCAGCCTAACAAGGCAGTGAATGAGCCTCAGGCATTTCTGAGCTTTAGACCTGTAGTGTATGAAGAACAGGAAGGAGAAGGCTTTAATTTACCTTACATACCAGACAATTTTGAAGAGGTTTAACCACTTGTTCGAAGCGAAAACTGGTGCCAATTTCATCCACTGACTGAGTCCCAAGAAGTCTGTGCTGGACATAAACTGGACCTATTCAAGACAGAGTAATAAGTGAATAATATAGCAGTTTATTACAGGCTGTTTGCAACATCATTTGGGTCATTTAATCTCAATTTAGGTTTTCATTAGACCTGGTCCTCTCTGCCATCCTGTATTACTCACCTCCCTCTCTACTTGCTTGCACATACTATGGCAGATGTCCTCTTCTGAGCTAGCTGAGCTAGCAAGGAAAAAAAAAAAAAAGCTACTGTTCCTGTTGCTTAATACAATCCACCATCCTGTCTATGGGCATTAAGACTGTAAGAGTGTCCTTCAAGCACAGTCATACAGATGAGGTCACCTTTATCATCTGCTTTGAGTGGGCAGTATGTCACTTGTCCTGTAACAAATCATAACTGTGCAGTGGAAATAAGACACTAGTATTAAACTAAGCACTTTAGCATCACCATTGACCTTGACACTATGGAAGGTTCTTTTTGTCACATCTGCCTTATTCTTCCCTGATCTGTTTTAGAGGCAGGCTGCTAATAGAACCTTCGTTCACCGTTTGGGGATTCTGATCAGACTGTTCTTGAAGATTCCTAGAATCCTCACCCATATGCTGAGCACTTGGGGCCTTATTACTTTTTAAAAATGCCTGAATAATTGATATCTGGATAACACCCAGGAAGGGAGGTTTCAGCGTGGCTGCATGTCGGTGTGGTTTTCCCCACTGCCCATGCACCACTGGATCTGTGGAAGCCAAAGACTTCTAGAGACTTCTGAACATGCTCAGCTGGAGATCACAGAGGCTGGGCAGACTGCAACTGAAAGATACACGTAGGGAACTTTCTGCCTGTGTAGGGCTGGGGAGCCTGCCTGGGTGTCAGAGCTGAAGGGGATGACACACTACACCACCTACAAAAAGCTGTGCCAAGTGTTGCAGGAAGGCACTTCAGGACTTCGTGACAAGGCAACAGGGGAAGGCTCGCCCTGTCAGTGTCTCAGTGGGCAAGATGGAAAGTAAGTCTCATGTTTTAATGTGATTTCTTTATTTGAAAACCTGCTTTGCTAACTTTTTTTTCCCCTTAATAGGTGTTAGAGACCAAAGTGAATGCATTCTGCAAGTCAGGGTGCTGAGACACTATGGGGGGAATTTCTTTCAAGTTCCTTTTTTTTTTTTTCATATACATTTTCAGCAGTCAAAAATATTTCTGTTCTGGGTGGATTGGTTCCTCCCTGGTTTTCCTGCACTGCCTTTTTGCTGACATTTCCCCCCTTGTATTCCTGAATAGCATTTGTCCCCACGAGGCCTGTCACTTTGAGTGAGTTTATCAGCATCTGTTCTATCTGCTCAATACACTCTTATTAGACATATTTCTTCCTCTTCTTGACATGCTATATAAATACTTACTTGACTAAGATTAAGTAACACAAACTTGCTTTTTTACTTTGTGTTTCCTACAGCAATTTCCAGTAAATCAAATTATGTTTCTCTGAGTCTTATGCAGTTCTATGTACGTAGCCACATCAGAATTCAAACCAGTGCTCTGTAAATCAATTTCCAGAGTGCACGATTTTCAAAGAGAGGAGAAATGAGACCAGATGTTGCTTTTTACTTTTAATTCTCATTAAAAAAAAAAAATCTGATATCTTGCTTGTGCATCTGAGGGATGTGAGGCTAAGACAACTTTTAGAGTATGTTTAAATACAGTATTTGAGCTGAGATGTGAATCATGGTGAATCATGGTGCCTTTATCATATTGCCTTGTGGATGTCATAGAAGCCTTATTACCAGCTGAAAAAAGTGACACATAAGAACAGCATTGATCTTTGGGTGTTTTACAGTGATGGAGATCAAGCACAGAGCAAAGTGCTATGAAATGTTATATTCAGTGCAGCAACAACAAGGTCATTTCCAGATGACATTAGGTGAGATTAGAAGTAGAGTGCCTAAATGAGGAGCTTTTCTTTCACATAATAGAGCTAACACTTTGTATGTTCAGAGCATACATACTGGATTAACTTGTGTTGCAGCTACTAGCTCCTTATCCAAGGCAATGCTAGATTAAAAAATAGGTAGGTTTGGTTTTTTTTTTTACTCTAGACAATAACTTTTCAAAGGATGAGATGTGACTAATCTCTTTATTGAGTGCTTTGTACTGCTTTTCAAGCAGAAAACTATGTAGAAAATCGGAACTACAAAGCTTATCTAAACCAGCCTATTGAGACCCCTCTTCAGTAGTTCATGGTATCACCAAGCAGAAGCATGGATAATCAAAGCTTTTCCACACTCTATATTCTGACACAGGGGAAACAGGAAAGCTGGGGACTCCACAGTCTAAAGGAGGAAGCCAAAATACAGAAACACACAAATGCATTAAAGAAGAATGCCAGAGGGGCTCATTCAGCATGCTTCGAACCTTCCTTATGTGCTTTGCTTGTAGCTTATATGAAAGCTAAACCCTCTAAAGACAACAAAATACTAAGTTTTGGTATACATAGTCAAAGCAACTGCCCGAGACCCTATGGGGCACACTGTGAGTTGGTAACATCCCTAACTGATCCAGTATGACATGTACAGGACTTACTGGCAAATTTTCTGATTTTTTTGCAATAAGCCACAATCCTATGTTGTATGAAGCAGCAGTGACTTGTTACACACCACAGTTTTGCCAGATAATCCTGAAGCCCAGAAAGGCTGTCTCAGAACTTTGCCTACATCCAATGTACGTGCCACAGTAACAGCAAGAGGGTATTTTTCCTTAGGAAACTACTGTGGTGTAAACTAGCATGCCATAATACTAAAGAAGAAGGGTTTGAGCTGCAGCATTTGATAAGTGACTGCAGTCTGCCTACAGGAGGCTTATTGTTTTTGTGACTCCAGTAGGAAGGTTGCATCTAACTGAGTAGGAAAGTTAGTTTCTGACAGTATGATATGTTTTGCCTAAAGATTACTGTTTTTCAGTAGAACTGCAACTTCTTTCAGTGGCACGACCTTGAACAGAAGGTTACAAGAGCAACAGCTCCAGCAGATACATACATGGCAAACGTAAACTCTAAATTCTCAAATATTTCAGTCAAACACTTGCACAAAGAACTTTGCAGTGCTCCTTTAGATTATCAAATGCTAGCACTTGCTGATGGTTACACAGCTTGAAGAAAATCCTTGTGTAGGAGGTTCTGTTTTTAATGGGTCAAGAAGCTACTCTATAGAGCATTTAACTTCCCAGCACTTTCTCTTTGTGCATGGTTGAGCATTAGAACCTGAACCTAGTGGAAAAAAACCACATACTTGATTTGTGCCATTCAAAAATACTGCTTTTAACACTCCACAAGTAGTCATCTCCTTTTCTGTATCAGAAAGCCAGATATTAATATTTTTTTTCATTTTTTCCACAGCATGTTCTAGCAATCTTTACCTAAAAGCAGTGACTTTGCTAAACAAACTTTCTTAGGTGTCCATGGCAGGGTACTTCCTGAGTGACCCTGGAGAAAAGCTGCTCTGGTATCACAGTTGAACAAAACCTAAGACTAAAATGTTTACAGTTGACATAATGGAAAGGTTTATAAAGCATCCAAAGGAAAAATGAACACTAACCTTGGATTCTTTTGTATCTGTGCAAGCATCACTGTAATTATTATTCTATATGGGGTTGTTCAGCCTGGAGATAGAGGAGGCTCATGAGAGACCTTATTGCTCTCTACAACTACCTGAAAGGAGGTTTTAGCCAGGTGGGGGTTGGTCTCTTCTCCCAGGCACCCAGTGACAGAACAAGAAGACACAGTCTCAAGCTGCCAGGGCAGGTTTAAGCTGGATGTTAGGAAGAAGTTCTTCACAGAATGAGTGATTTGCCATTGGAATGGGCTGCCCATGGAAGTGGTGGAGTCGCCATTCCTGGAAGTGTTTAAAAGGAGACTGGATGAGGCACTTACTGCCATGGGTTAGGTGATAGGTTGGACTTGACGATCTTGGTCTTTTCCAACCTGGTTAATTCTGTGATTCTGTGATTTAGAAATGGAGAGTGTTGTGTAGGCAGAAGATGCTGCCCTGAGAAATGGTAACTGAAGTGAATTTTTTGTTGCTATAATTTGCTAGAATAAAATTGCTAGAATTTATTGCAGGGAGGTCACAAAATATAGTCTAGCCAGCTGGCTCAAAAGAAGGTATTACTCTTATTATAACCTCAACAACTATTTCTCCATCAAAAAATAAATTACAAGACTTGCAAAAACCAAAGTTGGCTGTGATAACCTGTACTGGGTACTTCAGACAAGCTTCTCCTGTAATTCCCCTTTTATGCCATGTCTATATTCTATGGATTTCTTTTGCAGATCAGGTAATCCTAAGATCTGTGATGTTGTGACACATGCCTTATATTCTCCCCTCACAGGTAAATCGTGTCTGGTAAGTCCTTCCTTGAATTCACTAGATGTTGTGGCTGTTCAAAAAATGAATGTGTACAACTCTATGATGTAAAGATTAAATCTGAGAAGTAATGGTCGAACCTCAGATCAATCAGCCAAAACCTGGGCAGCAAACCTGAACATTGTAATATTGTCTTTCAGCTTCTCTCTTTTGAACCACAAGGGAAGCAACTGTGTTAATCTTTTTAACAGTTCAAAAGAAAATAAATTTCAGAATCCAATTAGCTTTACTGGAATGCTGAATGATAAATTGGTTGCTTTTTTATTCCTTCAGTCAATGAAAAAATAATAATAAAAAGAAAACAATATAAGAAAAATAATGATATTTCCTGGGGAAAGATTATGCATGACATCAGGTGTGTTGACAATACTTGTTTCTGTGGTAGCAATTAATTACAGTCATTGGTGCACATTTATGCTGGCTGGCTTTTATTTCCCTGCAGTCATATGGGTAAACACTGTGGGAGTCCCTCCCTTCCTCAGTTTACAGGTAATTTACTTTTAGTAACTCAATCATGCCTTTCACAAATACAAACAGAGTAGGGAAAATGAAATAAAATAAACATTGGGGAAAATTCAGGAATTAATTTTGTAAGAAGACTCTTTTATAAAAAAAAATAAAAAGAAAAAAAAAAGAAAGGATTTTGATGAACATCTTAGAAAGTATACAAGCTTGCTGAACTTAGGGGCTAAAATATCTGGTTTGAAGAGAAAAGCACTGGACCTATGAGAGGAACTGGGCTTCCACATCCAAACAGAAGTCCAGAGAGAAGGTGGGTGCTTTGCTGATAGCAGGCGTGTTTGTAACAGGATTAATGGCATGCTGTTTCCTACTCTTGAGTGCTGATATTCAGTAAACCATTTAGAATGATTGACCACAAAGTGCCAAACCACTTTGTCTTGCTTGCATTCACTCCTTTCCATAATTAACACAATTACCATAGTACTTTCACAGCAGCCTTGCCTGAAGGATCTTATCTGGGCTTAGCTCTAAATCATTAAGCATACTGGGCTGTGGCCTCTGCTTCACCACTACAGTACAAATTCAGAAGGACTGAGAAGGAACTCTACTAATGATACATTTTTACCTGGAAAGAGTCCCAGGAAGCCATTCTGGTGATTTCCAAGAGCACAATGCACCCAAGTAATCTTACAAGCAGAAAGGGTAGGGTAAAAGTTGCTTACACAAGCCCAGGCTGGAGGACTGCTAATTTTGCTGCATCACACTCTGTGGACTAATGACTGCCTGTAACTTTGGGAGCATATTCTGAATTATCTCTGATATTCTGAGCAGCAGATTGATGTTAGCAGACCTAACCATCACTAGTATGTCTGTAAAAAGGGAATTACTCCCTCTCCACTAAGGCTAGATTAAAGACTTGCTGAAAATCCTACCTTAACTTTCAGAGTCTTGTGTTCTTTTTAGACACCTGAGTAAACTGGAGATTAATCTGTACTGCTTTTTCCTTTCATTACAAATCTTTCTTGGTGAATTCTTGAAGATTTTTTTTTTTTTTTTGGGGTATCTGAGTTTGCAGGAATTGATTTTTCCTCAGCATGAGAACAAATACCTGAGTAGATTATGCTGATGTAGAAATTAAACCTCCACGTAGAACTGATTTATTCTTGAGATAAAGGTTTTTTTATCATCACAGTCTGGTCACAAAAAGGTAATGGCTTGGCTCACTAATTTTTGTTAAGTGTAAAGTTAATCTAGAAATTCTACAAGGAATCGTCTCATATATTGATGGCTAAAGCAAATTATTTAATGTTTCTGAAAATAAGCACGTGTCCAGAACTTTGTGGATCCTGGAATTAGAACAAGAAGTCTCCAGGACACAGATCATTCTGTACAATCCCTGGTTAACAGCTTGAACCTGGCTGGGTTAAATGTTCCTTCAGTTGTACACCCTTTGCTTTCCCTTGATTTTAACTGGGAGGTGACAATGGCTGGCAGTGTTGTGATGGTTTAGATGTGTGGATGGCTCTGGTTTAGATTTATGAGAGTTGATGCAGCTGCTCAATGCATGGTGTTTGTGGGGCTGTGGAAAACTTGCAATTAACTCTGCAAATACAGTTAAAAAAAACAAAACAAAACAGGCAAGCTTGAGGTCCCAGTTAAGACTCACACTCCCAAACCTTGTTCATCTTTTTCTTACTGAGTTGGTTAGTCTAACAAAACATGTTACCTCGCTTCACAAACCTCTTATGGCTTCTCTCACCAGACTGTCACAATTACAACAAAGTAGCAGCTGCTTAGTTTGTAGGACCACACAGCCACTTCAGGTATTACAAATGCAACTTGGAGAGGTAAGAAAAAAGATGGCAAAAGCTCAGAATATTGCTGTAGCTGCTTAAGAGTGGATTCCTGAAGAGAAAGTCTGCTACAGTCCCAGCAGGATACACCTTTCAGTGCTTTTACAGAACAAAATGTGGTCTATAGAGACGATGATTACTGTGTTTAAATAAACTCTCTCTCAAGGAATACTTTGTTTTTAGCCGTTTCTGCTGCCGAAACCCTAATGGTTCATGATAGCTCGTTGCCATGGATGGGTAATGATGTCACACATTCTGCACGTGTCCATGCCAGAAAACAAAACAAGAATTTTTTATTTTTCTTAAATGATTAGGAGTTACTTAGCAATTCCCTGGAAAGGCCTGAAGTGAATTACAAGAAAACAAGATGCCCTATTGACCCTATCTGCACTGTATCTTTATGCCAGTGAAGTGATGCAGTAAAACTCCCCAGTAAATGCTCGGTGGATTTAAAGCCAAGGTTGTGTTATTGCAATTTACCTTCCTATCCAACAGGTTTCAGTGGGTTGAAGATCAACAGGAGGCTAAGTGAAGTGAGGCTTAGGGGTTCACACATGAGCATGTGTGCTCTTGGAAACTATTTGTCCTTCTCGATTTTTGGGGCAAGGACATACAGCTTGTGTCCTTCCTTCCACCAGGGATGCTTCCCGAGCAGGGTACAGACATCGCTGCATCAAGCAGCAATTGCCGTGCTACTGCCTTCTCTCGCATCACTTTTCAAATTAGGTTAGATCCATCCTTTTGAGGTCGGCATCTGGAAGGCAAATAGCAAGAGCAAATCTCTCGTAAATACTGACAGCAACAGAAAGGCTGTAAGAACACCAGCACTATTACTGCTCCCTGGACATTGGCTTCTGCTCCCACTCCCCGAGGACAGTTGTGCATGGAACGAGGAAGCTTTTCTCCTTCTGAGGTGAGACTACCTGAGAGTTTGGAATGTGCCCGAGCTGTCAGGCATCCTCTTCCCAGCTGTTCCTGACAGACATCTCTTTACGGGAACGGCAAGGGCTGTCCTACCCACGCCCCCTCCCCACACACTCATCCACAGACCTCCGAGGGGAGAGCACGGGCAGCGATCGGGGCTGACGGGCAGAGCGGGAAAGCGAACCGAGAGGGGCCGAGTCGGGGCAGGAGCAGCTCCCGGTCGCGCCCCGGTGCGGGGGCTAAGGTGCGTCGGAGGGACGCGGGCCTGGCCGCTCCGCCCGGCGGCAGGCGAGGAGCGGAGGGACGCAGCCCTGGGGCGGGGCTCCAGGCGGGCTACCTGCGGCGGGTCCCGCTGGCCCGGCCCGGCCAGGCGAGGAGCGACGGTCGGGTCCGGCTGAGGCGGGGCGGCGGAGGGCGGCAGCATGAAGCTTAACTTGGGCGTCCTCTTCTTCTTCGTGGCCCTGGTGGGAGTTTCGAGCTTCGTCTTCCTCGTGGTGGCCATCGCGACGGACTTCTGGTACATCATCGATGCCTCCAAGCTGGAGACGTCCCGCAACGGCACGGATGCCCTCAGCTCGCACTCGGGTTTGTGGCGGACCTGCCGCGGTGAGTGGGCAGGGCAGGGCAGGGCAGGGCAGGGCAGGGCAGNTAGCTGCTTTCTTTTGGCTTGTTCGGGGAAGCGACTCGCTCCCCTCTCCGTGCCCTTTTCCCGTCGACAGCTCTTTGCCGAACGGCTCTTATATTACTCTCCAAAGGAGACGCGGGGATGGCGAATTTTCTGCTGCTCTAACCTAATTTTACATTAACTTTTAATCCAAGCTAATTTAATAAATGTTAACCATTTAGAAAGGAAAAAGAGATGGCTTTTCATTTGAGTCAGGGGGAATTAAGGGGCGAAAGTTCTGCTTTAAAGCCATTAAAATGAGAAATAATAATACAGAGAATATAAACGTCAATGACCTTAATGAATATATAGTTTTTAATACATAAAGATGGGATGTTTCTATAAATCACATACATTTGAAATGTGTATCTATAAATAAATATGAGTCCCATGCTAACTAAAGGTAAGTGACTGAAAACTCACCAAGTTCACCAAGTAGTTGCACTGTGCTTGATCTTGCTTGGTGTTTAACAGTTTTAATCAAGCCTCATATGGCTATTACAGGCTTTTCCCCATTTAGTTTAATTTGTATGCCAGGTCACTATTAAAAGCAAGAAGTCATGTAAGAAAGGATATTACATCCAGTGGAGCAGGGGAGAAGGAGCAGGCTGAGTGAATTCTCTCTTTGCTGGACCACTGAACTGAGCAGATGCTTCCCTCTTCCATGGTCAGGCTTCATTGGATCAGAAGCTGGCTGATGCTGGGTACTGAAAATCTCCTCTTCATTCCCTACCAAAGAATGAGTGGTTTAAAACCAGATAGCATTAAATCAAATGACATTATATGAATTAGAAGAAGAGGTTGTATTGTGATATGGTATTACAGCATAGATTTTGCTTATTGGTTTTTTCCCCCCTTCTCTATTAGTGAGGAGCGAATGTTACCCTTTGATAAACCCCTTCTGGCATGAGAATGCAAACATCACTGAATCACACAGGCAACTTTTGTGTGAGTAACTTTTGCATGATTTCTATCCTTCCATCTACTCTTTCCTCCCTCCTTGGCCGCTTACAAAGTCCTGCTGCTGATTCAGTGGGGGACCTCTGAGAGAGCGTTTTGATTCTGCTTCTGTACAGTATCTGTCGCTGGATGTGGTTTTTATTGGGATTACTCTTGAAACAGCCATCTATTTGATGTCAAGCTCAGCTAATATCTTCCACAGGAGCAAGATGTTTCTGCCTGAAATACCTCATGAAGGCACACAGTTATTAAAAATAAAAGGCAAACATATTCCAAATCCCCTCATCCCCATCACTGAAAATGCTTAAGCACACGTTTAAACTAGTCTTTAAGATAGGTTATTGTCTACCCTTTCAGTAGGATTCCCGTCACTGGAAAACAAACTTAAAGATGCTGGAATTTAAGAAAATAAATCAGTGACTAAAAGCAGTCTGAAGAACATTGTGTTCAAAAAGATCACTTTAAGTTTCTAACTGCATTGGCCAGTATTTACTTTTTTTTTAGATTCATTTATCAATGTCAGAATGTTTTCAGAAAGTCCAAAGCAAACATTTTCAAATGCATTTTAGGCTTCTTCTAAAATATGATTTATCTTCTTTGCATCACAATCTACACAATGTTTTGCTCACACATTCTTG
Source organism: Psilopogon haemacephalus (assembly GCA_013396835.1). NCBI lineage: Eukaryota > Metazoa > Chordata > Aves > Piciformes > Megalaimidae > Psilopogon > Psilopogon haemacephalus. The sequence continues at coordinate 42,427 of VWZI01019750.1, forward strand.
TATATGGGCTTCCTTGGTTTTTTGCTTTTTATTTGCTCACTTCTCCTCTCTGACTCTGGCTGTTTTCCTGTTGCAAGCAGAATATATGCATTTGCCATGCATCTTAAAATGGTGCTCTTTCCCTCAAAACCATCCACTTCCCTGAGCAAACCTCCAGAGAGGCTTGAGTGTCTTTAATCTCTTGGTGCAGCATCTCATGGTGGAGCTCAAAGCGCACGACAAAGCAAGCCTGTGAGGTACTGGTGCTAATGTAGCTGTCTTGTGACAGTAACTGGAAAGCTAAAGTTGGAATAAGATCCCAGTAGGCTGCTGCAACAGCTCTGCAAACATATTGATGGTTTCAAGACTAACAAGCACATTGTCTCTCTGTTTTCATATTGAAAGGTGCCATTTCTTTAATCTCTCATACTTAAGACAGAGAGCCTTAACTGCTAAATGTTGCTGAAAACTGCAAAGTAATTGTCTACTGCATCACCTTTTAGAGGGTTCAGAGTTTAACTGAACCTTATCTGACTGAGTCTTACCTGACTGTGGGCACCTCGGCTGTTATGTATGGGGAGTTTAAAACTTCAGGATCTAATGATTAGCATTTCAAAAGTTGTGTTTCTGTTTTCAGAAACTGTAAGTTTTTGCAGACAAGGAGATTTAGATGGTAGGTCTTCAATGTAAAGATAAATTCTGCAAAAACAAAGGCCAAGACTATGCAGACCACTTTTGGTAATAAAACTAATGTTGGCTTGGGAACAAAGGACAGCTCTCTGGTAGTCATGAAGTGTAAGAATATAGTGAATATGGGTGAAAACTAGATTCATAGCTATGTTTACAGGCTCTTCAGAGCCTCAGAGACATTTTTTATCTCTCACCCTCATACCAAGTCCTATTTTTAGGTTCCTGGACAAACAATTCAGGTCTACAAAGACACTGGCAGAATTTATTATAAGCAGGCAGAGACAGCCTAAAAGTGATGAGATAAGAAATCAAAGATGCTATCACTGAAAGAACCTAGTAGGTTTGATGAGAATGCCCTACAGTATGAACCTGTTGATATTTTAGCTCTTCAGCTTCAGTGCGGTTTCAGTATAGTGGGGCTACAGACCCACAGCAATAGCAGCTGAACATAGGAAGGGCCATGTCAGTGCTTCAAGGCATTACAGATACCTCTAAGGACCATCTAGGTTTGTTAAATACTGAGATATTGTCTTCTTCAGCCTTACATTTCTTCTGATTTTGGTCACTGAATCATATTCAGAGAGATAAGGGCGTGCCTCCATCTACGGCACATTTTAGCCAGAATTCTAGAGGACATTTCTGGGATCATGGCTTCCAGTGCAGTTTCAGTATTTTCTTTGTGTGTTGTTACATGGGGCAAACAGCCTAATTGCACAGCTCTAATCAATTATGTGTGTGTCTGTAAGGCACATTCCCATGGAATTCATCTCAGGCTGTCTAGCTGTACACCCATATTTCTCTCTCTTCAGCTGGCAAACTGAGTTTCAGGAGCTCTGGCAACATCAACTTCAGTTACTCAATCCCAGATACTTCTGAAAAGATTTAGAAGGGTCTCCTTCCTAATGGAGGCACTCAGGTAATACATCAGGAATCCCATCTCCCATTCTTTAGTTCTCCTACTCTTCCTAGCATGTCTTCACTAGACACAAGTGCTAAGAAGACATGAGAAAATCTATACCTGATTGCAGAGAGCTGGCTCTAAGTGCAAACAGAAGTGCTGGTCACTGCCAGAAGACAAATGCTTCATTAGAGCCTTCACATTCCCTCCCTCCACATTTCATTATTCCCCAGCAGGTTCTTTTTAGGCTTATTGCATACTTCCAGCTGAGCTCCTGGCAAATTAAAACTGGGCATACAAGTTAAAGTTCTGTGCTACCAGCACTATTACTTAGTTAATGAACCCAGGCCTTGTTTAGCCTGAGAGTATGATGTATTTTCACATCACACAAGTACCTGAGTAATTTCTCTAATGGATTAGACACAAGCTTCTATTTCTGTTCTTACCACTCCATCCAGCTGAATGCATGGTGTATGCCCTCTCTCCCTTCAAACCAACAACACATGAAATATTTATCTGCTAGAGGTTACTTTATGGCATGGTTATGTGTTTGTTTAAAACATCAGTCACTGTCTACAGAAATACACCACTAGACTACCTGCCACTAGCTGGGGATAGTGCTATGACAGAGAAACCACTGTTATTTCTTCATGGCTGTTTGGTTTGTCTCTGACACTCAAACCAGCTGTGTTGGGTACTTACAAGGCATGGTTAAGCCTCAGAATCCTGATTTTTTGTTAGTGACATGGACGTTGTGGCCAGTGATTGATTTTCTGTTGCAGTTCACTTTGTAGGCCTCTCCTCTATTCTTGAGCTGTCCAGAGATGATCAGTTAATGGATGTGGTTTCCACTTGTATATGGCTGGAAGTAAATGTTTTTTTTTTGCTGTTATAAACCCCAGACTGGAGTGTGCAGCTGCCCATGAACAACTGCTTAAATTATTCTCCCCAGAGTATTTATTTCTATTTTCTATTTAGCTGGAACCATGAGGCTACAAGCAAGTCTGTGCTTCCTGTAGGGAAGCAATCTTTGCAGCAGGGGCAGCCACTGATGCTTCAGTTGTTGTAATGTAACAGCTGCATTTGTTTCTTCTTCAACAAAACTAATCTAATCGAGCAGTTGAACTATACTGGATTTCCTTAAAGTGTGTGGACACTCTGGCAGTCACTAACCAGGTACTTTCACACTTCTCCCCAGTCTCGATGGGCGAGTTAACATCTTTTTAATGTTAGAATCTCAGAATGCCTTACTCTTTGGTTGCCATTGCACTTTTCCTGGGCCATTTACAGCTCTTCACTGTATTTTAAGTTATCAGAAGGAACCAGCTAGGGCTGGAATAACTGTCAAGAGCCAGTTCAGAGTCCAAGTGAAGTGTGACCCAAATGATGTACGCAGACATCCTGATGATATGGTAGGTGTAGACCTAAAGAGATCTGCTTTTTTTCTCTGAGCAGCAGTGCAGGGGTCCTTCAGAGAGGTTCCAGTAAACATTTGGTTCAGCACTTAGAATAGATACGACAATAAATATATACAGAAATGTGAGATAACTTTATCATCGTTGCAGATGAGACCTAACGAGTGACAACTAATGAATGTTTGTAGTTTTCAAATTCATTGCTATTGTAGCAACAGTGTGAACCACAGTGCAACCCTTATGTTCATCATTCTGCCTATTCTTTGTATTGGAGGGATTTGTCCGTGCCCACCGTTACCAAGTTTAGCACTACTTTATTTCTACTGTCTGCAGTTTGTCTTCCAGTTTAGCTCAGTGACCAGTTGTCTGAGAAGAGCACAAGTCCAAAACATGTTACACAGAGTCCAGAGCTTAGCTAGTTATTCTGGGGTGCCCTAACCCAATGAGCTCCCCTCCAGCATCATCTTTTCTCTGCTGAACAGGAGGGAACCCAGGCCTTTGTATCCTGGAGTTCAATTCCAGAAGCCTTATAGGCATGGACAGAAGTTCTTTTCTATAGCTCATTGCTTAGATTGTTTCTTTCCTTCCTTGCAAGCAGGTCAGGATTTCTCAGTGCGTTACTTTGCCAAGTCAGAAAGAGCAGCTCCACTTGATTTAGCTACTGCCAGCATTATTTCAGCTAGAGCCTTTTGTCTTTCTAACTGGCTGTTTAGTTACTGCTTGGGAAGATAAACAAGTCCTTATAATAAAGCTGCCTCCATTTGCAGTATTTCTGATGAGGTGACTACAGATTTCTAAATACTATTTGCTGTGCAGACTAATCCAAAGTTAGTTTGAAACAGCTCAGCTCCAGCACATTAACAGGAGATGATTAACAGAACTCCTAGGCTGCACTTCATTACTTTTGATGCTTTTCAATTTTTCTAGTTTATTCCATGGATTCCTGTTACAAACAACTCATCAGCAACTGTGTGGGTTGGTAAGTTAGAGATGTCTGCCAAATTCACAGATCTGGACGCACACTGCAGGTGTCATCCTTACAGACAGTCGGTCAGACTTGTAGTGAAACAGCAACTAAAGTATTTTTTTTTTTCTTTAAAAAAGGTGGAAACATGTTTTAAATGTCCATCAAATTGTTTGGGTACTTTCAAGATTAAACTGGTGAGTCTTTCATGTTGGGCTGACAGGGAACTCAGGCATTGAGAAGCAGAAATGGGAAGCAGAATTCTGTTTTGCAGGAAAGACCACATACCTCTTCTTGTGCCAAATGCTTAGGGTTGGTTGTTGGTTTGTTGTTTTTTTTTTTTTAATGCTTAGATAAATTTCATAAAAATGAAGACAGTTCTATGTATAATAGATAATCCTTAAATAGGTATTTCAACACAACCTAAAAGCCACTAAAATGACTATGAAATCAATGATTTAACTTCTTTCACAGATGATGATTGAAGACAGAAACACAGTAAAGATATTTTAAGTCATGTCCTTCTGTAAACTAATTCTGTCCCTCTAATCAAGGAATATAATGGCATAATATCATATGCCAGACGGCATGAATTCAGATTCCTGAGTGGTTTCCATGGCAGCATTTTAGAATAAGTTTCCTAGGCAGTTACAGGTTTCATAGAAGAAGGACAAATGGGTATTAGGTATTGAACTAGAACACTAGAGGTGATAAAAGTGCTGTTCAATCAGATGCAATCCATTAAATATTGGATTTCAAAAAAGCTGCAGGTGATTCATGAGAAATGTGATCCCAGCGGTGTGTAGGAAAAAGTAAGGCTCTGTCACAGTGGGATTTGTGGGTTTCAGCTGGGATATCCCTCAGACCTCTATTTTCACTGAGAAGGGCATAATGATGAGAGTTATTCAGATGTTGCATGCAACTGTCACAGATCATTAGTGTAATCTGTGGCACTCCCCAGGAAAATGCTCCAGTATGGTTTAGTTGTCCTTCTACATCGAAAGGTTGTCTTCAGAGCCTCATCTTCATCTGCTCTTCTCCTGGCTAAGGTTACAGTCCTAGCTGCAGCAGCTGAAATCACAACATGAATGGAAAGTCAAAGGAATAGAAACTGTTAGTGCCACTGTCCTGAGGTATAGTTTGTTAGCAGCACCTTTGACTAATGAGGAGCATGTGGAAAATCATAAAGCAGCCCCAGTAGGGAGCTAGTTTGTGTTTCTTCCCTCCCAGCAAAGCCAGGGCTGAGGACAGAGTTGTACTACTCTTGCGTTCATACTTTAAAAATGTTAATTAGGAGGCCAAATTTTGTCACCCCAGAGCCTTTTCAGGATATCAGAATCCCACGCAGGCCTTTCCAAACCATCCAAGGCTCTGTAATTGAAGAGAGATACTTACATTGTTGGGTCCTATCTTTGTAATGATCCTGAGGAGGATAAACTGAATCCTTACCCAGTGGCTGGTGGAGTACCTCCAATGCAGTGGGCAGCTACAGTGATTAAAAAAAGTACTGATCATCTGATCACACACACTGTGATCTCTTAACTGACTCCCTTTCCTTGGTAACCAGCTAATAGTGTATTACTGTTCCTCTGTGAAATTAAATGAGACAGTGAAGCCTAGGGCCCTTTAGGAAATGGATTTAAAGTTTTTCTTTCTCAGTAACTCGGCACTTCACTCTGTTATGAAGTAAATCAATACTGGAAGCTGTAATTACTTTTTTTTTTTTTCTGGTTATTGTTATTATTCTAGAAAAGGTTGGGTGGAGTGCTGTGGATAGATTGCATGAGAGAGAGCAATGACACAAAGATGGTTTATGATGGAAAAAAACAGTGTGATATAAAAAATACATAGCAACCCTCTGTTTACACAGCTATTAAAATGATACAGGGATCAAGAAAGACTAATGCAAAACGTTTAGCATGGGAGGAAGCAACGAGGATAGGTTAATGTACTTAGCAAAGCTGCTGTAAAAAAAAAACAGTGACAGGCACAGAATCAGAGCTGGATGGGAAAATCTACCTCCAGCTGACGGTCAGCTGCAACAGAAGAAAAGGTCAACAATTTGCTAGATCAGTTCAGCAGAGGTAATGTGGCAGAAAAGAAAGCATTTAACCAAAGCATCTGCTGGATCTCACCACCCAAACAGAACAATGGCACTCACTGTGATCTGTATGATTCAGATAACCAGGGCTGCTTTTTATGAAGATTGCCAGTGACTGTCTGATTCCCAGTGCATCAGCTGGTACCCAGCTAGGCTTAATATCTGAGAACTGTTTAATGCTTAAATCTTTAGATCTTCATAGACAGATACTTTATATCTGTGCTCTTTATGTGAAACACAGGCTGTAAGCCCCTGAAGGGCTTGCCCCCTATGTTACCTTTTTCTCTCTACCATGTATCTGTCCTCCCAACTTCAACTGAAAACCCAGGAGATTGTCCAACTCCTTGTTTGTGAAGCACAAAATAAAGTCCTCCTATGAGAACAGACTGAAAGAGTTGGGGCTGTTCAGTCCGGAGAAGAGGAGGCTCCCAGGGGACCTTCTTGTGGCCTTCCAGGATCTCAAGGAGGCCTACAGAAAAGCTGGGGAGGGACTTTTTAGGCTATCAGGTAGTGACAGGACTAGGGGGAATGGAGCAAAGCTGGAGGTGGGGAGATTCAGATTGGATGTGAGGAGGAAGTTGTTGAGCATGAGAGTGGTGAGGCACTGGAATGGGTTGGCCAGGGAGGTGGTTGGGGCCACTTCCGTGGAGGTGTTTAAGGCCAGGCTGGATGGAGCTGTGGGCAGCCTGATCTAGGGTAGGGTGTCCCTGGGTATGGCAGGTGGGTTGGAACTAGATGATCCTTGTGGTCCCTTCCAACCCTGACTGATTCTATGATTCTAAAGCTTTGATCTGCGTCAGGCTCTCTGCACTCAATAATTATTAGTACATGGCACCATAATAAATATGAAAATATTAACATTCTTTGTTCTCCCTCAGACATGCATGGAACATTTGTCATCCTGATGCCTCTCAGCCTGATATTGATGATTTTTGGTGGAATGACTGGATTCATCAGTATTCTTGCCAGAGCCTACCTGCTGCTTCTATTGACTGGACTGCTTTTTCTTTTTGGAGGTATTATACCTGACACCCAGCTTAACCTTTTTAAATAATTGGAGGTTATATCTGGGAAGCATCACTTTGTCTTCCAGGGAAAAAAACCAAAAAGGCTAAACAAGAGTTTGGTTTCCTAATAATGCTGGTGCTCATTCACTTGCTGTCTGCTCAGCTCCTAACAGGATTCTGGAATAGAAAGCTGCCACTTAGAGCCAGGAAAGGCAAATAATCACACACCACCATACATCCCTGTGGGGTGAGTCACACTGAGCATGATGTGGTTGCTGTGCCCATTAATCCAGGAGATTTAATACCTTCTCAGCACAGTGCCCATGTTCTTCTTCACAGACAGGGTAATGGAGTAACGGAGAAGTGACTTTGGAGTTGGTAATGTATAGGATTGGGTGACCTTGCACAGATCTTCCAACTGTTAAGACAAGTGGCATTCTGTCAAAGGCTTTTTGCAATGGGTCCCTGGAAAGGGTCTTGCTAGGGCATTCTGGGTTAGCTTCACTGATGCTTTTGAACCAGTGTGTTGTCTCCAAACTTATGGGCCACAAAAGGAGACTTCAAAGAGTTATTTTAACTGGAGTCTTAATGTTCCAGTTGGAAGTCAATGTGTTTTAGAAAGTCACTTGTGAATTAAAACATTCTGTCAAAGTAAGAAAACTGGGTTTAGAGCCATCTCCATTAAAGCCTTCTCCAAACAGATTTTCATTACTATTTCAAAACGTAACTTGAAATAGAAATTTTCTCCCACAGAGAAGGGGATCCTCAGTATTGATTCCTCTCAGCTTATTGTGCAGTTTCGTTTCTAAGAGAACACTAAGACATTGGTGGAAGAAAATGCTGCTGTCTCAAAGTCTCGACTGACATTTTTTTAGTCTGAAGTGCACTTACAAAGACCAACCACTTCCATTACGCTTTTCTTCTGTGAAAGAGAAGTAAGTTCTATTTCCTTAGAACATCAGAAAGCTGTATTCACTAAAAAGGCTTAGGCAATTTGAAAACTACTCCAAATAGTAAGTGAAAGATGAAAAGCTGCGAAGTGCAAAGCATGATTATCCTGCTGAGGAACTGAGCACCCTGCCTGCCTTTCTAAGACCCTCGGGTTGCAGGGAGTGAAAGGAGACACAAAGACAGCATTAGGAGAGGGGTGCTTAAAAATATGTTCTGAAGATGCAACTAGTGCTGTTTCCCAGGACAGCATGAACAGGATGCAGAGTGGCCTTTGGTGTGGGACCAGGCCCACCTCCCTCGCAGGTGGAACTGGTCAGCTGTTGCACCTGAGGCTTGATGTGGGTAAGGGGCATGCAGAGCCTTACAGGCTACTTCAGTTCACAAAGTTCAATACTGATTAAATAGTTCTGTCTCAGCAGGAAGAATTATTTTTATGATGCAATTCCAGAAGCCTGAGGTTTTTGGGAAAAATAACAGAATTAATCTGTTCCACGTCCCAGAGCATCCTATCTGCTTCCCTATTTGTTTGAAATGTGGCCACATTTAAAGAGGATCACAGAACTCACCATGAGTTGTTGAAAATGCCAGCTAAACAGTTATTTCCATTTCTAGTGACAAAAGGTGTAAAAAGTTTGGTTTTTTCCCTCCCTTGCAGAGGACTAGAATAAGGTACAAGCATCATAGCATGGTTGAAATCAGGAATATGAGTATGGATTTTGACTGTTGGATAACGCAGTACTCTTCTGGCTTGGTTTGCTTGTATCCAAACTCATCTTTCTGGCAAAAATGCAGACTTGTCTTGACTTAACCTTTTTTTAACAAAAAGCCAGACCAGAATTTTTTCCCCTCAGAACTGGGTAAGATGCTATCTTGCTCTACAAGTGTTCCAGCATCTGCTTTCCCTGGGCTGCAGTCCTCTAATCCAGGGCCTTTTTTACCACATTTTCCCTGTCACCGATCCAGGGAAGTTATGACTTTAGTTAGCAGGTGTCATTTGAAATGCCACAGATGCCAGACCCAGGGTGTTTGCTAGCTTCTCTGCAATCCTTTCATTCTGGAAACATCTGGCTTTATATTTGGGTACTTTGCTTTATTTTTAAGTGTTTCAAAGATGACTTTGGCTCAATAATTTGGAAGTGATGAATAGTCATGAGTCTACAGCACTCTGACAACACATTTATGCTGGACATTGAAAACTTATGGCCTAAATTCTGGTCAGTGACCTGGAATGCAAGAATCTCTGTCTCACTGAGCTTTCTTGCATAGAGGTAGACAACTCTGCTCTCCCCCTCTACTCTGCTCTGGTGAGACCCCACCTGGCTCCAGTTCTGGAGCCCCTGTTATGAGAGGGATGTGGACATGCTGGGGTGTGTCCAGAGAAAGGTCACAAGGATCATCAAAGGGCTGCAGCACCTCTGCTATGAGGACAGACTGAAAGAGTTGGGGCTGTTCAGTTTGGAGAAGAGGAGGCTCCCAGGGGACCTTCTTGTGGCCTTCCAGGATCTGAAGGGGGCCTACAAAAAAGCTGGGGAGGGACTTTTTAGGCTATCAGGTAGTGACAGAACGAGGGGGAATGGAGCAAAGCTGGGGTGGGGAGATTCAGACTGGAGGTGACGAGGAAGTTGTTGAGCATGAGAGTGGTGAGAGCCTGGAATGGGTTGCCAAGAGAGGTGGTTGAGGCCCCATCCCTGGAATTGTTTAACGCCAGGCTGGATGAAGCTGTGGGCAGCCAGGGTAGGGTGTCCCTGGGCATGGCAGGTGGGTTGGAACTAGATGATCCTTGTGATCCCTTCCAACTCTGACTAAGCCTATGATTCTATGATTCTAACTGTATGTGTTGCACACCAATGGGAAATCACTGTTGAAAGCAGAGCTGTGCATGCATTAGATGTCTGTAAAAGATATGTATGACTAGCTTTCAATAATGGGAAGTTTGCTTTTTTACATTTTGATCCAGTATTTAACAGTGGCAACAATGTGAACAGAAGTAAACTAACCTTTACTTCCCCCTCACCCCTTGACCCAAAACAGCCTCAGCTAGATTTCAAAGATAAACAGAGGCTGACTGGCCTAGGTAGGTAGGAAGGAGTGGCAAAGAAGCCCTAAGAGATGTCCAGTTCATTAATTTGACATCCTACAGCAGATTGTAACCAGCTGAATTATGTTTTTCTTTCTCAGCTCTTGTAACACTTGCTGGGATCAGTGTGTATATTGCATATTCAGCTGCTGCCTTTGAAGAAGCTGTCTGCCTCCTGAGGAGTAAGGATCTCCTGGTGGAAATCGACATCAGGTTCGGCTGGTCGCTGGCACTGGTCTGGATCTCCTTTGTGGCAGAAGTGCTGACGGGGGCTGTGTTTCTGCTGGCAGCAAGGATCGTGGGTGTGAAGCGTCGGCACGAGCAGGCACTATGAGCAGCAGGTATCACTGCAACAGCAGAACCCTGCAGAGCCTAGGAAAGCTTGGTCCATCTGCTCACCATGGGTGACAAAAGTGGCAAGGGGGTGAGTGGCTGTCTTGTCAGCTGCCCTTAGCCCTTTTCCTGGCAGCTAGCTATAAAATACAAAGATTTTGATAAATCAGTGAAACATTGCAAGTGTTGTCAATGAGGAACCTCTTGTGACTTTAGAAGAAAAGTGCATTGTAGTGTCAATGTTTTGGAAGCAATTTCAGCTGGCAACCCATAAGGCATCTCCATTCATTGCTTAAAACACAGCAGATTTCTTGCTTTCTTTTCTGCTTTCTGCTGCTCCAGCAGAGTGCCTCAGAGTACTTAGCAAGCCACTACACACGATCCACTTAGCTTTTGGTTTCTCCTCTGAGACTCCTAATAAGTACACCTAGGATTCCAGTAGAGCTTTGTGGAAGCTAGGATTCCAGCTACCTTTGTGGAAGGTAGGATGATCTTCCTGTTACCTTTGGAGGGCTATGGAGATATGTGGTGTCTGTACACGAGAAGCCAAGGAGAGAGAGTGAGGTGTTCACTGCTCAGTGAATGTTTCACACTTAACATGGGTTTGTTGCACAAAGTAACATTGATCCACAGTAGGAAGAACCTCAGAATATTTGAGGAACCGTGGTGATAACCTCCAATACCAGGACATCTTGTGAGGTGGATATTAATCTTTACTCTGGTGTGCACCATTCATATTTGTAGGAACTTTCTTTCCCTTCATGTCTCCCCAGAGAGGCAATCCTCTCTCCCGTACCATAGTCACACAATTTCTGTGTGGCAACACACAAAAATGGAGTGATTTGAGAAACCAGAAAGCCCAAGAAGTCTAATCCATGTCTGCTGTATGTATTGTCTAAGGAGAGACACAGCATCATGCTGCCTTTCCCTAAGTCATTACTTACAGGGTGAAAATGAAGAAATTATGCCATTTCTAAAACCAGGCATTGATGATGTGATAAAATGGGAGTCTGTAAAGCCTAGATACTGTGGATGATTTGATATTAGTTATCCAGCAGGTGGTAGTGACTGTGATGGCAAAGTTCTCAAGTGCAGTGCAGTGTTGAGTGTATTGCAGGAGCTTTTCCAGATAGATGTTTTAACTGGCTGCTGTAGCCAGCCCCACTCTGTCATACACTCTTTCAGCTTGTCAGTAGCTGGAATTTAAGTTCTGTAATGCAGAAGATGTATCTGATGAATTTCTCACTTTTTACTTAGCAGTTTTGATGATGCTTTCTTCTCCTGAAATTTGTGCATGTGGTTTGTTTTAAAATACATTTAACTTGTGCTGAAAATTGCTGAGTAAAACAGAAAACACAGGACACCTGTGTTTCATCTTAGGTGCCAAGCAGCCTAGTTTTTTGGGTTTTTTTCTTTATTGGCTTTTCTTCTGGTTGGTAGCATTGAAGAGAAAGTTTACTTTGGTGGCCACTATAGTTAATGAAGAAATTTTGCCCTGACTGCTGTGGCTCTGAATAAAGAGTTCAAAGCTTTAACAGCTCCACTACATTTCTGTTTGCTGGTGTGTTTCTGGAGGACTTCAGCATACTGCAGCTCAAGACTGACTCAGGGGCAGTGTCATCAAGGCACACTGTACCACTGGGCAAGTCCCTTGTACTTTCTCTAGGAGTGCAAAGGGCATCATTTACCTACCTCTGTTAAATACTGGAACAGTTTTGTCATTGTGTCTTGTGCTACGGATGGCACATTTACTCTTACTGAGCTCAACTCTAATCTTGGTCCCACAGTACCAATTACTTTACAGAAAAACTAGTGGCAGGGAGCTTCTGAGAGCTTGCAGTCTGTGGAGATAGAAGGAAATATTATTACTGCCTTGCTGTGAACGGAGGACTGAGGCAGAAAAACTGCCCAAGGTCGCATAAACCCAGAGTTTCTGAATCCCAGTCTAAGACCTTAGTCGGCAGACCTTGCTTGTTATCAGAATGAAAGGAGGGTAGAAATCCTGAATAGACTGAGCAGTAGAAATTCTGTGAATAGCCAGGACAATGTTGTAATTCTCACTTGCTCCCACATCATTTTCCACCTATTTTCCATGTTGCCTTATGCTGAGACTGTGTAACTGAGTCATTTTACAAGTTAAAGCATACCAAATCAGCTCTCTAAGAAGAGTAAGTAAAAAATCCTTTGTAGCCAAAATTCCACGTGCTTTTGTGAATGATGTCAAATGTAATATTTCTATGTTTTGGTGCTGGTGAAGCTATTTGTAATACAATTTGTACTACATTACTCAGACATTACTGTAAGCTGTAACAGTAAAATATCATCTGAGCTACTTTTTTGATTCTTTATTACAGGTGTTATTTGACAGTGGGTTTGGGTGTTGTAAAATGAAATAAAATGGCATCTCAGAGCTGGGAATTGTTTACCAAAACATGGAGGAACTAAGGTATCTGTTTTTCTTTCACTTTTCCTGCAGATCTATGCTACAGTTTATATGATGCTTTTGAAGTGCCTGTGTCACATGCGGTAGGTATTTATAAGGTACTTGTGCAGATACAATATAAAATACTCAGATGACCAAACCTAATTAGAAAGCCAATGAATCTGTTATTCAATTAGAGCAATTCTCATTTCCATGGCTTTCCTAAATTTCTCATTCTGGCTTCCTGCAATATCTGGCACGATGGTAATAAAGAGTGTCTTCTCCTGAATATTTGCCAAACCCCTGAATTTATCTGAAATTCCTTCTGAATACAAGAAGATAGTTTGGAATAGTCAAATAAGCTTGGAATATTTGGAAGAGTTATGCTAGAAAGTGAAAGCCTCCTGGAAGGAGCTTTGTGATTTGACACAAGTGGCTTTACCAGCTTCTTCCTTGTACCGAAATTGCAGCTTATTTACAATTCTTTGGTTCCTATATTCCCCAATATGTGTTGCTGAGATGAGGACTCTGGCTGTTCCCATTGCTTTCTGGTGAGTAGCAAACTCTTGGGTGAGTTTAAAGTGAGGAAAAATAGATGTACTGAGCAGAGCCAATGTGTTCGAGTGGGCAGAGTGCACAGAGCTGCTGGCCAGTTCTAGTCACTAATTCAAAGGCTTCCTCCAGGCCCTCGGACTTTTCTCTCCCTTTTTGCCAGTCCTTTTAGCATCTCTGTCACTGTCTCCACCTCTGGAGGCACATTAGCAGTGGCAGTACGTGCTACAGGGTCACATCCCGCTTCAGTGTTCATATAACTGCTAACGGTAGTTTGATTTCTCCAACTTGGAGATCTTTTCATGCTGTGCACCGGTTTGCACGGAGGCAGCGGTCTCTGCTGACATCTCATGGCTGCACAGAGCAGTTGCCTGCGTTTGGAAAGAAAGCTCCTCTGCTGTGAGGATAGGCTGAGGGAGCTGGGGTTGTTCAGACTCCAGGGTGACCTTAGAGATGCCTTCCAATACCTGAAGAGATCCTAGAGGAAGGCTGGAGAGGGACTTTTCATAAGGGTGTCTAACAACAGGACGAGGGGGAATGGTTTGAAGCTGAGGGAGAGTAGGTTTAGTCTGGATCTTAGGAAGAAGTTTTTTAGGACAAGGGTGGTGAGACTGGAATAGGCTGTGGTTGCTTCCTCCCTGGGCGGGTATTCAAGGCCAGGTTGGATGAGGCCTTGAACAGCTGAGTCTAGCTGAGAGGTGAACCTGCTCATGGCAGGGAGGTTGGTGTAGATCATCTCTGAGGTCCCTTCCAACCTAAGCCATTCTATGATTTCCATACATCCTATTCTTGGTATGGTTTGAGGAGCAGAGAAGACTGGCATGTTCACTTTGCTCAAGCTCCTGTATTTTATAGCCCAGATAATCTCATCTAGGAACTACTGGACCCCAGCCAGTAGCATCTCCCAGCCACTGGCCATCTTAAGTTAAAATGCCAGATGATGAGAATGTCCTAGTACCCTGGTTTTTTAAAAAAACATAGATACAAACCCACCCAAACAACCACAAAACATTCTAAAAGGTTTTTACAGCTTCTGTTCTTAGGAGATGGCTGCTATAGTCCTTCCATTGATGGCCACCTGATTAGATCAACCAGTACTGTTTTCTGTTTACCTTTGCAGCACAAATGTCAAATCTATTAAGCTAAAACTAATGCAATTGGATATCTGATGTTGTGAATGACAAGAAAATATGAATAGCTTTCTATCAAGCCTTATTTCCAGAGTATGACAGACTTGAACCAAGAACTGAACAACTGAAAGGGACTGACATGAAGATCCATCCAGAAACAGTAAGAGGGGTTCTGCAGCAAACAGCATGCCATGCTTTTCCTGTGGCTCTTAATGCCTTTATCCTTTATCAATAAAAATATTTACTCCAACAAAGTCAGGAAGCTCTTCTTTCAGAATGGGCTGAGGAACTACAGTGAAATTCACCAAGAAGTTGTTGAATTTTCAAACTGTGCAGCAGCTGTCAAAGTAGAAGAGAACTCTTTAACCTCTTACATATATTAGATTCAGTCTTCTTGTCCAGTCCAGATCTACCAATATACCCCTGCATAAACTACTCAAATACATCTGTAATTCTTCCCAGCCAAATTGCTGGGGTTGAGCATCTCCTGTGAAAAAAAAGTTCTTAGCTGTGGTACTGGATCAAGCTGTTAGACTTATATGCTGGATGAACACTATTTGGAGATAGTTCCTTCATCCCTGAAGAGATGAACAGCAGCTGGCTAACAATCTGCAGGTATGTAGATTCAGGTATTAGAGGGAAAGGAAGAAGGATGCAATGTCATACCCTGCTGTAACTAAAGCAAGACTGATAGATTGAAATCTCTTCTTAGGTGTGACCTACTTTCTCAGTCTGTTATCTAAGAAAACCCATCTTTGTGATCTTACAGGAACCTTTCAGGTTCCATCACCACTAAGGACAAGGCACTCAGGTTAATACTTGTAAAACTGTCAGCAAGGAAGGGATGTGGGACTGTAAGCAGGCAAGTTAATGGGTTACTGCTTCTCAGCTGGGCTGTCACAGCTGAGTGTATTTATACTGTCAGGTCATCTCTCACCACTCTTGAGAATGAAAAAGCATTTATTTAAGAATACCACCTCTGCAGCCTGTCTCATCCACATGATGGTTTAAGCTATTTGGTTTAGCATCTCATTTGGAGCAGACTAGAGCTGAGGAGTGAAGTATTAAAAAGTAGCATCTTAGTCCTTGTGATGGTCTGCCTACACCACTCATTTCAAAGCCAGCTGAAAGACCTCTTGGCTGGGATTGGAGGTAGGGCAAGCAGTGCCCTGAAGAGCTTTTGGCTTATGTTACCATTTTCCCTTTTTGCCAAGGACAAGGCAAACACTTGTCCTGGAAAGCTGGGATTCTCTCAGTGTAATATTCCTTGGGTGTTGAAAAGAATTTCTCTGCCAATAGCTGAACTGTATTTGCTAATGCCTCACACTTCTGGACAACACATCTGGCTGCTGGAGGAGCTAACATATTTCTCCATCCAACCTACCCTTCTCAAATATTTATAGGTTAATGCTGTATGCAATGCCTGCAGCATACAGAGAGGCTGAACTGCATTGCACTACGGAAAAGTCTCTTTTTCCACAGTCTTTTGGAGCTGGCTGCATCGACACTGTTAAAGCCCTTTGGCATTATAAACCTCTTATTTGCACATCTCCCACTTGATTACTATTGTACAGTGAAGCATTTAATTACATTAAAAAAAAAAATCTAACTGTCAGGCAAAATCCATAGAAGGAACAAACATTATAGGACTTGTAACAAGTATTCTGAGTTGTCTGTCTTTCTGTTTATAAACAGTACATTACAGGCATGGCAACAGCTGTAGTCAGCAGACCTGGAACCTGTATCTCCTTCCTTTTTGTGGCAAACTCCACATATGACAGGACCTTCATTTAGTCCAGGGCTCTCCTGAAAAATGGAAAAGTGCTGTGTAAATAACTTGAACAAATTGGGACTTTTTCATGCAGTGAAGAGACAGAGACCGGTTTCATACAGGGAACAGCATAAGAATGTAAATATTTCTTTCTCAAAACCTCAGAAATAATAATACCAGGACTTAATGAAAAAGAAGAAAGAAATGACTACAGGGTACTTGCTCAGCCTGCAGAAGTCAAGACATTCACAACCCTGTCTTTTAGATTCAGACCTAGAGGATCACTTCATACTCAGCCACTGTTTAAGCTGCTACTCTAAGTGATCCAAACACCCAAGTGGCTTACTACTGCAAGTTCCATTTTGTTGAACAGGTGACAATTAAACCCCCCCACTCATGTCATTCAGTCCTCCAATAATATGCATCAAGAGGACTCTGATGTCAGTCTTGAGGTACTCGGCACACAGCAGCAAGGAGGGTTTGAACCAGCTGCATTTGATTGTCCTGCAGCCAGCAATGAAATAAGAAATGCAAACAAGCAGAAGAAACAGCAGCAGTAGCCATGTCCTCAAAGAGAACTGCTCTGTCTGACTTTTGTGGCTTGCCCAGAGAGAAACCTAGAAGTAGAAATTAGTCTTAATCATCCAAGTAAATAGGGGAATCTTTGGTGAATGGCCAGATTAACAAAAGAGCACAGTATAGTGTCCTTTTTGTCCTACCTCACTTGATTGTCACACTAGTGTGCAGATACATGTAGCTGTAACTCTATGCAGGGAGCTCTGCTGTGGTTGGCTTCCTCTTGAAAGTAAGAATTGTTATTCCCCCTTGGAGGCCTCTGGCTCACTAGTGAGTGACCAGGAGGTTGTTACATCAGCAACATAAATGAGGAAAAAAGGTCACTTCCCATACAGATACCCAACGGAAGATCCACACTCCTGTTCCCTAGCCTACCCTGGGCGCAGACCTGCCCTTCAGTCAGTCCTGAGCATGTTTTTCTGATCTCCTTTTACCCCTGCTTGGCAGTAATAGCAGTGCATCAGGACCCTCTGTCACCACAACAACTGGGATATCTGTCTTATAGTTCAAACTGCCCTGTAACTTCAAGGGCCTCTTCCTACACACCATCTAGAGCTCATTGATCCTTCCCTGAGCAATTCTGCATTCTCACTGGAGTAGTCACTCCCACACCCACTCTTTCTAAAGCTGCTTCTCTACCATTTTATTTCCAAAAGCCTGGCCAAGCTTATGCTCACCTATCTGGGAAGAGGATTGACTCTGCTACAGGTAAGCCTGTACAGGTAGGTCTTTTTGATTAACCCCATTGGCTTGGGTGTGCCTGTATGAACACTTGTCCTAGGGAGATGGGAAAATAATCCCACAGAGAGCAAACCACTCACAGAGCAAATCCCCTTGTGACTCCTAATTCCGTTGGAGTTTAGACAACATGACAAGCATTAAAACACTAAAGGCTCTTAGAAAGCAGTTTGTCCCTCCAAGGTGACAAGAGCAGATCCAAAACTTTGCTTAGCTGCCTTTTGATGTTGGCCCGACTGATACCCTCCCTGCCACCCTTAATGGCAATGTACCTACTCAGTTGTCTCAAGCCGAATAAATGACTTCACAAAGCCTTCCCCACAGCTCATTTAGGGATTGAATCATTTTAATCACATTTTCTTTCATTATAGGCAGAGATTTCAGCTTGCACTGTTAGTTGCAACCCATGAAGGGCTGCAAGTCACAGATTCACAGATTGCATCAGGTTGGAAGGGACTCTCAAAGGTCACCTTGTCCAACCCCTGTGCAGTGAGCAGGGACACCTGCAACTAGATCAGGCTGTCCACTCAATACAAATATTTTCTATTAATTTGGTTAAAAGGTTATTACCCTCTCCAAACAGCACTGTTATGTGAGAAATAAGGATATGGTATAAATCAGTGCCTGGGGCAGGCTTTTGCAACACACATTAACTATTTCACCCAGGTAACTTATAAATTGTTATCATGATGTGGGCACCCTGGACACCCAACTAACTGAGATGTGCTTGTGGAATGGAATTGCACTGCACAGAAGCAGTCCCTGCAACAGCAGCGCTCCCAGTTCTGTGCTGCTGTGCTTTGCCTGAGCAGCCGCTGCACGTCACTGTTGTTCCACACAACGAGAGCCAAAAGAGACTCTTTAGAGTGAGGGAGCAGGACTTGGGAGATTCTCTTTGCTTTTTCAGTCAAGGGAAGGAATTGTGCTACAAAGGAAGTGGCGAAGCCTATCGAAGCCAAGGGGGATTTTTTTCCCCAGGGATAAAGGGAGGTCACACCTGTTACTCCTCAGCCTTTTCATTTGCCTTCGCAGTGGAGCTTTACCTTCTTTTCTCTTAAAAGGTGTGAAAAGGGGGTGGCCATTAGTCAGGGACAGGCACAGGACTCCTGAGGGAATTTCCAGCTCTTCGCAAGCCCCGTGTGAGCTGTGACCTCTTGATGATCAAGCTCTGCAGCAGCCACACCATACACTGCCTCACAGCATTAGTGTGAGGACTGAAACTAAAGCTGCTGGGTGCTCAGATACAGCAGAAAGTGTAGCACGGTATTTGCCTCCTTAGATTTGGAGCGTTTATTTCTTTCAAGCAGAAGGGCTTTTCTGAAACATTAAGTCGTGAAATTATAAATAAAGAGCTTAGGAATTTAGCAAGACTGTTAATCCCCCAAGACAGCTGCAACCAGTTTTCCTAGAAGCGTGGCACTCCTAGGAAAGCTTTGTCAACAACTCCTTCCAGTACTTGTCACTAAAAATAGAGAAATATTCCTGGTTCTTCACATGACTTTCCCCCCTTAAGGTTTTGAGCAGTGGGAGTGCATCTGAGTGCAATGGGGAGGCTTAATTCCTTTTTCAATGAAGTTTCCTACAAAATGACTCAAGTGGAATGAAGCTGCCAGTAAAGACAATTCCAGTGGTAGGAATTGGAGGCTGAAGGATAAAGTAAAAACATGTTTTTGAAGGGAACAGGCAATAGAAGAGATATATAAACTTAACAGAAGATGATTTAGCAAGTGAAGACCCTGTGGGATCTTTTGTAGCACTGAAAGCAATAGTTTCCCATCCTCGGGCTTTTGTTCTGTGCTTGCAATTCAGTAGTGATAGGCTGTAGTTGCCAGATCCTACTGCTGCAGCTCCACTTGGCTGCCATTGGTATATTAATTCACCACATGGCTGGCAAGCCATGGATCTGGGATCATGAGGATGGCACTCATGTGCCATGTAGAAGTACTCAATCCAGGTCTGCTCACTGAGCTCCCATTTCTGCAACAAAGCAGACAAATTTCAGTATGGAGCTGTGTTCCTGACAGAAGAGAGAGAATCTGAGCATCCTTCCTTTCTTCCTTAGTACCCTTGCTAAAGGCAGCAGGAGCCAGATGCCAACTTTGTAAGGCTGAGCCCTGGAATTTCCAACACTGGGGACACTTGCACAGATGCAGGAATACCTGCATCTCTGCTGCATGAAGAAGCTAAGCCTGCTGAGTGCTGTTGTAGATCCTGCACCACAGAAAGAAGAAAATTCCCAAAAGAAGTTATCCTGCAACCTCCAACCATGATCTTAATCCATCTGAGAGCCCTAAAACCGGGCCAGAATTCTTCAAGCAGCACAAGAACAAGGAGTTTTGTTCCTGAGGTTATGAGCCCAATGTTTATTTCATAAGCTCAAATCCACAAACATGAGAGAAGAGATCACACTGCCAGAGGGAAGGAAACCCTTTCCTGAAGCAAATGACTGGGCTATAACACTTCATCCTGCTGAGACAGGGATGATTTATAAAAGAGAAAACATACACAGCTTGGCGATCAAAACAGGTGCCTGAAGATTGCTGAGCTGAGTGAAGAAGCGAAGAGACACAGAAGTGAATCAAAGACTGGAATTGAAGGCAGAGGACTGGAAGTGTCCATACTTCATCAGACTGTGTGAGGAAATAGCATTGCTTTTGCTGCAGCTTTTGTTCTCCATTTTGTGTGTTACTCCTGTGCTGCTAAGGGATGTGTAAATTTCGGATGTGTTGGTCTCTACCTCATGGTAGCAGGTATCGGTCAAGGTGATCCCTGCTGCTGTACTGCCCTAAGTATCCTTGACCTGCAGCTGTTTTCTCTCCTACACATAACAGATGAAAGAAATCTGACAGAGATGATGGGCCAGATTCTCCTAGAAAGCAGAAGCCCTGCCAAAGAAAGTGGGGCCCTGGGGAGGCACAGCTGCTGTGGAACTGTGCCCTGGTGCCCTCTGGCTCTTGAGCCTAATTGTCTGCAGGTTCCATTCCCCAGGCAGGACTAAAGAAGAGCTGTACTTTGCCTTGCCCATTGGCTGAGCTGAGAATTACTGCTTAAGCCTCTAATATCCTGGTTTTCACTGGACAAAAATGCTAGCAGAGACTTCTCTGCTGCAACTTTTAGCAAGGCAGCTCTGAAGGATTGCAAGTTCTTGGTGTGTCTAAGGTGCTGCTGAATGGCTGGAGCCACAGAAGCCAAGTCTGGCTCTGACCCGACACCATAAATTGTTATTGTCTGTTTAATTGCACGATTTGCTTTTATTTTGTTTGCTGCATGAGCCCAAATGGAAGCTTGAGGATCTATTTGCAGACCCTGCTAGCTAAAGCTTTTCAGCATACATGGTTGTAGGTCCAGCTTTGTATTATTTAGAGCTTTTGCTTGTTGTTTTAGGTTTAATGTGTTTGCTCTCTTGATGGCTCCGGCAATATACATTCTGTGCTGAAAAAGTTAAGTGTCAATACATTAAAAAAAAAAAAAGGGGGGAAAAAAAAATAGAAGACAGAGCCAAAATTGCCCTCCCAGAGTTTGGAGATGGAAGGCAAATTGTGGGTTTGTCAATAGCATGTTTGGGAGCATTTTAAATAGTGAATCACTTGATGCTAGCTATTGTAAATATTGGCTTAAAGGTGCTATAAAATTGATGGTGCACAGTTAAACCTTCCACCAAATCCTGATCTATTTATGCTGCCTCACTTAGTGTCAGATCCAGAGACGGCTGAAGGTAATAGGAGCCTTTACCAAGTCGTTAACAAGCACAGTGTAGTTTCAGCAAATGCACATAATCTTGCAGCAGGAGCACAGTACATTTCCTCACAGTTTTTGTTAAATTAGGCATACTATGCTCCAGAACATAGTATTTCTTTTTCTCTCTGGTTTTTTTTTTTTTTTCCCTAATGTGACAGCAGAGAAAAATGCCATAGAGTGACATTCAGAGAACAGTATCACTCTCTCTGTTTTAGCTGCACAGCTTTTTTGATTCTGTAAGGTTAGGCAGTCAAAACTGAATCCGATTCCCACCACAAATCACAGTGTGGGATGTGATGGCTGAGGTCTGAATCCTGAGCAGACCTGGGCTAAGCATTATTTTCAGCAGCAATTGGATAAGTTTTACTGTTCCTGTAGAGTATTTCACTGGAAGCTGGAGCTGATCAGAGTAAAAGATTTGAGCTGTGATGTCAAAACAGTGAACCTGAAAAATGGTTAACATAACTTCTCCCCAGTCCAGCTCCCACTCTGTGGAACTTGAAGGAGTTCTTTATCACATTGTCCCTACTCTCTGCAAAGTCTCATTTCATCTTACCCTGATTTGGCAGGGGGTTGGACTCAATGATCTCCAGAGACCGTTTCCAGCCCCTACCATTCTATGAGTCTATGATTGTATGAGTCCCCACCTGGAGTACTCCATCCAGTTCTGGAGCCCCTATTACAGGAGAGATGTGGACGTGCTGAAGTGTGTCCAGAGAAGGGCCATGAGGATGCTCAGAGGGCTGCAGCACCTCTCCTATGAGGACAGACTGAAAGAGTTGGGGCTGTTCAGTTTGGAGAAGAGTAGGCTCGCAGGTGACCTTCTTGTGGCCTTCCAGGATCTCAAGGAGGCCTACAAAAAAGCTTGGGAGGGACTTTTTAGGCTATCAGGTAGTGACAGAACGAGGGGGAATGGAGCAAAGCTGGGGTGAGGAGATTCAGACTGGAGGTGAGGAGGAAGTTGTTGAGCATGAGAGTGGTGAGAGCCTGGAATGGGTTGCCCAGGGAGGTGGTTGAGGCCCCATCCCTGGAGGTGTTTAAGGCCAGGCTGGATGGAGCTGTGGGCAGCCTGATCTAGGGTAGGGTGTCCCTGGGCATGGCAGAGGGGGTGGAACTAGATGATCCTTGTGGTCCCTTCCAACCCTGACTGATTCTACGATTCTACTATTCTATTCTCACAGGCAGTAACCATCCTAATACCTGTACATTAGGCAAGTCCTAATGTAGAAGCAATGAATTACTATTGATGGTTGGATTTCACAAGAGACTTAATGTCATCAACACAGTCCTGTTTTCCAAGGATTCACTGTATTGGATGTGAGTGGAAGAGTCTGACCAACATTGTCCAAATACTGGCTTCTTTTTTTTTTTTTAAAAAAATTGTTTCCATGCAGTTTCCTAAATCAAAGCAGAGGTTTTACATACAGTGAGCACCTTAAAGTCTGGCTGAAAAAGTTGTGAAGAATAAATAAAAAATTCAAGCTTCACAGAGGCAAACCAAAGTTTTGCTGTTGTTGACCTAAGTGGAACTGGCAGATGTAGGTTTGGAGAAATTTGAATGAAAATCCATTTCTCAGTCTTGCAAAGACAAGCACTTAATTCAGCTCAAACCTTATGACACCACAATCCTTGCCTGGAGTATTACTGTACCTGAACTGCACATGGAGAAAGGAATTAATGAGGAAGAAAATCCAACAGGAGAGTTATTCATGCTCATTTGCTTTTGGTATAGCTGTCTATTGTCGTACATCTGCATTTTCACCCTCGCCTGCCCATTTGCTCCCCATTCTTTTCCCAGAGAATAAAGTGGAAACAATTCTGCTATGGGCAAGTCTGGAACCTGTCTGGTTCTTCACCTGTGGTTTCCATCACAGAGGAAACTGTGATTAAGGGTGACAGGGCCCTTAGGAGACTGGAAGGTGAGATGGCAGCTGGAGAAGAAAATGACAGGCCTCCAGAATTAGCTGTACCCATAGAACAGGTGTCAGCAATCGCAGATAAGGCAATGCCCGAAAGTTTCAGCGCTCCAGGCAGCACTGAGAGGGGAAGATGTGTTTGCAAAAGGGCATGTTCACTCAGTTATAGAGTGCATGTGTTGTGCTAAATGTCCTTAAATCCCTCTGGTAATGCAACCGTCGGTAACAATAAATAGCAAATAACTGTTGTCTCCTCTGGGACTTGCAGCTATCATGCTTCCAAATAGGAGTCATCCTGCTCCGTGCTGAGGTGTAAGAGACCCATGCGTCTACTGTGAGTTCTGGGGAAAGCCACTGAGACACACACGATTCAACCTGAAGTCTTGGATTGCTTCTCTTTACACAGTTTTGCATAAAAGCAATAACCACACTTGAAAAATCCCAAGCAGCTCCCTCTCCACCCAGTTCCAGCTTTAGAAAACACCTGAGAGGTAAGAAGTGATTGTGAGTTAGTACTGGAAAATGTTAACAGTTTTCTCTTTCCATTCCACTTCCTGCCTCCCTGTTTCCGTGCATATTCTTATTTAATGTTTCCTCCGTGAGTAAAGATAAAACTGAAAAATAAATAGGTTGAAAACCAAACTATGTTGGAAAATAAAGGTGCTCTGCTATGGGGGTGGGTTGAGGGAGCTGGGGTTGTTCAGCCTAGAGAAGAGAAAACTCCAGAGGGACCTTAGAGCTGCCTTCCAGTCCATGAAGAGATTCAGGGGAAGGCTGAAGAGATCCAGCTGGAAGGCTGGAGAGGGACTTTTCATAAGGGTGTCTAGTAACAGGGCAAGGGTTAGGGTTTGAAGCTGATGAAGGTAGGTTTAGACTAGGTCTTAGGAAGAAGTTGTTCAGTATGAGGGTGGTGAGACTCTGGAAGAGGTTGCCCAGGGAGGCTCTGCTCTGGGAGTGTTCAAAGCCAGGTTGGATGAGGCCTTGAGCAGTCATGTCTAGTTGAGAGGTGTCCCTGCCCATGGCAGGGAGGTTGATGATCTCTGAGGTCCCTTCCAACTTAAATCTTTCTGTGATTCTATGAAAATCCCTCATGCAATTTCTGTGGTTGGTAGGAGTATAGGGAAGTGGGTGGATCAGCTGTGAAGTGAGGAATCCAGCAGATCATGTACATCCATAATATTCTAAAAGGGAGTAGCAGCTCGCCCTCTTTGTTTTAAAATGTTCATGTATATTTCTGGAAAAGAGGATATAACAGAACATCTAATAATAGCAAAGGGTTTTATAAGCCAAGGCAAGAGAGTATATTTTACAAGCGTGAGCATAACTCTACTTTGTGACTCATCTGTAAGGTAGCTCTCATTATTTCTCTTCTTCAAATGGGGGAAAAGACATCCAGAGAAACCAACAAACTCAGGTAAGTTAAAAGATTGGCAGTGACTAAAACAAGTAAACAGGCTAGGAACTGATGCCATTACTCCAGCTCACAGCCTGAAATTATTAGAGTAGCAGCACCCCTAAAAATCCAGGAGTGCATTTCACACCAAAATACCACAACACCAGAAAGATGCAACTATCACAGAATCATAGAATGTCAGGGGCTGGAAGGGTCCTCAAAAAGATCATCCAGGCCAACCCCCCTGCCAGAGCAGGATCACCTATACCAGATCACACAGGAACACATCCAGGTGGGTTTTGAGTATCTTCAGAGAGGGAGACTCCACAGCCCCCCTGGGTAGCCTGTTCCAGTGTTCTCACAGTGAAAAAAATCCTCCTCATGTTTACATGAAACTTTCTATGCCTCAACTTCCATCCACTGCCCCTTGTCCTGTCATCGGCCATCACCAAGCAGAGCCTGGCTCCATCTTCTTGGCACTCACCCTTTACATATTGATGAGACAGATTGAAGGAGTTGGGGCTGTTCAGTTTGGAGAAGTGAAGGTTCCCAGGGGACCTTATTGTGGCCTTTCAGTATCTGAAGGGGGCCTACAGAAAAGCTGGGGAGGGACTTTTTAGGCTATCAGGTAGTGACAGGACTAGGGGGAATGGAGCAAAGTTGGAGGTGGGGAGATTCAAATTGGATGTGAGGAGGAAGTTGTTGAGCATGAGAGCGGTGAGAGCCTGGAATGGATTGCACATGGAGGTGGTTGGGGCCATTTCCCTGGAGGTGTTTAAGACAAGGGTGGATGAGGCTCTGTCCAGCCTGCTCTAGGGTAGAGTGTCCCTGCCCGTGGCAGGGGGGTTGGAATTAGATGATCCTTGTGGTCCCTTCCAACCCTGACTGATTGTATGATTCTATGATAAACACTGATGAGGTCACCTCTCAGTCTCCTCCCAGCAGCAGAGCCCAGGCTCCCTCAGTCTCTCTTTGTAAGGAGAGATGTTCCATTCCCTTCCTCTCCGTGGCTCTGTGCTAGGCTCTCTCAAGCATTTCTGTGTCCCTCACACTGCGGTGCCCAGACCTGGACAAAAGCTTCTGAAGTAACAGTTCAGAAGCCATAAAGAGCACTGAGGTTTTCTGAGCTGATCACGAATCTCAGAGGAGGCTCAGCCATAATGAAACATTTAGAAAGCCTCCAAAAGCTGACATCCTTCTCCACCCCCAGTTATTTGACAGTTTCTTTCCCATGTAAACCAATGTTTCTCTCCTGATCTGGGAACAGAACCCAGCAAGGTAGATACCTGCTGCCTGCTTACTGTTTTCCACATAGGTGCTTAACCCCCAACACCGATTTAAAATGTGAGTAGGATCACACTGATTTTCATGGTTTGGAAGGAGCCTCTTAGAAAGGCAAAAGCTGTTAAATTAATTTCTAGTTACAGCATCTATTACTGAGCACCGAGCTAGGAAAGGTCCGGGAGAAGCCTTTCATGCTCTCAAATCTGAATTTTAAATGAGTTTGGTGGACAAACCAAGCCCCCAGCATAGGAAGGACATGGAACTGTTGGAGAGAGTCCAGAGGAGGGCCACGAAGATGGTCATAGGGCTGGAGCACCTCTGCTATGAGGACAGGCTGAGAGAGTTGGGGCTCTGCAGCCTGGAGAAGAGAAGGCTTCGAGGAGACCTTATAGCAGCCTACCATTATCTGAGGGGGGACTACAGGAGGGCTGGGGATGGACTGTTCACAAGGTCTTGTAATGACAGGACGAGGGGGAATGGGTTCAAACTGGCAGAGGGGAGATTTGAATGGGATGTTAGGAAGAAATTCTTCACAGTGAGGATGGTGAGACACTGGAATAGGTTGCCCAGGGAGGTTGTGGCTGCTCCCTCCCTGGATGTGTTCAAGGCCAGGTTGGATGAGGTCTTGAGTGACCTGATCTAGTGGGAGATGTCCCTGCCTATGGCACAGGGGGGTTGGAATTGGATGATCTTTGAGGTCTCTTCCAACCTAACCCATTCTATGATTCTATGATTCTATGACAAAGCTGGCCTGGGTAGAAGCTGTTAAAACGTTCTAAGGCTGGAAGAGATGTTGAATGGAGCTCATTATCTGCACCTTTCTTCTCTAGAGCACTCTGCTTTGAGCTCCAGGATCACATCCCAGGTGTGAGGCCTAAGTAAGTCCCAAGCAGTGGGGAGCAAACCTTAGAACTGCCTCAAGACTCCCCAGTGTGCTACCTGCAGCATTTACAGATCTAACCCCAGCATTTAGCAGCTCATCAAGGCCTTCCCAGCGTATTTTCCATTTGGTTTTTAGAGGAGTGAGAGCTGGTTTACCTCTGGCTAGCAGTCCTTTTTCTCCACCCTTATGTACATCTCAGACAGCCACAGAACCTCCAACTTTTTTCTTTTCCACCCAGCCTTAAGTTTCCACTAACCGCTCCTGGGCCTGGGTGTTGTGGGAGGGCAGAACTCTGCCTCTGCTGGGGGCGGGAGGGGAAGCAGAGCGCAAGGAGAGAAGACAAAGGGCTGGGGGCAGCCATTTTGAGGCTCCAAGGCTTGCCCAGACTCGGGGGAAAGGCACCTCCTGGCCTCACCTGTTCTGGTCGGGTTTGGCACGGTGC
>VWZI01019751.1:0-37420 GCA_013396835.1 Psilopogon haemacephalus
CTCTTCCAACCTAGACCATTCTATGACTCTATGATTCTATGATTCCAGTATCTGAGGGGGGCCTACAGCAAAGCTGGGGAGGGACTGTTTAGGCTATCAGGGAGTGAGAGGACTAGAGGGGATGGAGCAAAGCTGGAGTTGGGGAGATTCAGATTGGATGTGAGGAGGAAGTTGTTCAGCATGAGAGTGGTGAAAGCCTGGAATGGTTTGCCCAGGGAGGTGGTGGAAGCCTCATCCCTGGAGGTGTTTAAGGCCAGGCTGGATGAGGCTCTGTCCAGCCTAATCTAGGGTAGGGTGTCCCTGCCTATGGCAGGAATATTGGAACTAGATGCTCCTTGTGGTCCCTTCCAACCCTGACTGATTCTGTGGTTCTGAAATGTTGCTTTCAGCTTGCCACAGAGTCTGCAGTATCAAAACACAATTAAGTAGTTGCACAGTGACAGACTCTCTTAATTGCTGCAAGGAGCAATTCAATTATGTTTTTTGACACTGAAATGAGTCATTATCAGTCTATAGGGGGAAATTGTGTTTGTGGGGTCATATTTTTTATAGCATGTGCTACCTTTCCCCCTCAAACTTAGCTATTTCACTGCTAATAATACTCATTTTGGGTGGATTCTTCCCCTTTAGGAAATAAATTGTGACATTTCTAGTTACAGGAACAATGTTCCGCTGTAGATCAGAACAGCCCAAAGCCATATTCTCCTATCTGGAGTCATGAAAACAGTCATTTAAAGTCCCATCTGCCTTGTGAAATTCAATTGTTTCGTAATCAGATTATAAGTAATCACACTTCTACTCTGACTTCATTGCAACTCCAATCTAGATAGGACCCTAAACACTCTTGGGCTAGGACAGCAGTTCAGAGCAGTGATAGCTGATTTCCAAGAAAGGCAGAAATAATTCCTGCTGGCAGCTGGGACAAAAGGTGACAAAGATGTTCTGAAGGCACTCTGAATTGCAGCTGCTGGAAGAGTTTAAGCAGAGTATCCTAAGAATATTGACAAAAATAATAAGTCAGGTTGGGTCTTCTGCTTGGGTGACTGAGGATGGTTAAGAGCTGCAAGAGCGCTTGAACTTTTCTCACAGAGGAAGATGCTACTATCGTTGTTGTTGCTCTTGGTGGTGGTGGTATCATTATTGTTGTTATTATTATTATTCCTACAGCAATTTGAAAACAAGATGGTGAAATTCAGCAGCACTGAAGAAGTTCTGTTTCGAGAGCTCTGGGTTAAGCAGCAGTGATTTAGACGTTCATCCCTGCACAGTAGTTCAGCAAAGATAACAGGTTGCAGTAGCCACTTGGTAATTGACCTATGGTGATTTAAAACCTTAATTTGCTTTCATGCTTTCTGATTTAAAGTAGTGTGTGCACTTGGGCATAGCTGCCTTAAGAGGTCTGAGCAATATTTTAGCCTGGGTTCCTGGGGAAACAAGGCTTAACAGAGCACATAGACTGTCCCTCCTAATAACTCTGAAACACATTGGCCATTTTCAGCCAAATCTCTTGCAGGGTTCAGAGTCTTGCTGCTTCTAACATTCTCCTGCTTATTTTGAGGGCAGCCATTGACTCAGTCACATCATGTCCTGTTTCTTTTGTGGTGGGCACATCACATGGGACACGAAGAAAAAGGAGACAGTTGAGGCTGGATCCTAGTTACAAAAGGGAAAATAGAGAAATCTGGGCTGAATTACATCCACTGCTTGTTGAATGCTTTCATAGAATCATAGAATGTCAGGGGCTGGAAGGGACCTCTGGTCCAGCCCCCCCTGCTAGAGCAGATCACACTGGAAAAGACCCAGACAGTTCTTGACTATCTCCAGAGAGGGAGACTCTTTCACCCTCACAGTGAAAAAAATTTTCCTCAGGTTCACATGGAACCTTCCACATCTCAAATAGCTTTGTTAGAGTCCTGACCTCATGACATTCCCTTTGCATGCAGCCACTGACATGGGAATGGAAAGCCATTCCTTAGCAGAGAGACAAGCAAGAAGAGAGGTGAAGTGGAACTTCCCTGTGCCTGCCAGGCAGGGCAAGCAGCACCAGATGCTGCAGATCTCTGAGTGGCACCTACAGACAGGTTACAAGGCTCCTTGGGTGATTTGTAGACCCTGACCAGCAAAGCTGTCACTGAGCTCCAATGAATCTTCCTCGGTCTG
This sequence comes from Psilopogon haemacephalus, assembly GCA_013396835.1. NCBI lineage: Eukaryota > Metazoa > Chordata > Aves > Piciformes > Megalaimidae > Psilopogon > Psilopogon haemacephalus. The sequence goes on from VWZI01019751.1 coordinate 2,161, forward strand.
CACTTTTGCTGAGCTGATTTATTGAAGGTATCGATAACAGGAATGGGCTTGGGAGCAGCTGTAAAGTTCAAAACCTGAATTTCCCATGTGCTTGCACACCTCTCTGCCTTCAGCACTCTGTTTCATCTTCAAGTGAGTTCAGATTTTGGCTGGCTTAGAGGGGCAAGAGGCTACTGGAAATGAGCCCTGCTGCTATATCTGCACAGGGTGAATCAAAGGATGCTCTTTTTCACAGGCTGAACTGGGTCAAGTAAACAGGAGTTAAAAGGCAGCTTGGTCAAGCAAGCAGGTAAGAAGCTTGGGTCAGAACATTGAGCTTCCTGTTGCCCATTACATAATCACACACACCTTTGGGCTCTAGCCTCCTCCCTAAGGAATAAAGGCCAGTGCCAGCCTGCTCCAGTCACAAATGGGCAGTGAGTACTTCAGAGAAGGGCTGCTGCATTTTCATTAGTGCTGCTCCTAAATTAAAGCCCAAGTGCTGACCAAAAGCTCAGTCAATGAAGAGAAACATCTCTATGGACTTCAGCAAAACACAATACACCTTCCCTTGTCCCCAGTGTCATGGGGAGAGGTTACAAGAGATTCCAAGAATGCTCCAGAAGGGTTGCATTTTCCAAACCAAGCTGTGTGTCAAGGGCTGGGGCTGTGCCAGCACCATGAGTGACAAATGTTCTCTATTACCCACTTTTCCTTCCCAAAGGGAAGAGAGAGCGAACAAGGGAGAAAAACTTACGTGCTAGAAAACTGGAACTGCTTTAATGAAGTTAATAATAATGCTTCATAAACAGACACAAAACAACCCCTCTGGTGACAATAACATCACTGGCACCACTGATGCTGTGGGCAGTCACTGGAGAAGTCCCAGACTCAACTCAGCATCAGACAGGAACCAAATTCATGAATTCATGGATCAGAATCAAAGGTAGAACAGAGAGAGTCCTCCTTGGACACCAGTCACTAAAGAAGAGCCTTGATCCTTCTGAGCCCTTAGCTTTATACTGAATATGAAGTCTCCTCTATGAGGAGAGGCTGAGGGAGTTGGGGCTCTTCAGTCTGGTGAGAAGAAAGCTCCCAGGTGAGCTTATTGTGGCCTTTCAGTGTCTTAAGGAGGCCTACAAGAAAGCTGGGGAGGGACTTTTTAGGATGTCAGGTAGTGATAGGACTGGCGGGAATGGAACAAAGCCACAAATGGGTGGGTTCAGGCTGGATGTTAGGAAGAGGTTCTTCACCATGAGAGTGGTGGGAGCCTGGAACAGGTTGCCCAGGGAGGTGGTGGAAGTTTCATCCTTGGAGGTATTTAAGGCCAGGCTGGATGAGGCTCTAGACAGCCTGATCTAGTATTAGGTGTCCCTGCACGTGGCAAGGGGGTTGGAACTAGATGATCCTTGTGGTCCCTTCCAGCCCTAACTGATTCTATGATTCTGTGAAGCATATGGAATGGAATATCTAAGTTGTTCTGTTTAGATCTGTCCTATCTGCTCCTTCCCACAGTTGCAGCCTTTTGCTCTGCATCTCCAATGTGGTATACAAGATTTAGCAGTGCCCTTGGTCTGCACAGGAGCAAATAAAAGCAAGACCTATCTGCACATCAATCCTTGATAGCAACTGTAACCACAAAGCGTTATAACCTCTAGCAGGAGGCAGTGCAAAAATATGATGTTCGCTTCAGAAAGTGGAGGTCCTTAGAAGAGACTGAGCTGAAAAGTGAAATCACTGAGCAGAATCAGTTCTAACCTAAACCAGGACACACTGTCACCTGCAGCCACGAGACACTGTGTAGCCTGTGCCTGTCCCACTAGGGCCACACTGCAGGGTGGCATGATCCCATCAAGATCAGCAGGACTCATCTCCTGGGCAGGGAGCCCAGGGCCACGAAAGGAAGTGCTAATCGTTAAAAAGACGTCTGGAGCTCTCAGAAATAGATATTTTCCCAGGAATAAAACATGACTTTGAATAAATGTTTTATTCTATTGCACATAATGAATGACAGTGAATGTGATTTGGGGACCTGTCAGAGAGAAGAGCACAGACACGGTACATGCACTGCAGACAGTATTAATGAGGTTGTTTAACTGAAATGCAGGGAATTGAGATCACTGCTCATTTGAATCTCCTTTCCTTTGAGTGCTTGGTGTGGGCTTTTTTTTTTTTTTTTTCCTATTTATGATACCTTTCTATGTGGCTGATAAAATAGGCCCATCAAAATGCTGATTAGAAACTCTTTCAGCTGCATGGTAGGTAAAAAAGGCATCCACTGCTTGGCCTTTCCACCAGGTTCAGCATCAAGCTCAGCTTGCAGGCTGGCAAGCAACACTGTTTGCTTCCAGAAGAAGTCAGGGAAAGGAGTCACTAGGAAATAAATAAAAGGCCATGCTCTAGCCCAGCAGCTGCTTGAACTGGTCTGATCTGTTGCAAAATCACTTTGCAGAGGAGCTTTTCATCACTCTCTGTCTATGGCTTTATAGTGGCTGTCAGGGGTGTGGAAAACTGTCACTTAGAATCATAAAATGGTTTAGGTTGGAAGAGACCTCAAAGATCATCCAGCTCCAACCCCCTGTGCCATAGGCAGGGACACCTCCCACTAGATCAGGTCGCTTAAAACCTCATCCAGCCTGGCCTTGAACACCTCCAGGGAGGGAGCAGCCACAACCTCCTTGGGCAACCTGTGCCAGTGTCTCACCACCCTCACTGTGAAGAACTTTCTCCTAACATCCCGTTTAAATCACCCCTATGCCAGTTTGAACTCTCATGTGGATCAGAGCAGCTCTACCTCTATGATTGCTTGCCCAGCTTGTACCAGCACAGGGGAATAAAGCCAATGTCTGTCACATTGTCTCCTTTCTGGCTGCTAGAGCCAGGTTTTGGTTTCTTTTTTTTTTTTCAGGGGACTTGCTCCAGTTTTTATTAATTGCTTTAATAGGCAGAGAGCATTCTTGTTGGCAGATTGGTTTCCTCCTTCAGGAGGAACACGCTCCCCTTTGCCAGCTAAATCTTCCCTCTATGAGGCTCAGCGAGCCCAATGTGAGGGGAGTCATGTGTGGTTTCACTTGGTTTATTAAAGCTATAAAGAAGCTTGGCCTGGCAAAGGAGCACAAGTGGTGCTATTAAAAGAGCAGAATGGCAACAGGGCATCATCTCCAGCTAACTGTTTCATCAGCTTGGAGAACAACAACCGCTTGCTAAATAAGGCACTGCTTTTCTGCTTTGCAATTGTGCTCTTCTCTCTGCCAAGGAAAGCTCTGACACCGAAGGCTTCTTGGGGCCTCTGGAAATGTTGCCTTTGGTGTTACTCCAGAAAGACAAAAAAGCAAAACTGAGAGCTGTAAATCAGAATAACAGGAGAAAGCTCTGAGGAGATTTGCTCTCCTCCCGCCCACACAAACCCCACACAAGCAGGAAGCACTGAATTGATGAAACTTGTTTGCTGCATCTGCATCAGAAAATGTTAATGCTCAGCTAGCTAAAGAAAGGACACTTGAGAGTTTCCTCAATTAAGTTTGTGTTTTCGGCTTCTTTTGGGAAAGTTTGCATCTTTTTACCAAAATATTGAAAGTGTTTGAGTCATTGATGTACAAACCAGGAGAGGGAAGCTATCAAGCTAGTCCTGTAATAAGATTAGAGTGGAAATAAAAGGCTATTTAGAACAAGTTACTGCTCTTCATAATGAACTGAACTGGCAAACGCTCTTTTATTTCTCCTGTTCCCGAATTATCCAGGAATCAAATACCATCTAAGCACCTATTAGTTAAAGTACATGCTCAGGCATGTTTATTTCCCTCCTCTCAAGCTCAGCTCATTTGCAATGTAAAGCATCGACAATAAAATATTTCTGCCCTTTCTTTTCACTAATAAAGCTTCTCCTTTAATACATCTCTCTTCTGTTCTGGGATGCTCATTTGTAGGCTATGTTCAAACCTCTCTTCTGTTCTGGAATGCTCATTTGTAGGCTGTGTTTAAACTTGGTGTCTACACATCTCTTTCCTTCTCTCTATGCAGGTGACCAGAAAGTGAGCCATGCCAAATGGCCCCAAACTTGGTGTCAATGTTATTGGTCTATTATCAACAGCAAAGGTTCACGAGATTACATGGATGGCTCCAAATCTGTCATCTAAAATTTCTGAAGCAAGTCAGTCAATAAAGCTCACTGAAGAATGAAGGTCAAAGAATCACAGAAACATCCAGGTTGGAAAAGCCCCCTCAGGATCACCAACCTAGAACCCTACTCTACAAGATTCACCTTAAACCATACTCTAACCACTGCATCCAAACCACCCTTAAACACGTCCAGAGTTGGTGACTCCACCACCTCCCTGGGCAGCTCATTCCAGTCTCTGACCACTCTCTCTGCAAAAAACTTTTCCCTGATGTCCAATCTAATCCTCTCCAGTCTCAGCTTGAGGCCATTCCCTCTTGTTCTGTCTCCAATTACCTGTGAGATGAGCCCAGCAGCAGCTTTTCTACAATGTCCCTTCAGGTAGTTATAGACAGCAATGAGATCTACCCTCAGCCTCCTCTTTTTCAAACTAATCAACCCCAGCTCCCTCAGTCACTCCTCATAAGATTTATTCTCGAGGCCCTTCCCCAGCTTTGTTGCCCTCCTCTGAACCTGCTCCAGCACCTCCACATCTCTCTTGTATTGAGGTGCCCAAAACTGAACACAACACTCGAGGTGTGGCCTCACCAAAGCAGAGTCCAAGGGGACAATCACCTCCCTGCTCCTGCTGGCCACAGCAAAGGTCTTCTTGTTTGGATAAACAGGCATTTCTCAATCTTGCAAAAAGAAGAGAAGAGATCTTGGGGAGAGAGGTCAGGGCTAGCTCTGAACCAGCCAATCTGCTTACCAGAAGCCCTGGGGGACACTAATAAGAAGAGAGGTACCCAAGTGCCATACACATCCTGCAGAGTGTGATCAGTGACTGTGTGCTGAGCCAAGCCCACCTGCCAGGCTGTGTGCATAGAACAAGGCAGTCAGGAGAAGGAATTCCTCTGCTTCCACTTGTGATGGACGAGAAGAGGAATAAGAAGATAGGAACTGAAAAGCTGCATGCAGTAACCTTTCCCTTTGTCAGAAATGTCAAACCGATTCCTAACAGCTCACTTTAAAATGCATCCTATGTCCTCTTTTTGACATCTTTCCCACCTCCCCAACATTGCCAGAAAATACAAATTCACCCCAACAACCAGAGGAGGAAGGGAAAACAAGAAACACACTAAAACGAAAACAGATCTCTACAGCTCTTGTAACCATCACAGACAACAAGAGTTAGTATAAAGCACTTAATGACAAATCAGGCATGAACCACCTTCTCCCCACTAAAAGGCACCATTCACCAGGCAGAAATGAGGTTACTTCTCCTAGCAGGACCCAATGACTGTTGTCTTATTTCCCTGCTAAACGTTGATAGCTCTTTGCAGCATAGCAGCTTCATGTTATTATTTTTGGTTGTCTTTCTCCTCTCACAAACTTCCTCTTTTTTCTTCCATCGTGTCAACTTACAGAGCCTGAAGTCTTTGTACCAGGGAAGCTGTGCAGCTCTGGTAATTACTGCTGAATGAAGATGAGGATCACATAAAGGAAAAAAAAAAAATATGAAAACCTGTTTCTAAAAATCTAAAGTAAAGATAAAAGGAAGAGGCTTTACTGACAGCTCTCGCATCTGCATTTTATGACTTTAGGGGTGGGCTGCCTTTTACCCAGACTTAGACATCTTACAAATGAGATATCTAGCCTCATTAGCCAGCCAGGCTTCCACCAGCCTCAGTGAACAGAGAAAGGGCAAGTCAGGAGAATGATTCACCACACCTTCTTTAGAAAGCTATTTTGGGATGGACTAAATCATTCTTGGGAGATTAGACAATTAATACAGACTGGATGTCCAACTTCTACACAGCTACAGGGTAAGATGTGCTACTGTCATGACACAAGGAAGGCTATGTCCAAAGACCTATCCAAACGGATAATAGACATGAGTGACATCTTTGGTCCAAGACCAAGTTGATAATAGACACCAGTGACAATTATTTAGTTTTAAAACCTCTGAGGAGCAGTGGAACCAGGGAGAAAAAGCACTTGTTCAAGGTCACAGAAAAGGTCACTGCTCCTGTGTCCTGAGTGCATTCCAATGTCCCAAATAAAACATATTAATTTATCATGCAAGCAATATAGTTTGGGAAATGACAGGCAAATACCACATTAAAAAAAATAAATCAGAAGAAAAAGCTTGATCTTAAGTGGGCATGTGTTTAATTACAGCTTTATTTACGTGAGCAGAAGCAGAGAGTTTCTACCAAGGTTCTGAGAGTCTTAGCAATAGTAAAAACGTAATCCTGCCAATTTTCAGTATGCAGATACTGAAACCCCAGGGGATGGGATGGTATCACTGACCACAATACCTAACCAAACCTAGAGTAAATCCCCTGCAGTCGAAGTAGAGCTGGGGCAAAAGCTTTAGGGAACAGAATGACTATGCACTGCACAAAATTCATCCTGAGTCTGGGTTAAATGGTGGAAAGCACTTTGAAAAAAAAAATATCCAGCAGACAACAGCTGCACACCCATGTGTGAAGCCAGTAGTGACCAGAAGGTGGGAAACAAGCTGCTTCTGTCCGTCTTCTTGAACACCTTTCCATCCCTTGGAGGTGTTCAAGAAAAGCCTGGATGGAGCACTTAGTGCCATTGGATAGGGATGGGTGATAGGTTGGACTGGAGGATCTTGGAGGTCTCTTCCAACCTGGTCTGGTCTGGTCTGGTCTGGTCTGGTCTGGTCTGGTCTATTCTATTCTATTCTATTCTATTCTATTCTATTCTATTCTATTCTATTCTATTCTATTCTATTCTATTCTATTCTATTCTATTCTATTCTATTCTATTCCTATTCTATTCTATTCTATTCTATTCTATTCTATTCTATTCTATTCTATTCCATTCCATTCCATTCCATTCTACTCTATTCTATTCTATTCTACTCCTATTCCATTCTACTCCTATTCCATTCTACTCCTATTCCATTCTACTCCTATTCCATTCTACTCCTATTCCATTCTACTCCTATTCCATTCTACTCCTATTCCATTCTACTCCTATTCCATTCTATTCTATTCCATTCTATTCTACTCCATTCTATTCTATTCTACTCCATTCTATTCTATTCTACTCTACTCTACTCCTATTCTACTCAAACCCTGCCCCAGTCAATAGGACAACAGGAGACATAAGCAACCTACGTTAATTAGAAGGATTAGGTGTTAGGTTGGACTCGATGATCTTAGAGGTCTTTTCCAACCTGGTCAATTCTGTGATTCTAAGGGATCTTCCAAGGACATCTGCTAAATAGAAGGTCATGAAACGTCTGGAATGACTGCATCACAAAACCCAAAGAGCCCTGACCAAGGGGTTGCAGTGCAGCTGTGCTCAAGAGGGCTGTCCAAAAACGCCTCTTAGTATGTCAGTGTAGAAAAGCCCACCTTATTCCCGCAGGATGCATTTTATCCTTATACAACCTCACCCATTTGGACTTCTCCTTTAGCTGCAGCCACTTGCTTAGAACAAGACCCATCTGCCAGCTCCTCCTCCTCCTCCAAACCCTCCCCAACCACCAACTTCTGCTGAACTTACTCCTTTTCTTGTGTTTACCCAACAGATCATGGCCAAAAAAAAAAAAAAAAAGGGACGAGAAAGGAGTTTATAACAGGAAAATAATCGATAGTGACATGCCATCACTGTCTGCGAGGCAATCATTAGCGGCTCAGGAGAGAGCTCAGGGGCTTCTGTTTGCTCGCTGTGTGATTGCCTCCTGCAGAGAGCTAAGCTGCTGTGAAAGACTTCGGCAGGTGCCTTTGCCTCCTCCCCCAGCCCTGGGAATTCAGTGCAAGTCAGGCAGCTAAATTACACCTCTGGGTTATTATCAGCAGTATTAATTACTGCGTTCTCCCTAATTATCCTCTCTTAACACACTCAGCTGCTTTGCAGGAACAATGCAAGGTTGGCAAACAGTGGCATTTAAAAATGCTTGGGCCAGAGGCTCAGCTGAGATAAAGCTGCACAGCAGGTTTGTGGAAAGGTCAGTTTATGCTGCTAGTGGAGCTTAGCCACTGTTTTATGAGGGGGTGAGCTGAGTTTCAGCTAGGCTGACATGCCCTGGCCAGCTGGCATGAATGGAGACAGAGTTTGGGGTCAGTCGTTCACTGGTCTACATCATGACCTTGTGCAAAGTGTTATTCCCTGCCTCAGTTTTAATGTGACTTCCTCACCTACATTCAAATCAACAACAAAACATCATCATCTAGAGTAAGAGCATTCCTTTCACATCCTGTGTGAACTCCACTTGGGAGACCCAGGGAGGCTCTGATGCATTTTGGATGTGTCCATTCTGTTCTCAAAGGAACCAGACCTCAATGAGCTCACACTCAGATCACTGACACACAGAAAGTCACATTTGCAATGGAAGACAACTCAGCTGTGTGCTTCCCCACCTTTGCTGTTCCAATCCCTCACTCTCCTCAGGCTGCTTCCCCCTTCTTGAATGCAGCTTACATCTGGGCTGCTCAACTCAACTCACTAGATTGAACCCATCTCAAATGTGGCTGGTAGACATAACTGCTTGGTGGCTTACCAGCCTGCTCTTGAAGCCTTGGCAGACTTACTGCCTTGGGGAATGTCAAACCCATCCCATTGAAATGTATACATGCTCCATGCTGGAATGTGTCCAGAGAAGGGCCACGAGGAAGATCAGAGGGCTGCAGCACCTCTGCTATGAGGACAGACTGAAAGAGTTGGGGCTGTTCAGTTTGGAGAAGAGGAGGCTCACAGGTGACCTTATTGTGGTCTTCCAGGATCTGAAGGGGACCTACAAAAAAGCTGGGGAGGGACTTTTTAGGCTATGAGGGAGTGACAGGACTAGGGGGAATGGAGCAAAGCTGGAGGTGGGAAGATTCAGATTGGATGTGAGGAGGAAGTTGTTGAGCATGAGAGTGGTGAGAGCCTGGAATGGGTTGCCCAGGGGGGTGGTTAGGGCCACATCCCTGGAGGTGTTTAAGGGCAGGCTGGATGAGGCTCTGTCCAGCCTAATCTAGGGTAGGGTCCCTGGGTATGGCAGGGGGGCTGGAACTAGCTGATCCTTGTGGTCCCTTCCAACCCTGACTGATTCTATGTTTTATGGTACAGATCTGTTCCTGAAAGAGCATTGACTTGAGGATGAAGTGCATTAAAAAGAAAATTCTGCAACCTTGACCTTACCTTTTTGAACTGTGACCTTTCAGCAAGATCCTTTCCATGCACATATGTCCATAACTGCAGAGCTCTAGCTGTGGAACATCATCTTCCATGTCCTTCAAAACATGTTTCTGCTTGGGTTTGTTCTCATTACGCAAATCAATTCTACCTGGTCTTTTGTCATAGCATGACATAAAATAAAGCAGGATTTGCAGAGATGGCTCTGACTTTCCAGCCAGTGCCCACTAAAGATCTATATTTCTCTTGCCAGCTCTGTCATATGAAGTATTTTCTGCAAACACCACCAGACTCTTGTGTTCAGCTGCTTCCAGAGTTCAGAGTTTAAATGGAGCACTCAGACAGTATAGATCCAAGCAGGGGAGATATATTTGCCAGCCTAGGGAGTGAAGCAATCCCATTTTAACAAACTCTCCTTTATCTCAGAAGGCAAAATTCACTCTGGTGAAGGTCAGTTTTAGCTCTGTGTATGTCATTTAAGTCCTTTCCTAGGCCTGTAGCGGTTACAGAGCACACATGCTTTTGGAAATGTTTATCCTGATAGAAGATCCCTGTGTTGTTCAAGAGCAAATAGTAGCTGCTGCATTTTTAACACATTCCCTACAGAGCAACCATAGTCAGGGCAAGATGAGTGACATCCTGCTTTAGGCGCTCACTGAGTGGGCAACAGATAAGGTAAAACTTCCAATTTCTTGGCTAATTCTTGTAGGAATCCAAGGAGGTCTGCAGACCACCTGGAGGAGGAGGGGGAGAGCAGTACAGGTGGAGGAACAAACCCACAGGAGGATGAGACATTGCCTCAAACATCAAACCCTCTTCCATAGAATCAGTCAGGGCTGGAAGGGACCACAAGGATCATCCAGTTCCAGCCCCCCTGCCATGGGCAGGGACACCTTAAACTAGATCTGGCTGTCTAGAGGCTCATCCAGCCTGGCCTTAAACATCTCCCTGGGCAACTCATTCCCTGGTGAAGAGCTTCTTCCTAACATGCAGTTTGAATCTACCCATTTCTAGCTTTGTTCCATTCCCCCTAGTCCTATCTTTACCTGACATCCTAAAAAGTCTCTCCTCAGCTTTCTTGTAGGCCTCCTCAAGATACTGAAAGGTCACAATAAGGTCACCCCAGAGCCTTCTCCTCTCCAGAGTGAACAGCCCCAACTCTTTCAGTCTGTCCTCATAGGAGAGGTGCTGCAGCCCTCTGAGCATCCTCATGGCCCTTCTCTGGACACCTTCCAGCACATCCACATCCCTCTTGTAATAGGGGCTCCAGAAGTTGGACACACATCTGGCCCATATCTGACCAGTTCAGTTGCTATCTCCAGCATGAGCTGATGACACCTGAGCCAGAACTGTGGTCATTTCTGTAGGATATGAAGGACTTTTCCTTCATTTTTGTTACCTTAATGTAACTCCAACTCTGCTGTCTCCTGAAATACCAAACTGAGAGCAGCCTCATCAGAAGAAAGAGTCAAGGCACTATTAAGGTGGGCACGTAACAATGCCAAAGAAGCCATCTCTGCATAAAGTCATTAATGATAAAAATAAATCTGCCCAACAATGCAGAAAAAGAAATAAAGAAGACACAGGGACATTTCCAGATCCCCCCTCTCTCTCTACCAGCAAACTTCCATCCTTGTAAACCACTTCCTTGGCTAGGAGCTCGTCTTTGCAAAGCAGCACTCTCTTGTTTCACCCAAAATTTCACATCACAAAGGTGACCTTCTCTGTGATGCTGCAGAACATTCAGGGTGCAAAATGTGACTCATAGATGGATGCCTGATTCCTGCTTGCACTGGGCCATTTTAGATAGTTCCACAGCCCAGTTCAGTCCAAGGTAATCTCTCCAGTAAGCTCTGCCTCAAGCCCAGTGTGAATCACAGCTCTCAAGCCTTCCTCCCTTGGGAATTCCAATTGCCTTTGCAGTTCCCTGGGGCTGCTTTAAAGTGAGGCATTTCACCTATCCATTTTGTAGCTGACTCAAGTTCACCACAACCCTTGAGCCCCAAGGTAGGCAACTTACACAGATGCCAGGTGAATGCTTCTCTCACAGGGATGCCAAGGGCACTTGGGACCTTTCCACATATTCACATAGCTGAAAAGTGCCTAAGTTTAAGGTCTGTGCCTATTGGGTTCCACCCTGGGTGAAAATTTGAGTTAAACCTGAGTCACATTGAGTCTCAGCACTGGATGTACTCAGTCCATGATGACCTCCTATTACTGACACATTTGGTTGGCCAAAGACTTAGAATCATAGAATCAGTCAGGATTGGAAGGGACCACAAGGATCACCTAGTTCCAACCCCCCTGCCATGGGCAGGGACACCCTACCCTAGGTTAGGCTGGGCAGAGCCTCATGGAAGGAAGGAGAGTGTGCAGGAAGGAGGAGAGTGTGCAGGGCTGTGTTTGTGCTGATGAATAGCTTGGCATATAGTACCAAGGTGCAGGGGATCCAAAACCCTGCTGCTGTTAATATACATGAGTCACCAGCAGTGTGTGTGCCAAACATGCTTCTTCCAAAGGAAGCTGCAGTTTGCCCTTGGCTGTTTCCCTGGGCAAAGGCAACTTTGCAAAACTTCTTTGGGTGAGTCAAGATATGGGTGTAGGAGGAACCTCTGACTCGGTTTGCTCACTGGCAGGCACCAAAGGATGAGGACTGTTGTGTGGCTGCACTTTAGCAATAGTTTACAACCTGATTTTTTTCTTCTCTTTTGTTCTTGCTGATCTTGCAGGAAAATATATAAATACATACATATAGAGATGTCTGCCAAGCAGATTTCTTAGAGGGAAGCAGAATAAAGTGTGGATAATGGATTCTGGAGTATGGATAATTAGCAGATCAAATAACCCCAAGGACTGGGGGATTTTTCTCATCATCTGCAGATATTCTGCAATCTTATTTTTCTAAAGAAATTTTGTGTGCCCTCCAGGTACTTTTTTTTTTTTTTTTTTTTCCACCTGGTTTATATAATAAAAACAGAGGTGTCTGCTCTGGGGGTAGGGGAGGTTATTTATTTATTTTAATTTAATTTAGTGCTTCTTCCAGGGAGAAAATGACAGCTCTGGCTGCAGCAGGAGTCAGCTGCTGTGCAAACTTCCTTACCATAGCACCTCTACCCTGACCTTTCCACCCCTCCAAAAGGCTGCTGTTCAATTCAGTTCAGTAATGCCAAGCTCAAGAGGTTTGCTAGTGTCAGCAGGATGGTCAGGGGCTAGCAGGCACACAGCAGAACCTGTGGATCCATTTCTCTGTGGCTGCAAATAGCTGCAAGTCTCCTTTAAATGTTCCGAGACATTTCCCAGAGTTTATTTCTAAATGCTGCCTTAGAATAGAATCAGGGAATGGTTTAGGTTGGCAGAGACCTCAAAGCTCATCCAGTTCCAACTCCCCACCATAGGCAGGGACACCTCCAGCTAGAACAGGTCACTCGAGGCCTCATCTAACCTGGTCTTGAACACTTTCAGGGAAGGAGCATCCACAGCCTCCCTGGGCAACCTGTACCAGTGTCTCAGCACCATCACTGCAAACAACTTCTTCCTAACACCCAGTTTCAATCTCCCCTCTTCCAGTTTAAATCCATTGCTCCTCATCCTGTCATTACAAGACCTTGCCAATAGTCCCTTCCCAGCCCGCCTGTAAGCCCCCTTCAGTTATTGGAAGGTTACTCCAAGGTCTCCTGGAAGCCTTCTCTTCTCCAGGCTGCAGAACCCCAGCTCTCTCAGCCTGTCCTCATAGCAGAGCTGCTGCAGCATTCTGAGCATCTTTGCAGTCTCTGGACTCTTTCCAACAGTTTGATATCCTTCTTTTATTGGAGGCTCCAGAACTGCACACAGTACTCCAGGTGGGATCTCAGGAGAGCAAAGAGGGAGAGTCCTCTCCCTTGCCCTGCTGACCATGCTGCTCTTGCTGCAGCCCAGGACACAACTGGCTACCTTACTTCTCATTTAATTGCCCTTCTCAGAGTATCCATAAACAAGGAATACACAAAATTAAAGCAAATTACTTCTCATCTGAAGCAGGGCAAGACTACAAGACAGGAAAAAGTCATTTCCTGCCCTCAAACCACAGTCAACCTGCCACTAGAGTCGCTCCCCTCCAGCCCACAGCTGTTGCATGCTCCAAGAGGTACTCTGCCCATGCACTTTTGGAAATAAATGAGTGGATGAAAGCATGGCCACCCCACTGAGGTGTTCAGCTGCTGATTTGTGGAAGCAGTCAGGGACTGATCCTTAAAGAAAAAGGACTCTAGGAGTTCACAAGAGCAGGATTTTCATAGCAATTCTCATATTAAAAACAGAGGCTCAAGCTCCCACACTCTACTAAGATCACAAGAAAAAAAGGATGCAACTGTTACTTATTACAAATAAACTTGATGAAGTGTTTCAGAGCTTGAGCTCTCCAAACCTTCTTCTTTTCTAATGAAACACTGTCATCTGAGAGGCAAAATAAAAGCCTTCCCTTAGAGACAGTAATCTAATAGCAAGGACATTAATTAATTTCATCTCCACATCAGTGCTCTGTTTGATTTAAACCTCCATCCTGCAGCCACTGAGGTGCCTGAGCATCTGCAAAGCCTGCAAGAGCCCTGGACTGCGGCCAAGGAGAGGTTTGGTGTAGGTGGCAGATGGCAGACTAATGTAGACATGATAGAACCAGCTCTAAGCTAGTTTGCTTGTATAGCAGTAGCAGTTTACCAAGAGTAACATGGTGCTTAGCCCAGGAAGAGCAGAAGAAGTTGCAACCATTCATACTTAGCTCAGGCAATGGGATCACCTAGGACCTTCGCTGGCAATAGTGAAATTACAGCCACTACAAACAGGCTTTAAGTGCTCAGACACCCTAAACCCACCTCTTCCTTGTCTTTATGGATGAAACTTTGCAACAGTGACTCACCAGGGACCAAGAGTGGTGGTTAGATGTGAGTGATGACAGCTTCCCTCCTTAGGAACCCACGCATTGGGCTAGAATGGTAGTAAATAATTGCACCCAGTATGCATGGCACACCTCAATCTGATACCTGGATCTACAAAACCAGGGTTTGACATCACCCAGAGATCTTGCAAAATCCTTAGCTAGAGCCTGCTGAGGCTTGAAAAACAAAAAAATTAAAGTCAAGGAAAGTTGTCCCAAAGCATTCTCAGGAAGATATCTCTATCAGTAGCCCCATTAAAAATCAAATTGAGCTTTCATTACCCCACACAATTAACCTATGTAAATATGTGCTAATGGCCTCTTCACTGGTGATTCCTTTCACTTGATCATCAAGCCACATGAAGACACATGCAAGCATAGTGACTAGGGTCCTCCAGAGCTCTGAAGCAAAATGCAGGAAAGAAGATGGCAGAGTAAGACCATTGATAAGAGAACCTTAATGCTCCTCTTCCTGCAAGCAGCCTCTGAATGGCAAACCTGGCAACCTTCTGAAGCTACAACCTTGAGAAACCTCTCGTAGCCATCACAGTCTCTGCTGTTGATGTTAACCATCTTCTTGCTGCTCTGATCTCTACAGGGATGAATCAGGGGTTGTTCACATTCCTTGCCTGTGCAGTGTGGTGTTGAAACAAGGATGGGCAAGTTCTTCTGCAGAGGTCTGATCTCCTCCCTAGTCCTTGCCCAGTAAGCATGAACAGATGGTCCTTGAAGAAGAGGTCTGTAGAAGAGGGATGGTACTGGGATTGAGTAGAGGCCCACTGAAGATTAATTTCTTAGAAAAATAGGATTTAGGTGATAAGGGGCTTGGTGTAAACATGCACTCTTTTTTTCTCTTGGACCTTTAAACTGCTACACTTTTAACTAAGGCTAATTTTAGCACGCAGCCTTTTACCAGGAACAATCCCAGTTCTGAGACAGAGCTTTGTATCAGAGGGGTTATGTCAGCCTGCTCTAAGGACACAGCCCTAAGCAGAAGGAGGATCAGGTTTGGGCAGTCTTAAGCCTGCTATCATGTCAGCTTTCTTTTATCTGCTGGTGGCCTGGACTCTGTGAGTGAGAATGGACTCTTGTTATACTGACCCCATGGAAAATCATATTTGAAAATTGTGTGTGTGACCAGAACTGGATCTCCTCCCAGTCCCCATGGCATAGAAGCATTAGATGCCAAGCTCCAAGGGTTACAGCTCTGCCTGCTGAGCAGGGTTGTAGTGAAGGGATTTTTCTTCTTTAATTACTTGAGCACCAACAGAGCTTGGGAAATATTAGCCTCTGAAGGGAACAGTTGGGAAGGGAAAGCTAACATAACAGAACAGCAGGAAAATAACCTCAAAATAAGTGGCAAGAAATATGAAAAGTCAGAAGCTGCATTAAGACTGCAGTTGAAAAAAAAACAAACCTCAGTGACAAGGTATTAGAACCCATCAGTATTAAAAAAAAACAAACCAAAAGCTCACTGGTCAGAGCAGGACTTGACCCCTTTCTTCCCTTCTCTCCTTGGTGGTTTCCTCAGAGAAGCCTCTGGCAAACCACTGCCCACCATGCTGGGAGCAGCACAAATAGGGCATAAGAGGGACTTGGGTACCTACTTTGCCATGCACCCTTGAGTGACCACAAACAAGTTCTCCTTGCCTGTCTCCAGAGCTGCTGCACCCCAGCTCTTCTCCAAAGCCTGCCTCTGCTTGCTGCTCATTGGCAAAATATCAGTGGTAGCAACCTCTTGACTTAAGCTTCTGTTGCTCTTGTGGTTGATGCTCATACTTCTGCTAAGGGCTGAGTGCAGACTCAGCAAGACAAATCCCATTAGAATCATAGAATGGTTTAGGTTGGAAGGGACCTCAAAGATCATCCAGTTCCAACCCCCTGCCATAGGCAGGGACACCTCCCACTAGAACAGGTTGCTTGTTCTCGTGAGTGTACTGCATAGACAACTTCTGGAGAACAGAAATAACCTCCAGAAGTGCTGCAGCCCTCCATCTCCACAAGCACGCATCACACACCACAGCCACGTACCACAGCACCATGTGCTGCAGCATTTTTATGTTGTGTCAGTAATTCTCTCCAGCATCCCAGCAAGGCTGGCAAAGCCCAAGGCTATAGCCACCAGCTTTTACGAGCGTAATAAGCAGAGTTTATTTCCACACCACTGACATAAACATTTCCAGGATTGCAGCCATGTACACAAGGCACCTGAGACACCAGCAGCTGTCTCCGGCTCCACTTGACCCCCTGAAAAAGGAGGCATGGAAAATGCCATCCCGGCAGGCATTAATGCAGGTTAATTAAACCTAAACTGCTTGGCAGGGGCAGAGTGAGAGGAGAAGCTGTGGCTCTGCAGGCTGCCCAGTGCAGCGGTCCCACTGTGGCATCGTCATTAATGGTTCTCACACAAGCCTCAGGGCTCATTTGCTTGACAAGAGCAAAGCGGTGATTTTACCGTTCAACACTTGCACAAACGATGCCCTGACTGTTATCAAAAGTGACAGGCAAGTTATGTGAGCAGTTAACTGAAGGTTACCTTTTAGGGCCAAACCTCTGAATAGATCAGACGTCAATCAGTTTATGCATGGAAGGAAGAGGGGAAAGAAAATACACAGAGAAAGGAAAGAAAATATACAGAGAAAAAGAAGGAAGGGCGAAAGCAGAAGGTAAAAGACCTAGCAGTAAAGAGGTGGACTTCATTGGTTTCCCCAAATCAGTCCTCTGAAGGATAGAAGGGAGAAGACTTTAATCATGGGAGCTGCCTGTATTCCCCAGGGAACTCTGACCCTGCCAACTGGTTGTCAGCTGCTGAAATTTAGGCAGTGCATCTGGGACAGCAGGGAGAAGCTGAGGTTTTAGCACCCACAAGAGGAGAACCCTTCAATTGGTACCTCCCATAGTGTGGTGGTTTAGCAGTTACCTGCCCCCCCCCCACCCTATGATATAACCCAGGCTAGGACTCTGAACGGCTGGAAGTTGATAAATGAAGCTTTATATTTACAGCTATGCACAATACACAAGCAAATATTTATAATGTATAACAGATATTTACAGATATATACAGTGAAAAGGTAATACAGAAACACCACAGCCCTCCCAGAGATCAAAATCCCTAAGAGGGGTTTCTAACCACCCCTACCACCTTTGCCCCCTTCCCCAATCTCATCTCACCATCTGCTGATGCAGCAGAGAGGCAAAGGTAGATCAGCCAGGGGGGATAGCAGTAGGAAAGGGGTTAGTGGAATTATTCAGAATTAGCTACAAAAGGCAGGGACAAAGAAGCCATGCAAGAAAACGCAGCCACAGCCCAGAGAGGCCTGGAGCACTCTGACTTATCTATATTTGGGTTACAATTCTTAAAACAAAAATTTTTTTTTCTTTCTCAGTAGAGCTCTGAGGGAAGTAGTATCATCTGTTTTCCTCTCTCAGCCTATAGTCTAATTTTCTCACTCAAATCCTCCAATTAGTTCAAACCAGCACACATAGGGTTAGGAGGCTTTTGTTTTCCTCAACTGAAAACCTCATCAGAAAGCTTTCAAGGTCCAAGAGATTACTTCATGTATGCTATGGACACTTGAAGAGGATCAACAGAGTGAACATAACTGGGCACCCCCAGTTCAAGGCTCTTACAAAAAAAAATCAGAGTCTTGGAGACTACAGAAAGTGCTTAAAGAAAAGCTTCTGGTTCTGGCAAAGTTTTCTTAGTAAAAGAGATTAAATAGTGAAGTATTATAAGAGGGATGTGGACATGCTGGAGTGTGTTCAGAGAAGGGCCACGAGGACAATCAGAGGGCTGCAGCACCTCTGCTATGAGGACAGACTGAAAGAGTTGGGGCTGCGCAATTTGGAGAAGAGGAGGCTCCAAGGTGACCTTATTGGGGACTTGCAGTATCTGAAGGGGGCCTACAGAAAAGCTGGGGAGGGACTTTTGAGGCTATCAGGGAGTGACAGGACTAGGGGGAGTGGAGCAAAGCTGGAGGTGGGGAGATTCAGATTGGATGTGAGGAGGAAGTCGTTGAGCATGAGAGTGGTGAGAGCCTGGAATGGGTTGCCCAGGGAGGTGGTTGGGGCCAAATCCCTGGAGATGTTTGCAGCCAGGCTGGATGAGGCTCTAGACAGCCTAATCTAGGGTAGGGTGTTCTTGGGCATGGCAGGGGGGTTGGAACTGGATGATCCTTGTGGTCCCTTCCAATCCTGACTGATGATTCTATGAATCTAAGTTAAATATCCAACTTGCTTCACCCTAAGGGAAAAAGATAGAGGGTTCACCTCTAAAATTACTTTTCCTCCTGAAAACTTTAGTTATGCTGGGCTGCAGAGTGAAAGCTGAAAATAAAGAGTATGAAGGCACAGTCAAAATGGAGGCTTTGTTTAAGGATAATGAAGTTTTTGTTTACTCTTATCCAAAAGCAATATGAAATCAGAACTTTTCTCCTGAAACACAGAATAAATGGTTGGAGTCACTCTCCCACCAAAACATCCTATCCATCCTGCTTTACCTGATGGCAAATGTGAGGAAAAGGAAGAAAACTGAATTTACAGCCTCCAAGCTGACTCATAACCAAGAGCTTGCTGGAGCCTGTCTGACTTAGACAGAGAAAGTCTTGTCCTCATTACCTGCAGGGTGAGGAACCAGGGAAGTCCTGTCCCTGCCTTGTGTGTGTGCTAGCAAAGGGTTTAGCTCCTAATAACTGTTACTCCTCTGCTGGGCTCCTTTAAGATGGTAGAGCATTAGCCCATTGGCTCTCTGAATTTTCTGGAAAATAAGATTGATGGGAGGAAGTAGTGGGACAGAATACCCCAGGACTGAGAATTGGAAGAATTAAGCCTGTATACAGCAAACTAAATTCAAAGGCATAATTAGAAGTTTTCTTGCAATTAACAGCTTTAGAAACAATTTGGCTCACCACCTTAGAATTGCTTTCTTTTATGGTTAGCAGTAGAAGAAAGGAAAGCAGACTGCTCACTGCCTTGTCTCCCTGCAGAGGAGCTGCCAATCACACAGGACGTTTGGTCTCAGCTATGCAGGTGAGGTGACAGCCACTCACCACTGCCTTGTGGGTACACCCAGGGACACCAAGCCCCAGTTCCCACAGCCCCATGTCATGTCTAGCCAGGCTGCAGCAGGCTGGGGGAGACAGAGGCAGAGCTTGCTGGCAGCAAGCTTAAAGCATCTACTGTTATTTATTTCCAGATAAGTTCAATTCTGGACCTGTCAACCTTAACAGGACCATAAATACTCCAAGTGCTGGACTTAGGCTGAGTGGGGAGCCTCCAGGCTTTGGCATGGGAATATTGCAGCTGGGAGC
This sequence comes from Psilopogon haemacephalus, assembly GCA_013396835.1. Lineage (NCBI taxonomy): Eukaryota > Metazoa > Chordata > Aves > Piciformes > Megalaimidae > Psilopogon > Psilopogon haemacephalus. Next base: position 21,611 of record VWZI01019751.1, read on the forward strand.
TTATTTATCCAAATTCCCACTCTCCCCTTCACCCCAACTCTCCACCTTCTCTGACCTCTGCCATCTCAGTCAAGGTCCAGGTTTGCTCCCGGAGCACAACCTGGCTTGGTTGCTGTAAGCAGACTTGCTGCAGACAAGGTCTCAACCTGACAGAAAGCTCCCGTTGGTTTTCTGGTCACATCCTGGACTGGCTGTCAGGCTCCAAAGGCAACAGGATTTATTGCACTGAAACGCAGCAGCAGCCTGTGAGGAGCCTTACGGAGCTTCACGCACACGAATAAAAATTCCAGGGCCGCTCGGAGATATGAAATATTTCTTAATTACTTTCTGTTCTAGCACAGCTTGAGGGTTTTTGCTGCTGCTGTTGTTCTTAAGACTTGTTTGGAAGTTTGGGCTTCTTCTTTTTTTTTTTTTTTTTTTTTTTTTAATGTAGCTGGTAGCAAAGCAGCATTCATGCCAGCTTCCTGGCTGCGCCTCGTGAAGGACCAGCCACGACTTTCCTCAGGGAATGGCTGCTCATGGATGATGCTGGCACAGAGAGGGACCCAGCCTCTGTCAGCATGGGATCATTTACCTCACGCTGAAAGACATTAAAGTCTCCTCCCCCGAGTCATTTCTCCGTTATGCCTTTGCACAGAGGTGCATCTCTGTAATGCTTGCTTAAAAGAAGCCTGGAGAAGCTCCATCCCTTGGTTCCCTTTTAGCCCTGCCAGTTCATACATTTCACTAACACCCCTGTGGCTCAGTATCATTTCTCCCCTGGAGCCCCCAACACAAGAAGGACATGGAACTGTTGAAGTGAGTCCAGAGGAGGGCCACAAAGATGCTCAGAGGGCTGCAGCAGCTCTGCTATGAGGACAGGCTGAGAGAGTTGGGGCTTTGCAGCCTGGAGAAGAGAAGGCTTCAAGGAGACCTTGGAGTAGCCTTCCAGTATCTGAAGGGGACCTGCAGGAGGGCTGGGGAGGGACTATTTACGAGGTCTTGTAGTGACAGGACAAGGATTAATGGGCTTAAACTGGCAGAGGGGAGATATAAATTAGATGTTAGGAGGAAGTTATTTACAAGTGAGGGTGGTGAAATATTGGCACAGTTTGCCCAGAGATGTTGTGGCTGCTCCCTCCCTGGAGGGGTTCAAAGCTAGGTTAGATGAGGTTTTGAGTGACCTGTTCTAGAGGGGGGTGTCCCTGTCTGTGGTGTGGGGTTGAAACTAGGTGATCTTTGAAGCCATTTCCAACCTAAACCATTCTATAATTCTATGGTTTCTAAGGCACAATTTTCCCAATCACCCTGAAAACTTAAGCCTTGTTCTTTTCCTATTCCTCTTGCTTAGTCTCTGCCCCCCCCAAAAATCACAATATTTTTCACTGCTGATGTGAACAAACACCCAAGAGAAAAACCAAAAGGTGCAGTTGCTGCTAAAATAAATCTGATTCATGGGCTGCTCCTGCTGCTGACTGGGTTCTAGGAGAGAGAAGGGAAAATGAGAAAACCCAGGAAGCAAAACCTGTTCCTCTCACTATTCCCACATCCTCAGACACTGCATAAACACACACAGCCCCAGCAGCCAGGCCAGCCATAGCAAAAGGAAACTGGCAGGGCTCTGGGGGCTGCACCTTATTCTCAGCCTTCCCCTCTCACAAATGCTCTGAAGGGCTCCAGTTTTGTTCCATGCAGCCATCAGTTAAAAAATCTCAACTGCTCAAGTGAATGGATGATCCTTTTGCAGCAGGTTTTTTTTTTGGGGGTAGAGACATACACATGCCAGGCTACAAGGAGAATAGCAAGCAGCTGTCTGCTCCTTGTTTCACGATCAAAGCCACCTGGGACGTGGCCCCAGGCAGACCAGAGGTGGCTGCATGTCCCCAGGCTGAGGTCATCTGCATACCCACACCCCTCTCTGCTTCCCCAGCCTGCTGCAGGGCTCTTCGTAACATGGGCATTGGAGTGTGTCCAGCATTCCCAGAGGCCAGAGTTGTAGTGCTTCCCAGTTCAACCCTCCCAGCAGTTCCCCTGGCTGCTTCTGGGTTGTTCCTTGCACCAGGCAAATGCAAGACCCAGAAACGGGGCAGACTCCCACATCCTTCATCCTCTGCAGCTGAGGAAAAAGTGGATGTCTTTTCATAGAATCATAGAATGGTTTAGGTTGGAAGAGACCTCAAAGATCATCCAGTTCCAACCCCCCTATGCTGTAGGCAGGGACACCTCCCACTAGAACAGGTCACTCAAGGCACCATCCAACCTGGCCTTGAACACCTTCAGGGAGGGAGCAGCCACAACCTCCCTGGGCAATCTGTGCCAGTGTCTTACCACCCTCACTGTACAGAACTTCCTCCTAACATCCAGTTTAAATCTCCCCTCTGCCAGTTTAAACCCATTCCCCCTTGTCCTGTCATTACAAGACCTTGCGAATAGTCCCTCCAAGCCCTCCCGTAGGCTCCCCTCAGATACTGGAAGGCTGCTATAAGGTCTCATCGAAGCCTTCTCTTCTCCAGGCTGAGAATCACTTCCTCACATTCCTTCATTGTTCTATTTCACGTGTGAACTGCGTATGAGCAGTCCCCAAGTCTTCCCACCAGGCCACAGTTACCCTGTTAGCTTTCAACCAAGGGATACTGGGCTTGAGGAAGCACCAACCAGCAAACTCTGGACGTGACATGAACCCTGGGGTGAGCCTCCCAAACAGAGGAGTGACAGGAGGAGAATTTGCTTCCCCTGTGATAAGAACTGTTCACTTCTCTGTTGCTTAAAAAATGGCACATTTTCCTTGCAGCATACCGGGCTGGGGAGGACAGCAGGGGCTGGGCAGCTGGACAGCAAAGAGGAGGAGGATTTTGCCAGGACAGCCCAATGACCGTGGTAGGTCATGTTTTTTAATCTCTTCTAGGTTAAACACAGGCAGTTGTGTCTTGTTATATTACATTATATAATATGATTTGCTGATATAGTTTGACAGGTTGAATCCAAGAACATGGTGACTCATGGAAGGAAATTGGAAGCCTCCTTGTCTCCAGCACAGTGTTTCCGGAAGCTAGGCTGAATTGAACTGATTGTGCTTATTTAGAGGGGGGATGGGTTTGCTGTTTAGTAAATAACTGTTTATTTAGTTATTTTTGAAGTCTGTAAGGGAAACCTCCCCCGATTTGAGAGGGGGAGGGAAGCCACAGGCTTGGGTGAAAAAAACCCCAAAACTCTAGCATAAACTATTTTTAGGCAAAGTCTCATAAGAACTGGGACAAGAGGAGAAGGGAATGGCACCAAAGGTGGGTGTCAGGACTCCTGGGTTGCAGTCCCTGGCTCCTGTACTGACTTCAGAGAAAGGCAGCAGCTCCCTGCAAAGCAGTCTGGCTGCCATATAGTTCCTTGCTTTGGCTGCTGAACGTTTTTGACAAAAAGCCTGAGCTTTTCTGAAATCCTCTCCTCTAACATCTGGCCCTCTCTGTTTGCCCAGACATAAAGATCCACTTCTTGGTAGCATTGCAAATGTTAATTAGGATCTGTAAACTGTAGATGTAAAGGATTATATGAGCACAGAATCATAGAATCAGTCAGGGTTGGAAGGGACCACAAGGATCATCTAGTTCCAATATCCCTGCCATACGCAGGGACACCCTACCCTAGAGCAGGCTGCCCACAGCCTCATCCAGCCTGGCCTTAAACACCTCCAGGGATGGGGCCTCAACCACCTCCCTGGGCAACCCGTTCCAGGGCCTCACCACTCTCATGGTGAAGAACTTCCTCCTCACCTCCAGTCTGAATCTTCCCACCTCCAGCTTTGCTCCATTCTCCCTAGTCCTGTCACTACCAGGCTGGATGAGGTCTTAAGCATCCTGATCTAGTGGGAGGTGTCCCTGCCTATGGTGGGGAGTTGGAACTGGATGATCTTTGAGGTCTCTTCTAACCTAAACCATTCTACAATTCTATTCTATTCTATGATAGCCTAAAAAGCCCCTCCCCAGCTTTTCTGTAGCACCAGTATCAGGTATAGCCCCCGAGAAGCAGAAGCTTTCATGCTGTACCGTGCACAGCGGCATTGAGAAATGTATGAATGTCACAGCATTATTGATTTGGTAGCTACTAAAAGGCTGCAGGATCCCTGGCAATAAAAGCATGATAATGAGAAGTAGCCAGGATAGCACTATTTCTGCAAACAGTGTCTGCATTCCCTGGGACCAGAGCACAAGCTGTATTTATCAGCAGAGAGGTGAAGACTGGTTTGAATGCAAAGGATTAGCCAAGTCGTTTGCAGCAAATGGGGTGGCTGTGGTTTACCTTTTCAGCCCTGGCTGCAGGATATCAGTTTAGAAAAGAGCAGCTGACCCAGAAGTGAATGCTGCAACACTAAAACGGCAGGGATCAGAGGAGAGTCCAATTGCTGTTTGGGTTTGGGGGGTTCAAACCCTCAGATTCTCAACAGCCAAAATAGCAAAACCTGGCTCTGTTTAAACTCAGGATGTGCAGGAGCAGGTGAAGGAAAACCAGAATGTTAAATTGCCCTAATGAGTAGTTACTATTTAATGAAAAAGATAAAGCATTACTTTATGAAAGCCCCAAGTGTCCGAGATTTCTCTTGAGAGGGCAATATAATGTAATTAAGGCCAAGCACAGTGATGAAAAGAGCTACCTCAATGATGTATGTTGCCTGATAATGCCCCCGCTCTGCTCTCTGTCTAAATGAGGACACAGCTCTACCAGGCTGCCTCCTCTGATTTAACAGAGCAGGTTATTTCCAAAAGCAGAAGGAAGAACACTTAGCAAACACCATTCACTCTCCTACCAACAGAAAGGGGAAAGGTGCTGCTGCGTTTTAGCAGAGGCCATGTGAAACAAATGGCTGCTTTGCTGCTGCAGGTCATTAGCACAGGGACAAGCATCAATTTTGCTGTTCCTTGCTGCTGCTACGAAGCTCTTACCCGCAGAACACAGATCTTCCTGGAGCTGTCGTTTGGGCTCACAAAATTTTGGACAAAAGACATCCTCACAGCACAGTAGAGACCCTGTGAAACCTCACTTTCCACCTAACATGTGGACTGGAGCTACGTTCCTCATCTTCTCCCTGAGGTCCCATATGCTCAGCCCCACTGGAGCTGTTCAGTGCCCAGGCTCAGATGGAGGTGAGGAAGTTTGCTCTAACCTTTCAAAGCTTGAAAACTAATCGATGTTGTCTTGGTCTGAGTCTCATTACATGAGTGATTCCCTCTTCTTTTGTCTCTTTTTTCAGATAAATCTATTCTCATGTCTGCCATATACATTCCATGTAGAAGGAATCATAGAATCAGTCAGGGTTGGAAGGGACCACAGGAAGCATCTCATTCCAACCCCCCTGCCATGCCCAGGGACACCCTACCCTAGATTAGGCTGGACACAACCTCATCCAACCTGGCCTTAAATACCTTCAGGGAAGTGGCCACAATCACCTCCCTGGGCAACCCATTCCTCTCACCACTCTCATGCTGAACAACTTGCTCCTCACATACAATCTGAATCTCCCCACATCCAGCTTTGCTCCATTCCCCTCAGTCCTGTCACTCCCTGATAGCCTAAAAAGTCTCTCCCCATCTTTTAATAAAAGATTTTCACCTCCCAAGGACCACCAATAAGTGGTTAATTAGACAGTAATGATTACACCACTCCTGTAAGCTGTGCAGGCAGAGATCTCTCATATTGTAAAGAAAAAGCAGAAAGCAAATTCCTGCAATGTTCAGCATCTTGGAAAAGCTTCCAAATTCTGTTAGCAGAGAGTTTATAGTCCTCTGCAGAGATCCCTGACGGGTGATATTTTCCCTGTCTCTTAGACACAAATACCACATAAATTCTCTTAAATTACTGGATAGCTAAGAAAGATATGCTTGGCAAGTGCCCTGCCACTACATAACTCAGCGATTGCATATTCTCCATCCAGGTACTAATTATATTGCTGCTTAATTACTCCGTGGTTACACTTTGAAGCCATCACCACAACATCTCCATACTTTGGGTGATAAAGTAGCAGTAAGCCTTTGTTCGTTCTAGATAGGGATTGGCTTCCCCATAAACACCTTCCCCTATACTTTTCATCAAAAATATATCTGGAGAACTCCCAAAGAGCAGAGCTGTGAGACAGGAAACATGCTCCTCTTCCTAGCATAGTGGTGGGCTACAGATCTTCCTCCACTGGTCATCTCTTGAAGACCTCTGAAAGCAAGAGCTCAAAGGGATCCAAAAATCACCATGAAACTCAACATGGTGAGGAGTCAGGAGGCTTTGAGCCTAAAAAGCAGCAATATGGTCGTTCCAGAGAAGAACAGCCAGCAAATGTTCCCCTTGCAGCAGCACCAAGAACAACAAGCTAGCACCATCTATGCAGCAGCTCCTGCACTGTACTCACACTGCAGCTCTGCTGCAGAAGCAGACAAGCCTCATGGCCATACCTTTACTGCTCCAAACACAGAGGAGCTTGTGCCATGCAACCAAGCATGGCATGTTCCTCAGGGTGACTGATGCCACTGACTCAAACAATGCACACCTGGACATTATATAACATATGGTGAGGAGTCAGGAGGCTTTGAGCCTAAAAAGCAGCAGTATGGTGTTCTAGCGAAGCAGCAGAGAAGAACAGCTAGCAAATATTTACTGTGCAGCAGCACCAAGAACAACAAGCTAGCACCATCCAGGCAGCAGCTCCTGCACTGTACTCACACTGCAGCTCTGCTAGAGAAGCAGACAAGCCCCATGGCCATACCTTTACTGCTCCAAACACAGAGGAGCTTGTGCCGTGCAACCAAGCATGGCATGTTCCTCTGGGTGACTGATGCCACTGACTCAAACAATGCACACCTGGACATCCTATGACAGCACTGCAGATAAAATGCAGGAACCCAAGAAGGCTCAGAACATTCCCCCCTGCAATAGCACTGCTTGTCAGCCTCTCGTGATTCAAGTAGCAGGATCGTGTTGCTCAGGCACGTACAGCAAGTAATTTCTTCAAACGCTGCATTTGGCTGGCACTGCTGAATAGATGGGAAGGGAAAAGGGAGAAGTGTTTTATTAAAACAAAGGTTACTGCCACCTACAGCTCTCTCCCGTCATCTCCTGAAGCTCATCTCTGATGCTTCGTTCCAGCTCTCCCTGCCTGCCAGGAAGATGACTCTTTTTAGTTGTGGCAAGTGCTAGAGACTCACTTCTGCCAACCTTTTCAGACCAGTCCTGAAAGCTCAGAAGCAACCTGGGCAGTATTTTAAGAGCTGAGGGTTCTGGCACTGTCCCTTAACAACACTTCAGTGGATGCTAATAGGTTCACATGTTAAATATCATCTTTTTTTCTTGCCCAAACCAAAGGAGAAATATTTCAATTACAGTATTCCCTGTGGAAGATCCCAACCCACTCTAGTTATTATAAGCCAGTCCACAGTCATCACATATCTGCCTGCTCTAAGTGAAGATCACAGCTCTTTGGAGTTTTTATTTTGCCATTGCACTGTGCCTGATCCAAGGCAGGGGATCCTCTGGGACATCATGATACAAATAATAAATAAAGACTTCAAGCTTCTCCCCACTCCACGCTAGAATAGTACTTGTCTCCCATCCCATGGCATGATCTTGTGCATTTGTTTTTCCTTAGCTAAGGACAAGTCTTTCCTACTGCTTTTTGCTTAAATAAATAGAAATTCTCCACTGATTTCAGTGTACAGAGAGTCCAGACCCTAGAGTAATTTCCGACTAAATAAAGTACTTAGGGAAATGACCACGAGCCTTTGTTAATAAATCTTATGACGAATTTATTCCATACTGGGGAGAGGGAGGAAAAGAAGAGGGGAAACTGTATGTTACCTGAAAAAAAAAAAAAAAAATCAAAAATACCTTCCCTTGAGAGCATAAAAACTAGGAATGAAAACTGGTCAAGTGTGCACTTCTGTGCAACAAAATTATTCACTGCTCTGCAGAAGAAACCTGTTATTGCCTTGCACTTCTGCATCTGATCACAAATCTGGTCATCTGGCATCATTACACCTGTAGGACACAGCTCCAAGTAGACATGTCATAAAGTACCTCTGGACAGCTTCAATGAGTCCCACATCCTGAGGCTGTGATTCCCCTCTCCTTTACACCACCAGAAGCCAATATTCCCCATGAATGCTGATGATTCTATGCTCCCACTGTGAAGACAGATAATCTGGCTTCTAGAAGCTGTGAGGTAGATAATCACTTCAGCTGAGCCCTCCCTGGCATTCTTTGCAGCATCATGTCAACATCCCTCTCCATATGTATCTGCTTCTGTGGTTTGGGTGAGACCATTCCTGACTAAATAAAGGAAGATCCCAGAGACAATATATACACCACAGCTAGAATTTACAGAGCAAATTCTCCATTACAGACCTTAAAGGGAAACAGTTTTCACCCAGGAGAGTTTCATGCTAGAATTCCTCTTAATAAAAATAAAGCAAAGCAGTTCTCTCATTAGAGACATGCAAAGATTGCCTTGCAAGGGCTTAATTAAGAACATTATCCTCTTGCTTTGCTGGTCACATCCAATGTAGTACGTTCTGACCTTCTTCTTTGGCAAGACCAGGAGAGACTTGGCTGGCTGAATCTGAGCAGTAGCTTCTTCCTGCTCCAGACTGCATTGTGAAGAATGGTGAATACTGACAACTCTTCCTGCACTTGGGCTGGTCTCAGCCAACCTTCATCCTGCTGGGAAGCCTCCATCACTTGCGGTAACAATCAGAGATGAAAGCAGACCATGTGTTAACCTACTGCAAATGCTCTCACTGAGATCTTTCCATTCCCACACAATAATCCTCCAGCAAAAAGAATTCCAAACTCATTCTTAGCGAATAAAATTTTCTCTTTGTGTACTCATCAGCAAGAAGGTGGCACTGCTGAAATTGCTTACATGAGGCAGGTGTAATACCTGGCTGGGTTGTCAAACCAAATGCCCCTGGTCAGCTCCTCTTTAGCAAGAAAAAAAAGAACTGAAAGGATCCATCCTGTGCCTCTGCTAAATGGATGGCAAGAGGCTCCGTGTCTGGAACATGCAGTTTCAACCTTTGTGTCAAGTGCGTTGAGCCCTATTAACATTTTATCTGCGTGCCAGGGCAAGAGCAAGAGGCTTGGCAACCAGTCAAGAATAATCTTTCCTGGCACACGGTACCCTGCTGCAACAGCTCTGATGAACTTAGGGACAGTCAACTGGCAGAAGGGAAGAGATTGAAGATGGAGATGTGGAAGATGGGAAGGAGGGACTGGGAACATGAGATTAAAAGATGTACACATAAATGAATACAGGGCCCAAACGTTCAATGTCAGAAAGTTGTTTCCTTCATCACTGGCTTGGTAAACAGTTGTCTGTTGTTCTATTTGGGTCTCTGAAAATAGAAGGTCCTAGCACCTATCTGCACAAGATCATTGGCCAGTGTTCACTCAGCACTGTGGCAGGAAAAAAAAAAAGCTTCTCCCAGCAAAATATTCACAAGAACCTCCTGAGCACCTTAGCTCGGGAGAAGTGGAAAACAGCCAGCAGAGATGATACAGTGCTGATGTTGTGGATCAGTGCTGGTGGCATATTCTATCCTGGACAGACTCAGTGACAAAAAGGAGGGAATACTTACACTTTATCATGAGGCTTGAGATAGTCTGGTCAAAGGAATCAGATTTTTTAATACCCCATCTTATTCACTTTCAACTGAACGTTCACAAAACTTCCTCTTACGAAATTATTTGGTACCTCAGAAAGTAATGGAAGGGGCAAGAGATTAATTTTAGGAAGCATGGGGCATGGATTGGGGTGAAAAGAGGTTCCTCCATTAACTGAGGAGATTCAATTCCAATAGGTTGGATACAACATGCAACCAGACACACAAGCTTCTCTAGGGCCCATCTTCAGAGACTTGATCAGGGCCCTGTTATTTATCCAAACACAATATTGAAAATTTACACCGTGCCATGAATAGTCTCCTGATTTATTCAAACACCTTAGCACTGGGCTGGCTGTGATTAGCTCATAGAACTCCCCTTCACATGAATTAGTAGGAGTTTAAAAAAATAGATCTGCAATTGCATTTCTTAAATAGCTACTGGTATTAACGAAGACGCTCAGAGGGCTGCAGCAGCTCTGCTATGAGGACAGGCTGAGAGAGTTGAGGCTCTGCAGCCTGGAGAAGAGAAGGCTTCCAGGAAATCTTATAGTAGCCTTCCAGTATCTGAAGGGGGATGGGGAGGGACTATTCACAAGGTCTTGTAATGACAGGATGAGGGGGAATGGGTTTAAACTGGCAGAGAGGAGATTTAAACAGGATGTTAGGAGGAAGTTCTTTACAGTGATGAGGGTGGTGAGACACTGGCACAGGTTGCCCAGGGAGGTTGTGGCTGCTCCCTCCCTGGAGGGGTTCAAGGCCAGGCTGGATGAGGCCTTGAGCGACCTGTTCTAGTGGGAGGTGTCCCTGCCTATGGCACAGAGGGGTTGGAACTGGCTGAGCTTTGAGGTCTCTTCCAACCTAAACCATTCTATGATTCCATGATTACCAGCTAAGGCAAAAGGAACAAAGAAGCAAGCGATTAAGTTACGCTTTAATGAGGTAGCAGTCCAGATTTTACAGAATTCATCAGGGATGGTGGGGAAGAGCACCCAAATTAGAGTAGCAAACACAGGGCACAAAGCCAAACGGAGGTGAGCCATCAGTGTCAGGCATGCAGATTGTCAGCCAGAACAGCTGGGTTGCCCGGTTGAGGGACTGCAGCAGTGTGATGACAGGAGGGTCAATAACTGCCACCAGCCATGTGACTCCCTGAATTCATTAGCATAATGAGCAGCACACCAGGAAATTACAATAGAGGCCAAAAAATGTAGAAGGAGAAGAGGAAAAACAAAAGGGAACTTGGGAGAGGAGCCTGATGAGCAGAAAGAAAGAAGTCCATATAACTAGGACAACTAGAGGTCAAAGCACACATGGTCCACTGCAGCATTTTTCCTGCTGGAAGTCCACATTCTCATCCTGCCTGGTTTCCTAAGGAACTCACAGAATATCAGGGGCCAGGATGAACCTCAAAAGATCACTTAGTCCAACCCTCCTGCCAGAGCAGGATCACCTATACCTGATCACACAGGAACATATCCAGATGAGTTATGAATATTTCCAGAGACTCCACTACCCAGCTGGGAAGCCTGTTCCTGTCACCCTCACAGGGAAAAAAATCCTCCTTATGTTTCCATGAAACTTCCTATGCCTCATTTTCCACCATTGTCCCTTGTCCTGCCATTGGGCATCACCAAGCAGAGCCTGGCTCCAACCTCCTGTAATGACAGTTAGAGAGTCATGCCCTGAGCATGTGTCTGTCTGCCCTGCCCATTTCAGCCCAGTTCTACACAGGGGCACATTCTCATAGCTGTGAGCATCCTGTGTGCCTGCAGAAGCAGGAATTCAGGGATGTTCTGGGAACAGCTGGGTTGCAGTGAGGTTACTGAGCACACAGCACTCAGGTGTTTTTTATTAGTCTTCAAAGAAGTCATGGCAGACTTGTGACTCCCATGCTCAGTAGCTCATGCAACAGTGGCTTTTCTTTACTGTGATTTCTGTGAAATCCTGCTGCATCCCTGTGGCCTCATACAGGGGATGAGACTCAGCTAATCTGCACCTGGGGAATGCTCAACAATATGAGGAGTCATAGGATGCTGCTGCCAGAGGACTTAGTAAGCCACAGAAATGTCAACATATGAAGTTGAAGAAATTACCAGGTTCTCCCAAATGAGTTTTTTCCTCATGAATTAATAATGTTCCAGAATAAAGGCAAGAAAAAAATGTCTGTCTTTAATTTCCTTTTCTCCTTGATTTATTAACAGCTTGGAAACATAAGCACAGCACAACACTACAGCCAACTCCCAGATCCCCATTTTTCTTACAAATCAGGGAAATCACTTTTTTTTTTTTTTTCCCCCCTAACCCAAGGAGGTGTCAGAATCAGTTCCGGTGTGCAAATGTACAACCTAAAGATGCCAACAGCCTCAGAGCAAAGCAAATAAACTTAACACCTAAATTACCTTTAACAGCATGCAAGAGACTTCACTGACCTGAACTCTCCTTTCAACACAGCTAATTCAACCCAAACGCTGCAAACCAAGTTCCTAAGAAAACGTAGTTCCCTGCCCCATCCCTAAAAATAATCCTATTTGTAAAGTGAATATATTTATCCTCCTGGTGCAACAAAGGAGCATGCCTTTGCCTGTTATGCTTATCTCTTGCCTTGCAGCACAACCAGCTTCTTAGCTGTGTACTTCAGTGTGTGGGTCCCACACCAGCTATGCTCAGAGAGGAGGCAACTTTGGAACACACTTAAGCCTTGCTCACAATTAGTCTCTCCTCAGCATGCCTTTTGGCTGCTTCTCCAGCCAGCTTTCCTCTGTGCTAATTTATTTGTCCTTGTCAGTTCTTCAAGATCCAGTTCTGTCCCATCCAGTGATTTTCCCGTCTAGCCTGACTTGGGGGAGAAGGTCTGGAGTAACAGCAAAAGACAAAAGGTTCCTCAAAGGAGGAAGATGACAAGGAGCCGAATTCAGTCGGCCTGAAGCTTTTGTTCATACCCTGCTAGGGTGTAATGAATCTGAGCCTTCCCGCTGCAACTGCAGGCTCATAAAGATCCAGTTCAGTGTTTCCCTTTTATTCACCCTGATGATAATACAACTAATTGTAGTCTTCCTGCCCACTGAAAATTGAATGAAGAAGGAAATCTGCATACTGACTGAACACGCTGCCAGGGAGAATAATAAATGAAAATCAAAGGCCCAGTTCCCAGATGACTGTATGCAAAAGAATCAGTTTGCATGAGAATTCACACTTTCAACTACCACTGGAAGACTGCCATTTATGGTATTTTGCTGGTGAAAAAAAGATACAAGCATTAAATCTTCCTCAGAAGGCAATCTGTCATGTTCAAGAGCAGCCAAAGTCATCCCCCTTCTCAAAGCGCCCACCCAGCTTCAGGTGCATGAACTCCACATGCAGCATCCCTTGGTATCAGCCTGGGCTGTGTGATGACCTCCAAAAAAAAAAAAAAGATATAATTATGTAGATTGGGATTATTTATTTACACAGCCCTGTCACATTTGGAATGAAACTGGAGCCCCCGATCTGCTCAAATACCCTTGCACAGCTGATGTAGAGGTTCCCTGTCAGAACAGATAGGGCAGGCGCCTGTCACCCTGGCTCTCTCTGGAAGTGAAAGGACATTATTCAGGCATGAATCACTCCAATTGGGGCAGCTTCTGTCCCAGGAGCCTCCCCAGTTCCCAGCCAGCCAGCACTGCTGTTGGTCACGATGGCAGCAGCCATGGTTGTTTAATGGGTAGACTTGGAAGCACAGCTCCCTGCAGTCAGCTGCATGGATGTGCTGCAGGTGTATCATGCCAGCCTGAGAGCAGCCTGCTGTTGGGCTGCTCTTTCAAGAGAAAAACAGAATAAAGCAATATCACAACTAGGATACAGGTTGCTCAGTAATGTAGCACAATCATCCTTGTGTCTGCTCACCAGCTCCTAAAATGGAACAGATCAGGACAGGACAGGACAGGACAGAACAGCACAGAACAGCACAGAACAGCACAGAACAGAACAGAACAGAACAGAACAGAACAGAACAGAACAGAACAGAACAGAACAGAACAGAATAGAATAGAATAGAATAGAATAGAATAGAATAGAATAGAATAGAATAGAATAGAATAGAATAGAATAGAATAGAATAGAATAGAATAGAATAGAATAGAATAGAACAGAACAGAACAGAACAGAACAGAACAGAATAGGAGCCAAGTTGGAAGAGACCTCCAAGATCATCCAAGTCCAACTTATCACCCAGCTCTATCCAGTGGCACTAAGTGCTCCATCCAGGCTTTTCTTGAACACCTCCTGGTGTTATTGAACTCCACCACCTGCTGGGCAGCCCATTCCAATGCCAATCACTCTCTCTGTGAAGAACTTTTTCCTAATATCCAGCCTATACCTCCCCCAGCAAAACTCGAGACTGTGCCCCCTCGTTGTGTTGCTGGTTGCCTGGGAGAAGAGCCCAACCTGGCTACAACCTCCCTTCAGGTAGCTGTAGACAGCAACACTGCCAAACACTGGTGCTCTTTTTTCCATCCAGACCAGTTTTTGGAGTGTGTCTCTTCTCATTTTTGTCAAGACAGCGCACCTATCACCCTTTCAAAATACTTCTGAAGCCACCTTCCTCATTAAATTATCTATGTTCTGTCATGGGTTGGTTCAGAAGTGAGCCAGGCACTCCACTTTGCAAGTTTAGAGGATTTCTCTATCAGCAGAATTGTGCCAGAGCCACCAATTCTCTGCAGTTCTGAAGAGTCAGGGTTCAAGCAGGGAATCAATTGGAGGTGAAGTGCCTGATACAACAAACTGCAATGCTTTTTAAAGGTATCTTGAATGAGAAAGTAGTTCTACAGTGCTGCTTGGGTCATCATTACACCCTTCCTATCCTTCTGCCCATCATCTCAGGTTATGTTGTAATTTGTGCTGCTCCAAACCAGCTTTTTGACAATCAAACTGGCCTGGACATTGCCTTCCAGCTTTCTGCTCATTTATGCAAGATGACATCTATTTAACTCCTTAGATCAGCCATGACCCCTCCTTTCATTGCTGGAGATGTAGAGGTGTCAGGGGGATGGAGATGAGGCTGATAAGGCTACAGTCTGTGCTTACATATTAAATACAAGTCATATAAGTCAGATGTTTTGTCTCTATAAGGGGTTGGAGTAGGAAGCATTGGGGTAGACTTCTTCCCAAAGTCTCTGACAGTTACATTCCTCATTAGCTTTATTTTCCTCTCATCAGCCCCACAGCCCAGTGAAGCAAAAAGGCAAGAAACAAGGCTAGAATGAGACTGAAGTACAAAACTCCAAAACTGGGAGAGGGTCTGATCTCACACACAACCTGTCTGCACTCAGGAAGGCAACTTCACCTTGGCAGCTGGGCTCCTGCATCCACTCACTGACATTCCCTCTCCCCCATCCCCTCGAGTGTTTACTGCCTGTGGGCATGCTTGAAGCCTGTTACTAACTTGGACTTGTCTCTCCAGTTCACTTCACTCATTTGCCATGAGGGGAGATTAAAATACAGAAGAAAAACAAACCTAGAACAGAATTATTTTTTAAACTTTGTGCTGGACAGAGCTCAAGAAGGAATGGGACATCCCCAGAACATAGATCTTTTGGGGAAAGAAAAAAAAAAAAAAAAAGGAATCACCTGTCCTATTCCCATGTATGAGCATGGATGGAGAGAGGGAGACATTTTATAATAGCTAAGAGTCACTCTTTGGCCTTAAGCCCAAAATCGGAGTTATAGAATGGTTTAAGTTGGAATGGACCTCAAAGATCATCTAGTTCCAACCCCAAATTTAGGCCCAGAAAAACAGCCATCATTGGTAGCCATCTGTGGGGGAACATGCTTCTATCTACCTGAGAAGAAGATGCCTACGTGGCACTCTTCCACTTGTAGTCCTTTCTCTCCTGAGGGTCTAGTGCCTTCTCCATAAAATTCTCATCACAACAAATTCCGAGCAGCCTGTTGTGACAAAATCCTTTTGAGTGCTGTGTGCTCACTGCCAGCCCTCCCTGACGATGCTCTGGGTCAGGGCAAACCTGCCACTGACTCTGGCACAGATGCAGGAGCTCCTGCCTCACTCCCAATCTCCCTGGGTGCACAAACATGTCATCTAACCATGGAAATGACAACGAAAGCTCTCCCTTCTTGCAAGCAGATGGGGTTAAAAAAGAATAGGATAGAAGAAGGGAGGGGAGTGAGGGAGGGGAGAGAGAGGGAGGGGAGAGAGAGGGAG
>VWZI01019751.1:37528-49262 GCA_013396835.1 Psilopogon haemacephalus
GAGGGGAGAGAGAGGGAGGGAAAACAGTGACTCCTGCAAAACCTGATCTAGGTTCTTTGAAGGCAGAAGTGTATACTTGCTGATGGTTCCTGGCAAACCATCCAGGGAATGATTTTCAATGAAAGGAGAAAGAAAAGGTGATTTATTTCTCCACTGCTGAATATATTTTAATTAGCTGTTTACCCTCAAAAAATATCATTTATGAATTTGTGGTACATATAGATTCAACGTTCTACACAAATCTGGCTTTATTTTGGAAAAAGAGGATGTGTGTATTAATAAAAACATTCAATTTGGATTAAACAACCTAAACTCAAACACAACCTTTCATTCTGGGTGAAATCAAATGTTTCAGATAGAGCAAAACGTGTATTTATGAAGGGGTTTTGCTATCACCTCACCAGGATAAAATCCTCCTTCATTCTTCTCACTCAATTCCAAAAATCTGCTGCTTTAACTGATTCTTGTTTGATGTTATTTTCTCTTCCTGCATGCACAGCACACAATGATTATTTGGAAGAGGCATGAATTTGTTGGGAACACACCAGTCCAGATAACAAGAAAAGCTTTGAGATGCTGGTGGAGAAATAAACCTGTAGGAAGGCTTCCTGAGCTAATACCACCACAGGCTAGTAGGAAAACAGTNAAATATTAAGGTTAAAAAGAAAAAAAGGAGGAAAAAAAGATAGGAAAAAAAAAAAAGAGTCATAGGAAAGAGCTGTGCAAAAACCTTAAGCACTCAAAACAATTCAGTAATATGTTTGGACCCAAGGGGATTTTCTAAAGAGAAATGCATCTGAATGAGACGTTCAGAACTCCCCCATGAGAGCAATTCTACGTTGTAAAACATTTCAGATGCTTTTGCCAGAATGCTGATTTCTATTTGACCTGTACAGTAAAACGTCCCCACCACCTTTCACTGTGTGCTTCATCCTGAGACAGGAATGGTTAACAACTTCAAGTTGTTAGCTGTATCTGCCATTGCTTGTAATAAAACTGTTCCTGTGCTCATGACTATTCCTCGCCACAGTCCCATTAGCCTGAGCCAGTTGCAACAAACTAATCTGCAGAATGATTTCCAGGCACCTGCTGCTAAAGAGAAAAGAATATGTTTTTACCTCCTTTCTTCTCTCTCTTTTCCTCTCTAAACAAGAGACAAATAGATAGATAGACAGACAGATTTCCACCCTGACAGCTGGGATATTATTTCTTATTATTTTTTGCAATAAGGCAGATAAAAGTAGGTCTCATCAGAAGCTGGCAGATGTTGCAGTGTCTGCAATATAATTGCATCTGTGTCTTGTGCAAGCAGACACTCTTGCACTGATCTAGTCACAATGAAAACTGCTTTTATTCAGAGTGTCTTCTCTGCTAGTGAACACACAAGGAGTCTTATCCCGACCTCAGTACCCAGGAGAGTGTATGGTCATCATATTGGTGTTAATGCATGTCTTGGAGGGCTTTATTTGCTAGTTTGCCAGGGCTGGCTGAGTGATTGGGTTAATTTATTTGTGGGTCAGGCCTGAATTTACCTTCATAACTAGGCAGTTCTCCAGCTGTGAGGGAAGGAATTATTTTTAACTCGAACTAACCTGTGCCAAGAGCAAAGGCGTTAGTAACAGAAAGCATAGCCTAACAGGCAACCAGTCATTCCCTCTGTCTCTCTCCCTAGAGATGGCACAAAGTCATCTTGGCATTGTAGAAGCTGCTGCAAGGGAAGAATGATGTGTGTTAGCACTGCAGAGATTAGCAGTCACGACCAAAATGCCAGGGGGGACCAGCTGGCTGCAACCAAAGTACCTCAGCCAAGCCACGATTGAAGACCTGCCCTGCAACAGCAAGGGATTGCTGCAGACCTCACCTGACTACCTGGACAGAGCAGCATGAGAAACACCCTGTGGAGCATTTCCTTGATGTCCAGTTGTCTCTGAACTACTCAAGCCAAGCTACACTTATCTTGCTCCTTCCACTGCTTTGCCGTGTCCCACCCAGATGATGCAGAACGCACCAGTCCAGAGTGGAGAAGCATCATGGTTGCCTAGGCAATGCCTTTGCCACGACCAATAAATTAAAAAAAAGACAATGCTTGTTGGGTTAGCTGCATCCAGGGGTCTGTGCTGCCACTCACCGCTGCAATATGTCCCCACTGAAACGCCTGCTCCTCCCTCGGCACATGCCCACGGACACGCGCACACACGAGTGACGCTGCACTCCTCCTGCCTTTCACTGCGGGAAACTGCCTCCTCCAGATCACTCGCCATGTAAAAGAGAAGAAAAAAAAAAAGATGGGGGGGGAGAAGAACACCCCCCCCTTCCACACCCACGTTCAACAGAGCCCACTCCTCCCTGCATCTTCACAACAAATCGTGGGAGGAATCCAAGACCCTAAGATAAGGAGTTCGAGCCTGCGGTATTGTGAACCACTGCAGTGAAACCTCTCACTGAAACAAGACCAGAAAGAGTCTTGTACACACATACCAAAAGAAAAAGCAAGCCCCCAGCCCACCACCTTGTTCAAAGTGGGATTCTATCAAGGCAAGATGCTGCAGACCAGCTCTGGGTGCAGGCAGGCAGCCACCGCCTGGCAAAGCCTTATGGCGTTGCTCGTTTTTCACTCTGACACCACTGCAGGCTCCACAAGGCTCCTTGACTTGCAAGGTGATCAGAATATTGAGTACGGTACTGCAGTAGCAAGCCTGGCACCCAGCACGGCAGCGGAGCCACTACCTCCCTCCCCTCCCCGCCCCCTTTCTCACTTGCATGAAAGGGAAAAAGGGAAAAGAAGGAAGAGCAAACCACCCCCGCCATGACAACAAGATTCCAAGCATCCAATGCCCCCTCATACATCTTCAGAGAAGGGACCTTGGCTCCATTGTTTCTGATCTCTCAGTTCGTTTCACAAATGCTGGGACGTGGCTGTTGGTCCCTCTCCCCTCTCACACATAACCCTTCTTAATATGCATGCTTTAGCCAGGGAAATGTAGCCCTGGCAGTACATCTGTGATGATGGTCTTGCTGCAGGAACACTGCAGTCCTCCTTTGCCTGTTAATATGCAAATAAAATCCCTGGAGAGAGCAATAAGTCATTGCCTACCCCATACGACAGAGCCCATGTTAAGGGTTAGATCCCACAGTGGGACTCTTTGTCCTCTAACCTTTGACACTCAGTATACATTCATGAGGTGGGAACAACACTGTCCTGACTGACAGCCCAAGACTCCACCTTAAATCTGAAGCCACTCCTAACTGATGTCAGTAGAAATCCATGGAAGTTGAGTTTAGTCAAGAAAATGTTGCCAGATCTGAATCTCAAAAGACATGGATGAAGTGATTGCCTTAAAACACAGCTGGAAGGCACAACATTTATGAACTCATTGCTTGTCCTAATCCTACAGATCTCTTCTCTCAGCTGCCCCTCTCCTTGGGGCTTTTGGACCACTTGGAATCATAGAATAAGTCAGGGTTGGAAGGGACCACAAGGATCATCTCATTCCAATTCCCCTGCCATGCCCAGGGACACCCTACCCTAGATCAGGCTGCCCACAGCCTCAGCCAGCCTGGCTGCAAACACCTCCAGGGATGTGGCCCCAAACACCTCCCTGGGCCCCTGTTCCAGGCTCTCACCACTCTCATGCTCGACAACTTCCTCCTCACATCCAATCTGAATCTCCCCACCTCCAGCTTTGCTCCATTCCCCCTAGTCCTGTCACTACCTGATAGCCTAAAAAAGTCCCTCTGCAGCTTTTCTGTAGCTTCTCCTCTCCCATCTCCTATCTAGAATATACTTAAGCCACAAGCTTCTTTCCTGCCTGTAGTCTTCCTGCTACGAAAGGTGAATCATCAAAAACACCTTCATAAAGCTTCCCTTACACTTAGGAGCTTCTCTGCCTTATCCTTTGGAGCAGGTTTTACCCACAGAACAAATTGCCATTCTGATTTCTGAGATTTCTGAAGAACTCATCTCCTATATCCAGGATGGGAAAGTCAATGAACTTCAGTCCTGCAAGGGTTAAAGTGCCAATAGTCTGCTTTCAGTGCATTTCTGAGGTGCAGAAGCACCTTGGTCAGGTATGTTCAGGGTGCTCAAGCACAGTCCCCATTCTTCTTAGTTCTGTTCTGTATGTTTATTTAAAGCAAATAAGATGTCTCTGGAAAGCGTTTAAATTTACATAAACATCGTGCAGAAAAGAATTTCATGCTGCTACCTGACTAATCAGTTACAGGCTAGAAAAATCAGGGAAACAGCAGCATGGCAGAAGTGCAATTCCCTCCTCCTCCTCCTCCTCCTCCCATTTGTATTACTTCTTCTGGATAATTTTTTTTTATCGATCAGCTGCATGACACAGCAGAAATTTCCCTTTCAAATTAAAAGACAATTATTCGATGATTCGGTTTTAGAAAACGTTTGTGATGGGTTTTGATGGCAAAGAAGCATCACTTCGCTGAGCAGTTCTGACTCAAGGGGATGAAACCAAAGCGTGTGGTTGTTAGCCCTCGCGGTGGCAAAGGAACGCTGCGAAAAGTAAGGCTGTTAAAAACACCTAATAGCAGATATTGTGGACTCAAATATCTCTCCAGTGTGAGCTGGGGCTCTCTACTCTCTGCCTTTCTTCAGCAAGAAGTACGTTTGTGTGCACTACAGGTCTCCTCCTTCCCACCTTTGGAATGGCTCAGGAGAGCTCATTGCCGCCTGTGGTGAATCAAAATGTGTTAGCATTTAGGCTCGACGTGTTATGTGTTATTGAGTTAATTAAATGTCACGCTTTTGATAACATTAATTAGCAGCTTTTCAGGCTGGTCTGAATGTATACCCATCACAAAACCTAAAAAAAAAAAAAAAAACCAGTGCCAATGTTTTCATCTGGATGGATTTCATTACTGGAAACACTTCATCCATCCATACATGACTAATGTTCAGTGCAGGCTCTTCCTCACTCTTTCTCTCTGTAGCAGCCTGTAGGAAACACTTGCAGCATGCAGCTGCATCCCTTGTTTGGGAGGTCAGATCCACAAGACAAAGTTAGACCTGTACTTTTAGGGCATGGCTTTCAATGTGTTGTACTCTGCAGGTCACTCACAGCAGCCTGAGTCTGTTGGCTCTCCTTGGTATGAGGTCTGAGACCCTCACAAAGCCATGACAGAGGTTAATGTTTCACAAGTTTGCGTAGTTAAAGGGCCCATTCCTGTTCCTGCTTAGAGTGAATTTCTACTCCTTGAATTTGAAATGAAAGGAGGTTCTAAACCAAAGCAAATCCCAGCTCCAAAAAATCCACACCTTAATAACCAGGGAGAAGAGAATTTCGCAAGCCAGGTACTACACTGCCCACAAACTCTGATATGCACTGCAGATCTTTTCTTAGATAATATTGCATTTATCTTTAGCCCATCAATCATCTCTCATTTCAGCTCCCTCATGACAGGTTAGTGCTCACCAACACAGCCAGCCCCCACTGTTTCAGGAGCAATCTCAAGAATTCCCTTCCGGGGAATACAAAGCCAAAGCTTATTTGCCAAGTTTCACTTCAGGATGCCTCGTGCTTTCTTGAAACCCTGACATTGCTGTTCTCCTGTTACAGATTGGACAGATACTCTGCACCTTATCAGGAGCCTGCAGCCATTTGTTACTCTATAAGGGAAAATAAGTGTCAAAAAAAGGCCCTGATGAGACCTCATCTTGAGTACTGCATTCAGTTTTGGGCTCCCCAGTTTAAGAAGGACAGGGATCTGATGGAGAAGGTCCAGCAGAGGTCCAGGAGGATGATTAGGTGTCTGGAACACTGCCTGATGAGGAAAGGCTGAGGAACCTGGAGCTTTTTAGTGCGAAGAAGACCAAGAGGGGATTTAATAAATCTTTATAAATAGCTGAGGGCTGGGGTCAGGAGATGTGGGACAGGTTTTGCTCACTTGCTCCCTGGGAAAGGACAAGGAGCAATGGATGGAAGCTGCAGCACAGGAGGTTCCAGCTCAACACAAGGGGGAACTTTACTCTAAGGAGCACTGGAACAGGCTCCCCAGAAAGGTTGTGGAGTCTCCTTCTCTGGAGACTTTCAAGGCCTGTCTGGATGCATTCCTGTGTGACCTGAGCTAGAGTGTATGGTGCTGCTCTGGCGGGGGACTTGGACTCGATGAGACCTTTGGGTACCTTCCAACCAACCCCTGACATCCTGTGTCATCCTCCACAATACAGGACAGGTGGGCACCCCAGATGTGAACCACTGGTCACGTATTTACTAGTAACTGCTGAGCTCCTTCTCTGTGTATTCACCTACGTGAGGATTTCCTGGGGTTTTTGGCACCCGCCTGACTGAAGGACAGACACAAGTCACACCCGTTCAAGTCCTCCACACTAAGAGACAGAAATAAGGGTAGCAAAATAAGATAGAAACAACCTTCATCTCTTCTCCCTTTCCTTGCCAGCTAGCTGGAGCCTGAACTGCAATGCACACTCACAGTGGGCTTTTTATTGAGAGCCCATCAGCTTTTGTTCCTTCATCACCGTGACGCTGTCACTTTGCTGTGCTCCCTTTGTACACCACTTTATTGCTTTGTCTCCAAACACTGTGTCATATGTCTGACACATCAGGTGTCCCACAGCACCCTTCACTAGCTTTGACCTTGGCCTTAAAAAGATGAGAAGGATTTAACTCTTCCTGAAAGAGATTGCTGAAGAAAGAGAGAGAGTGGAAAGAAAATAAATAGGAAAAGAAAGAGGAGCTTATGAGAACTTCCATCAGGTGACTGTGTAGAGCACACCATTTGCTATTAATACTGTTACAAACTGGAATATTTCCAGAGATAAAGGCTATGAAAGAAAAAAATAAATCTATTATTAAGCACTAGAGCATTGTTGTTGGCAGCAGCATACACTGAAAACAATGTAGCTCTGATAAGGGGGGCAGCATAAGCAAATTATGACTGAACGTGTAGCAAAGAGATGATCACAGCCCCCCCAAGAACCACCAGAATCTCACTTTTGCAATGCTCTGCCTCAGGAAAAGCAAATTCACAGGGCTCCACCAGCTTTGTACTGAGCATTTGTAATAAAGGGGATTGGAAATCTACTAGGTGGTGTTTATTTGTGTGGGACTGCAGTAGTGCTTTTGTATAAAAGCAGGTAAGGAAGGTATGAATCAAAATGCAACGAGGAGGTGGAGGGGAGAACAAGAAAGGTGATTCTCACAGCCTGGCCATGGGGACAGGCTCTGCTGGCTGACACTTCATCTTGACACATTGTGCCCCACTGCCTATCTAATTTTCATCCCAATCAGTCATAGCAGAGATAGGTAAAAATCCCTGTTCAAAAGAACGTTGTGCCAAACTGGATCTTTTTGTTTCACACCTCATGCATGCCAGTCCCCTTGCCAGCCCTGCCAGCATCAATAACCTCCAAATTCCTCATGAAAATTCTCAGGGTTGATTTGGTTCAGAGCACACCGGGCAGGAAGGGGAGGGATACAGGCAGGAACTGTGGTGTGAGAAGCCAATGCTGTACCTGCTAAGACAACCCAGCTAGGTTTGCTGGGAAGTTCACAAACCTGACACATGCCTGCCCTTAGGTTAGGTTTCTGCCACAGGAACTGCCACTGCCCTCACTGCTGCCATTAGATTAGCCAAAGTCTACCTTGCAGCATTCGCCTCGAGGCAGAATTTAATTTGCAGTTTAATCAAGTATTTAACACAGGAGAAGATAATCATAGGAATCTGGAAAAGGAAAAATTCACCCTCTGAGGTAAAACAGATGGTGCCCTCAGAGCCAGCCAAGTGAAGATCCTGGGCCAAACAACAGCAACCATATTCACATCACAGAACCATAGGAACATGCAGGTTGGCAAAGCCATTCAGGATCACCAAGGCCAACCTAGAACCCTACCCTACAAGATTTGCCTCAAACCATATCCCTGAGCACCACATCCAAACCACCCTTAAATACATCCAGCTGCCACCCTGGGCAGCTCATTCTAGTGCCTGACCACTCTCTCCATGAAAAACTTTTCCCTAATGTCCAATCTAAACCTCCCCAGTCTCAGCTTGAGGCCATTCCCCCTTGTTCTGTCTCCAATTCCCTGTGAGAAGAGACCAGCAGCAGCCTCTCCACAACTTCAAGTAGTTGCATAAAGCCACAGATGTCAGCAGTGGTGGACATTTCTGGAGCCCCCAAAACAAGAAGGATACAGAATTGTTGGATAAAGTCCAGAAGAGGGCCACGAAGATAATCAGAGGGCTGGAGCACCTCTGCTATGAGGACAGGCTGAGAGAGTTGGGGCTTTTCAGCCTGGGGAAGAGAAGGCTTCCAGGAGACCTTATAGTAGCCTCCCAATATCTGAAGGGGGCCTACAGGAGGGCTGGGGAGGGACTATGCACAAGGTCTTGTAATGACAGGATGAGGAGGAATGGGTTTAAATCGGCAGAGGGGAGATTTTAATGGGATGTTACAAAGATGTTATTTCCTGTGAGGGTGGTGAGACACTGGCACAGGCTGCCCAGGGAAGTTATGGTCGCTCCCTCCCTGGAGGTGTTTGAGGCCAGGTTGGATGAGTCCTTGAGTGACCTGTTCTAGTGGGAGATGTCCCTGCCTATGGCACAGGGGGGTTGGAACTGGATGAGCTTTCGTGTCCCTTCCAACATAAACCGTTCTATGATTACCCAGCAGCTTTGTCTGTGTCTGGGTCTGGAACAGGAGGCTGATGTGCTTGAGAACTCTCATTTTGACATTGTCCTCCCATCCTGTCCTACAGTTTTTTGTTTTGTTTTTTTTTTTAACAGTAATTCACTACCTCTCCCAAACAAATGGTAGGAAAGACAAAATGCCCAGACTGATATTTGGCTCTGGTGAAAAGGTTCAGAATGGCAGTAACAGAAATGAATGTTTTCACATCTGTCAGAGCAGACAGCAAGTAAATCTAAGCAAGCTAGTCCCATTACAACCATCCTGCCAAGGCTAGGCTCTTGCCTGGTCAAGCTGGAAACATGTCATTTGCACTGAGTAATAGCGAGCTCCCCCAATATGTTTCTCTGAAATTTCCAGCATGATTCACAATAACTTCACAGTCTGGCCTCAGAAGATCAGTCTCAATGGCCTATCCTATCCTTAATGCCTTCTGCAGCTGCTGAAAATAAATATGGCCTGGGAAATGGGCTTGCAAGAACATCTCCCAGCTACACAAACACCTACTATCTGCTCTGACCTTCACTGAAAGCTTCCTTTCAGGGAAGGAAAATTATATCTTTTAATTTTTTCTAATGTTCTCGTTTATTGTTTTTGCTCCTTCTCATGCAATGTAATTAAAATGATGTCCTTAGAGTTGGAGGATACTTGCAATAAACAGCTTCTCTCTGGAAGCTGAACAACTCAGCTATGGTGCTTAATCAACTGGAGATGATGTTTATTGCTGCATATGCTCTGCTGCTGTGAAAACTAGCCCTTAAACACTCAGTTTCTAAACAAGGGAAAATAAAAATCCAATAAGAACAAGTTAAGGTCCTTGACACACTATAGGGAAGTGAAGGCAAGAAAGAAGGATTGTCTCTTGCACAATAGGAACAGACTCAGGCCAGTTAATGCATTGCAGAATGAATTACTAGTGATAGATGAACCACGGAGCACATAAAATGCTGATTTTCTTCCCGTAATTGTCCATATATAGAGATCCTTAAAGCTGCAAAACTTCACTCTCCTTCAACTCCCTCAAAGTGCTGACTGCCTCGGAGTTTGGCAAAGACCTAGGGGCTGCAACATAGCTCATGTGCCTCCCTATAGGAGGTCCACACACAGCTATTTCACTGGCTGATGAGCTCATTTTAAATGAGCACAAAGGGCAGATGTTAGCAGCAGTGATAAATAATTGGGAAATATATTGAGAGCCAGATGTTGGAGAGTCCACGAGTACCAAATCAGCCTGTCACTGTGATGAGCCTTATACTTAGAAACCAGAAAGGAAGAATCATAGAATCAGTCAGGGTTGGAAGGGACCACAAGGATCATCTTGGTCCAACCCCCCTGCCATGCCCAGGGACACCCTACCCTAGATTAGGCTGCACACAGCCTCATCCAGCCTGGCTGCAAACACCTCCAGGGAAGTAGCCCCAACAACCCCCCATGGCAACCCGTTCCAGGGGCTCACCACTCTGGTGCTGAACAACTTCCTCCTCATGTCCAGTCTGAATCTCCCCACCTCCAGCTTTGCTCCACTTCCCCTAGTCCTGTCACTACCTGACAGCCTAAAAAGTCCCTCCCCAGCTTTTCTGTAGGCAAGGAAGATGCTCAACTCTCTCAAGAAGTGCTAAGAATCACATGGCTCGAAACCTTTTGAGGTCCTTCCTCAAATCACCTACAAATGACCCAATGTAATTTCCTGAGTTTCTTGCAGCGGACAATGTTACACAGACAAAGCTCCTCAGTGCTGCTGTGACGTTCAGCCTGCAGATCCTGCATGCTCTCATCCACTGGCATTGAACTGGGCAAAACTCATCACTGCTGGAAAGAAGGCAATTAAGGGCACCTGGAGGAGAGAATTTGAGAGCTGTAACCCGCTGACATGTGTCATGTGTCCCTCTCATATGCTACTCAGTTAATGGGTATCTCTCTATCGGTAGCTCACTCCTGAGCATGACAAGTTTGCTCGTAGGAATCCTGCGATCAGGCTGAGGCAGCCAGCTCAGGAAGGCTGCCCTTTGGTGGTTGTGATTTTATGAATCTGCTCCTGTATAATTAGCCAATTTTTACTCTAAGTATCTTCCCAGGGAACAGTTTTTCTATCTTCCCTGTTACATATTTCTGTTGGAGCCCTTAAGTTGAATAAATTACATTATTAATGGCACTAAGAGCAACAAAGTGAGTGATTGGTAGGAATTTCATGAGGCATGCTGGAAATTACAGTCAGAGATGTGTTTTAAATGTTGATAAACACAAGCAGAGGGTTCCTACCTTGCGGCAGAAATAGAGCTTTCCTTCCCACCACAAGAAGGACATGGAACTGTTGGAAAGAGTCCAGAGGAAGGCCACAAAGATGCTCAGAGGGCTGCAGCACCTCTGCTATGAGAACAGGCTGAGAGAGTTGGGGCTTTTCAGTCTGGAGAAGAGAAGGCTGCCAGGAGACCTTATAGTAGCCTTCCAGTACCTGAAGGGGTCCTACAGGAGGGCTGGGGAGGGACTATTCACAAGGTCTTGTAATGACAGGACAAGTGGGAATGGGTTTAAAGTGGCAGAGGGGAGATTTAAACGGGATGTTAAGAGGAAGTTCTTCCCAGTGAGGGTGGTGAGACACTGGCACAGGTTGCCCAAGGAGGTTGTGGCTGTTCCCTCCCTGGAGGTTTTCAAAGCCAGGCTGGATGAGGCCTTGAGCAACCTGTTCTAGTGGGAGGTGTCTCTGCCTGTGGTGGGGTTGGAACTGGATGATCTTTGAGGTCTCTTCCAACCTAAACCATTCTATGATTCCCCTCCCCTTGTGACTGAGTTTAAAACATTAGGAAATTATTTCTATCCACAATGTTCAGCCCCATCCATGCACCTTGTCTATCCCTCCAGCTTTGAAATACAGGCACAAAGCTTTTCTCCTTTGACTTCTCTTACCTCTACTGAGCTACTGCACACCCAGATACAGTGACCCACAGTAAATCCTCAGGAGTGAATTGCTCAGAATTACAACAATAGAATACAAAGATAATTGATTTCTCTGGGTACCAGGGAAGAGTTAATTCATATACATAACACACAAAAAAAAAAAAAAAAAAGCAG
>VWZI01019751.1:49321-78751 GCA_013396835.1 Psilopogon haemacephalus
AAGAAAACCCTGCTAGAGGAACCAAAGCCCCCATCATCAGAGTTTGTTTGCTCTAGCTGTAAAAAAAAAAAAAAAAAAAAGCATTCTTTCAGAAATCACACAAAAACAGTGGGACTTGGGCATTAAGCACAAGTAACAGGCCTGTCTTACAAAGACATACACAGACACTCCTTAACCTTCTTTTCCTTTCTAAGGTAAGCAAGGATGCTGAAAGATCATGATGGAGATGAAAATCCAGCACTGCTAGGGCTGAAAAATTATCTGTATAGCAGGAAGAGAAACAGCAACATCAAACTGTTTGCAGTTTCTGCCATTAAACCACCTCAAACATGGCAGGGAATGCTTTTTTTCTTTATTCCTTTCTTCTCTTTTATTTAAGAATTGTTTTAAGTCTTCTCTGTATCCTGTCATATTTTAAAGTGCTCTAAGTCAAGAAATGTACAGAAGGATTTTTTTTTTTTCTTTTATTGGACAGATACCTTTCAGACAGAGAAGCAAAGAAATCTTCCAGACAGCTCTTTCTGAACTTGTTGGTAGCAAAGTTTTTTTTTCTCAAGAGCTGTATGCATGCAGTCAGAAAGCAGGAGCAGGACTGGCTGAGCAGAGTGAGCAGGAGCACAGCCTAATAGAGAAAGCAGAAGCAGGACTGGGTGAGCAGAGTGAACAGCAGCACAGACTAACTCAGAAAGCAGGAGCAGGACTGGGTGAAGCAAATAAATCTTCCAGACAGCTCTTTCTGAACTTGTCAGCAGCAAAGTTTTCTTTCAAGAGCTATATGCATGCAGTCAGAAAGCAGGAGCAGGAGGAGAGTGAGCAGGAGCACAGCCTAATATAGAAAGCAGGAGCAGGACTGAGTGAGCAGAGTGAGCAGGACTGAGTGAGCAGAGCGAGCAGGACTGAGTGAACAGAGCGAGCAGGACTGAGTGAGCAGAGTGGGCAGGACTGAGTGAGCAGAGAGGGCAGGACTGAGAGAGCAGAGTGAGCAGGACTGAGTGAGCAGAGTGAGCAGGACTGAGTGAGCAGAGTGAGCAGGACTGAGTGAGCAGAGTGGGCAGGACTGAGTGAGCAGAGTGAGCAGGACTGAGTGAACAGAGCGAGCAGGACTGAGTGAGCAGAGTGAGCAGGAGCACAGCCTAATTCAGAAAGCAGGAGCAGGACTGGGTGAAGCAAAGAAATCTTCCAGACAGCTCCTTCTGAACTTGTCTGCAGCAAAGTTTTCTTTCAAGAGCTGTATGCATGCAGTCAGAAAGCAGGAGCAGGACTGAGTGAGCAGGAGCACAGCCTAATATTTTAAGTACTAAGTAGACAATGAAGCAGACTCAGCACAAAACCAGTAAAGACTTTGTGGGCACAGGTAATCATAAAGGCAATGTGGCTGTCCACGGATAAATCATGACTGAAAACTTTCACCTACAGGCAGACAGAGATTGAGGCTCTTGCAAAATATTACCAAGAAACAATTTCTTCTTCTCCCAAGCACCTCTGCCCTGGCCACCCAAAGTTAAGTTCCGTGCTGCAATATTATTTAAAATGAAAGTGCTGAAGGCTGTAAGGGATTGAGTTTTCTGACTCCCTCTCCACCAGTTCACATAAATATGGGCTTATTTTTAACCATTTTGAGTTATCACAGGGGGACTACCAACTTGAGTGTTCTTTGCTACATCAGGACCAGAGTGCCACACCTTGCAGGACCCTCATGACTGAGCCTTTATTGAATTTTTGCTTCAAGTCATATTCTGGTCCTGGTAGATGAAGCTGGAAATCCACTAGCAGCTCTGATATTGGCTTTCTGTTGGCTTATTCAGACATCAAAACTCCCTGACAAATCTGAAGTGCTGCATTCTCAAACAAAATCACTACGACTACATTATTGTACTGTAATCCCCTGAGATGCCAACCATGAGTAAAAATCCAATTCAAGGATTTTCACTGGGAGATGAAAGGGTTTCCTCAAACTCACCCCATGCTCCTTCACCTCCAGGCAGGCACTGAATAACTCTGAACAGGATTTTGTACAGAATGAAAGGACAAAAAAAATATATATATATACATGTGCAGCCCTGGTGGTTCTCTCCAGCAAAGTCTCACACAGGGAAAGGAAGGAGATGCAATATGAGGGAACAGAAGGAATTTAGAAGATAAAAATCCTTTCTGTTGACAAAAATTCATAATCCACCCAGTGTTTTGTTCTGGCTCAGCAGGACTTTTTCCCTGAGGGACAACAACAAAACAAATAAATAAATAGATATATAGATAGATAGATAGATAGAAGGGAAAATTATTGAAGGCTGAGGAAAAGAAACCTTCCTCTTGCTATGAAGTTTACAGCTGAAGATTCACAAGCTTCCTAGCATTGGCAAGCACTTTGGAAACATTTCTTACCAAAGAGCAGACCCTCTTCAGCCAAACCTATTACAAGAAGGATGTGGACACTTGTGCCAGTCTCTCACCACTCTCACTGTAGAGAATTCTTTCCTAACATCCAGTTTCAATCTTTTCTCTGCCATTTTAAACCCATTTCTCCTCGTCCTGTCATTACAAGACCTTGTGAATAGTCCCTCCCCAGCCCTCCTGTGGGCTCCCTTCAGATACTGGAAGGCTACTCCAAGGTCTCTTCGAAGCCTTCTCTTCCCCAGGCTATAGAGCCCCAACTCTCTCAGCCTATCCTCACAGCAGAGCTGCTGCAGCCCTCTGAGCATCTTCGTGGCCTCCTCTGGACTGGCTCCAGCAGTTCCATGTCCTTCTTGTGCTGGGGGCTCCAGAACTGCACACAGTACTCCAGGTGGGGTCTTATGAGAGCAGAGTAAAAGGGGGAGAATCTCCTCCCTTGCCCTGCTGCCAACCTGCTTTACTTCTATTCCTCAGCCTTGTCCTAAAAAGCTGCCTTCTTAAGGCTGTTTTGTAGAACAACATCTGATTTCTCTGAAGATCTCTCAGTCTGAAAGCCTGTCACACTGCTCTGAGCATCCTGCCCCCCTCAATTTGGAGTGTAGACAGAGCACCCAACCTACCTGGCTGCTGGCAGCAGCGCTGCAAATCAACCAAATGTGCCATTCGGATGGACTTGAAAGTAAGAGAGTGCTGCTTGAAGAGCCCCAGCAGCACTGGCCCATAGCCACAGCCAGCTGAAGTGCACTAATGGTATTTCTAGCACTGAGTGAACTTCTGTTTATCCTCAGGGCCGTGGGAAACTGAGGAGGCCAAGAAATGAAATGACCTAAGAAAGACGCACGTGGATCTCTTTGTCAATATTGGTTTTTCTATATTGGCTTTTGCTCAGGTGCAGTGGCTGGAAAGGTTTGGAGAGAGACACACGAAATTAAATGAAGGCTTTGGGTTTGGTCTTTCTTTCAGTGAAAGTCTGACCCTGCTGCAGTTGCTGGGAACTTTTGGAATTAAATTAGCTGGGAGCAGAGTTTTGCCTTTTGGTTTCAAACGTGAGGCAGATGTGTCAGCATGGCTTTCTTCTTCTCTTGGGTAGATCTAAGCATGCAGATGAGCCACCAAAGGATTAAATGCTTGGTTCAACTAGACAGGCACACATCTGAGTGCTTCTGTGAGCCTCCTGGGGCAAAACTGCCCAACATAAATGACTCAAAACTGTATAAATGTGAATCGCTTTGAAAGAGGAAATTCTGGGACAAAGTTAATCATTGGTTGTTAAAACATGGCAGGGCAATGCTAAGCACAGGTTCTGATTGCTCATTAAATTTTCCTTCCATTGTCCTGCTTAAAGCACTGCCTGAAGGACCATAATGGGGCTGCAGCCTTTCTGAAATGGCTTCTCCTGACCTCCCTGCCAAGGGTGTGGGATGTGGCTATCAACCAGCAGTGGGAAATGCCCAGGGAGGTTGTGGCTGCCCTCTCCCTGGAGGTGTTGAAGGCCAGGTTGGATGAGGCCTTGAGCAACCTGTTCTAGTGGGAGGTGTCCCTGCCTATGGCAGGGGGTTGGAACTGGATGATCTTTGAGGTCTCTTCCAACCTAAACCATTCTATCATTCTATGACATGAGACCACAACATCCCTTATGCTCCCTGCATCTACAGTGTGCAGCCAAAAGCTGCATCCCAGATCATGAGCTCTAACAGAGAAGCTGCTTCCTATGATAGCAACTGAGATCTCCTCTCATTGATGAGCCACTTTGGTGGCTTCACCTCAGTAAACACCACATGAGTTGGCATAATGCTGAAGACCAGAATCATCTCAGACTTACACTGAGCCCTGAAAGGCATGATCATCTCACTCAATATGATCATCTCATTCCAGTTCATGCCTCTCTTCCCAACATGCCAGCCAGGATGAGCCCCCAGATTCCCATCGAGCAGGATTGTGTTGGAGTGGGAACATGCCCATGGCTTTGCTTTTCTCCCTCCCACAGTGCACTCGCTCAGATCCTCTGGTCCAACTAAATTTAACAAATGCTTCCGGGCACAACTGGTGCCAACAGAAGAGGCCTATCAGCTATAAATGTTCTGGAGAATTAACACTTCTGCCTGCTCACTAATTGCACAGCTGGATCCAGCCCAGAGATGTTTCCATCACAACTCAAAGCGGATGCCTAATGCCTTTTCTGCATGGTCCATAGCTTCAAAAGATACATAAAAGTCTGCCTGGTTTTGGTACCAGTAGCCACCAGTTCTATGAGCAAATAAACATGATCAAGAACAGGGAGAGGTGGAGTAGCCTGGCTGGAATCAGCCAGGAGCACCCATGGCTGGACATGCTCCTCTCCAAGTTTCATTCTCTGACAGCAGTACCATCTACCAAGTGCACTCAGTACAACACAGTCCAGTGCTGACTCTCCTTCATATGGATTCATTTTCAGCCCTAAGTTTCCTGGTCCTTTGCTTGTGCCCACGGACACTTAGATCATCAGGGACTAGGTAAATTTCCTTCCTATTTGAGTTTCGTGCAATTGTCTAGATGAACCAGTAGCACTCATTAAACACACACTGGGGATTTAGAAAGACAAATGGAAAGACCAAGATGTGACCTGAACAATTTTCTCCTAGCAAAGCCTCTTAAAATTGAGATTTCCATCCAACACCCACCCCCACCCCAAAAGAGAACTTCAGAAGTGTTACAAAAAAGAGGGGAGGAAAAAAAAAATCAACTAAATCATTCAATGGACTATAATGAAGAGCTGCTAAGTGCAATCACAGTAAATTGCACAGACTCCATCTTTGCCTTCTCAGAAGGAGGACTTGCAGATGAAAATATACATGAGGGTTTGTATTTTTATATATGAAGCAAAACAAGAGTTCTACTCAGAAAGCCACATAAAAACAAACCTATGATGGAAAGTCTGCCTGAGCATGCAACAACCCTTGCCCAGCTGCAAGCCCACCAGACCTATTTACCTGCCAAAACTGTTTTGCATGCTCATTTGCCTTTGCAGAGGAGGAAGGAAGGAGGGGCCAGTGTTGCTAGAGCAGCACAGACCACTGCTCTTGGGAGACTTCTGCTCCTGGAGCCACTCTGTGACAGCAGATGCAGAGCAGGAACGAATTGGAAATCCATAGAATATTGTGCTCAGGAGGGGTTAAAGTGTGAAAGTTGGGCCAAGCAGAGCCAGCAACATGTGTGCTGTGAATGGGGGTGGGCTTCTCATGGCCATCACCTCTCAGCAGCTTTCCTTCAGCAAAGCTGGACAAAGCAGTGCTAAAAGATAGCTTTTTTTAACCCAGGAAGATCAGAAAAACTGCCACAGGGGAAGGCTGCAACAGGCATGGGAGAAGAGGAATTTGTAGAGGCTCAGGGTACATTTTGTCTGCTTTAGACCTTTCCAAAAAGGGGAATGAGACATTAATCTCATTTACTCAGCCAGCTATCTGAGGTTTATGCCTCCTTCATATCACCAGTCTGGCATAAAGCGAGTAGAAGTGCACAGGTAAATCAATCCCATAATTTCCATTTTAGCTTTAACAAGTTATTTTACTGTTCCTAGGTGCTAAACGTGTGCAGCTGACGACTGCAAAGCAGATTATGCAGCGATGCATCCCGAACAGAGAGATGAATATTAAAGGTTGCTCCGTTCTGACAGCTTGCTGGAGAGTTTGCCTTATGCCGGCTGAGATTTTCAGTTCTTCTTAGATGTAACTTGCATATCACTGTAAACTCTTTCCCTCCTTCTGACAGGGTGCCCTTGTAGATGGTAATTTCCCAAGTAGGGTAGAAGAGACTCACAATTCATCCTGGATTGGGTATCCTACGGCAAGACGTTTTTGCAACACATAAATACGTGTCACTAGATATCAAGCTGAGGCTCCCTTTGTCTGCTGTGCTCTGATAAATATGGAGGAACACAACTGATGTCATTGTGGGGACAGAAGCCTGAAACTGGCACAAAAGGGGCCCAAACAGGGTTTATTCTGGAGTCTAGAACTAAAAGGTTACTACTAAGACAAGGAGGATAGAAGACAGTGACAAAGGAATCTGCCCTGGTGTTGGCTAAGTGATGCAATAATGCTCAGAGGGATTGTAAGAACCTGAACAACTTGAGGAAATTAACTATAAAATAACATTAACCTTGTCTGCACACAGTTACTAGGACTCATCTGACTCCAGGCTGCCAGAAAATTTCAGTTGGATCCCATCTCTGGCACTTGTTGTCTCCCAAATTCATGTCAGAGAGCCTCTATTGCTTATTACCCTCCACTGTCCTGAGGAGTCCCCACACCTCCCAGTCCACTGCAACGCTTCATGGAGAGCAGAACTTGCAAACCACTGCCATCATCTTTTCACAGACCTCCAAGCAACATGCTGCCCTTCAATTCAACTTCAAAATTCTCCCAGTTTATCTGGTGATAGGATGTAGGTAGGGAAGAAAATCAAATTAGCATCACATAAGACACAGCTGCACATGAAGAGGCAAAGCTCAGCTCTTAGTCTACCCCAACAATCTCGGGCACAGATTGAGGTCTTTAGTAAATGGATGAACTAGGAGAGCTGAGAATGGGCTCAGGAGAGCTCAACCTCTGCCAGCTCGTGCCTCATCCATCAGTTACAGCTCCCCCAGGGTTTTCATAGACAAACTGTCCTGGGTGAGGACGATCCCAACCAGAGCAACCCTCTCCAGCATTTCCTCCAAACACCTTGGCAGCAGATCTGTTCTCCCAGTTACAGTTAAATCCTGTATCGTTTTGAAAGAGAGAAGAGAAATACAAACAGATACAGACTGCTTGCACCATGCTGTAGCTATGGAGTACTGGACTGTAATGGGATGGGAAGCACTGGTGACAAAATAGCCATTATATATGCATTAGGGCAATATCCAGGGTCCTTATTTTTGCTGGGGGACAAATGTATTCTCTGCTTAGGGTGCTGGCTGAAGCACTGGGAGCAGCTACTGCCCATTCAAACAGCTAATGCCTTGTCACAGGTAACAGAGAGCACTAGGTGGGAAAATCCTATCCTGAAATCCATGAGATGCATTTATCTTGTTGCTAGAGGTGCTTCTGAAGATTTCAGCCTACACCTGAAGAGACTCCCTTGATGGTTTTATTTCCCTTTATTTTTTGAGACCATCACATTGGGGAGAGCAGGTCAGAAACAAAAGCTGAAATGCCTCTGAGTAGAAAACTTTTGTGGCTGTATAACAAGGCAGAACAGTAAATCCTCGAAGAGTCAAAAGGACAGAGAGAAGGAGAGAGACGGGCAAGAAATGTAGTGGAGCCAGGAAAGGAGAAAATGAGGCTGTAAAAACAGGAGAAGAGCAGAAAGCTAGAGAACAGCTCAAAGATGAGTGAATAACTCAGACACCAGCGGTCTGCATGTATTACATTTTTCATAGCTGGACTTAAACTGGCTGGCTTGACTTTCCAAGGCCTGTATAGCAGAAATCAAGTGCAGGACAGCCCCTGCCAGGCTGAGAAGCAGATAGCCTTAGTTTGAACTAAAGTTAGAGCCCAAACTGGTGTTTAAATATTGTGGAAAATCAGGTGTGTTGGGCTGGAAGTCAGGCTGGAGAACAATGCCATGCAGATGCCATGTCACATGCCAGCAGAGCCAAGCAGACTAATGCCAGTGGATGAGGATTTTAGCAGGCTGAGAGGAGGATCATTGCACAGGATAGATTTGAAGAGGGAGATGTAGATTAAAAGGGGAAATAATCTGTTCTTTGTCTGGCTTGATAATGCTTCAGCACCTGACTGCACTGCTGCCTAGGGAGAGCATAGCTCATTTTCCTACCAGGCAGCTGAAGTTTCTCTCAGGGCTCGGTTCCAGCTTTAGAAGGAATGGGGTGCAGTAAAAAGCCAGCTCCAGCACAGCTGCCAAAGGACACGCTGTTGCACTGCAGACACTTGCTCTCTGCTCTGCAACGTGCTGCAAAGTGGTACACTCAATCAGCCCAGCTTCCATCCCTCTCCTGCCACTACCCTGGAGCACGCTTGCTGTGCTGTAGCAGAGCAGAAAACGTGGTGGAGTTACTCAGCACACTGCTCTCCCAGCACAGGCCACTCTCCTAAGGCAGACCCAGCTGCAGGCAGCCTCCCTCTGCACTGCTGCTCCCTGACTACCTGCAGCAGGCTGTTCATGCAAGTCATAGAATTGTAGAATGGTTTAGGTTGGAAGAGACCTCAAAACTCAGCCAGTTCCAATGCCCCTGTGCCACAGGCAGGGACACCTCCCACTAGATCAGGTTGCTCAAGACCTCATCCAGCCTGGCCTTGAACACATCCAGAGAGGGAGCAGCCACAACCTCCCTGGGCAACCTGTGTCAGTGTCTCACCACCCTCACTGTGAAGAACTTCCTCCTAACATCCCGTTTAAATCTCCCCTCTTCCAGTTTAAACCCATTTCCCCTCGTCCTGTCATTACAAGACCTTGTGAATAGTCCCTCCCCAGCCCTCCTGTAGGCCCCCTGCAGATACTGGAAGGCTACTTCCAGTCAGCGCCAAGCCCAGCAGCAGCTGCTGCTGGGGAGGATTCAGCAAATTCAGTTTGTGAGGGTGCTAGAGTTTTTCCCCAATCCCTTGGCTTTCCAGTCATCCAGGATTTACAGCATTCAGCATGGGTCTTCAGAGCTCAATTTCCAATTATTTCCTAGGCTGTAAACAGATCCTAATTGCTGCTACAAAGCACTGCCTGACTTTCCAACCAAGCAGCAGTTTCAAGATTTCCATTAAAGCCCTAAATCCAGCTTTAGGACTTGTCCTGAGACCATGCACTGAATCCAGTTTGGGTCCAGAGCTGCAACCTCCACACACATGCAAATATCACAGGGCTCAGCTGAGAATTGTGAACTGGTCCTTGAGCTGGGTAACATAATGCTAAATTTCTTCCTTTCTCTGGAGAAGTTGTATCAATGTTTTATCTCCTCCCCTAATTTGACATAAGGTCAAGCAAGCAGCCACGAGCTAGTACACCACAGCACACAAGAGAAAACACAAGAGCCAAGCCTTTACAAAGCATATCAGTGAAAAGCATTTTCCTCCAAGCAGCAAAGTACAGTCACAGAATTACAGAACATTAGAGGTTGGAAGGGACCTCCAGAGATCATCGAGTCCAACTCCCCTGCCAAAGCAGGGCCACATAGGGCAGGCTACACAGGAACACATCCAGATGGGTTTTGAAAGTCTCCAGAGAAGACTCCACAAGCTCTCTGGGCAGCCTATTGCAGCGCTCCACCACCCTCCCTGTAAAGTTTCTCCTCACACTGAGGTGAAATCTTCTATGTTCCAGTTTCTATCCATCATTCCTTAGAATCATAGAATCATAGAATGGTCTAGGTTGGAAGAGACCTCAAAGATCAGCCAGTTCCAACCCCCCACCACAGGCAGGGACACCTCCCACTAGATCAGGACGCTCAAGACCTCATTATGCCTGGATGAGGTTCCTTGTCTTATAACTACACATCACTGACAAGAGATTTTCCCCAGCCACTTGACACCCACCCCTCAGATATTTATAGACATTGATGAGATTTCCTCTCAGTCTTCTCAAGACTAAACAGCTCCAGGTCAATCAGTCTCCCTTCACAGGTGTCCAGCAAACCATATGCTGAAACAAGTAAGGAAACCCTCCCATCTCATCCCTCAGTCCACAGAGGTTATCTATTTAGGGTGTTATTGGGCTGAGAAACCACCACTCTCCAGCCTGTGGTCAATCTACTCAGCAACTTGGAAAGGGAAAAATGCCAGGTTATGGATTCCGTTTCTCAGAAGTGTCTACTGCCAGTGATGCTGGCAAGAATGCAAACCAGCAACCTTCCCTTACACAAAGCAAATGAATCTGCCTCCTCCCTTTGCACCTGCACCCATACAGCACTTAACATCACAGCCTCAGGAAGGCAAGTGATCAGTAACTTTGCTGTCTGAAACTCTCCTCGCGTTTCGCCCTGAGAAAGAGCAATTGTCATTGAACAGCAGAAGCCACAAAGGTAGATGAAGTAACCTGCCCGAGGCACTACAGGAGATGCAACAGAGAACTGCAGACTGCTCAGCACTGCAGCATAAGGACCAAGAGACAATCCTCTGCCTCCCTGCTGGACAGGGACCCAGCACACTTTACCATGGCAGAGCTGGGAGCAAGTGGTTCGTCGACAAGAAAGAGATTGAGAAGGCGTCAAGCCTCCACTCAAGGTGAGGGAACATCTCCTTCCAGAGATTCATTCACATCTGCTCTGCAGCTTTCAGGTTTATAAAAGCAGTATCTACCAATTTCCTTTCATCAGAATATCCATATGCTGTGTTTTATAGACAGGTTGGTACACTTTAACACTGAGACACTCATTACAAGTTGAAATCACACACTACGGTTAAGAAAACAAGTATGTGGTTATGAGGCATCTAATATTGAAAATGCCAAACAACCTAGCAAAAAGTTCCTCAAATCGACTTGTGTCATGCTTTCACCGTTGGAGGCAGCGGTAGGCTGAGGGAAGCAAACGGTTTCTCCACCTTAAGTGCTGGATTTGTCCCTATGGCAGCCAGTGGCACACAATCCCTTCTTCTACTCTGTCACTGCAAACGTTCCCTCCCTCCTGTGGGGCTCAGCAGGATGGGAAACTCATAGAATGGTTTATAAAAACTTTTCTCCTTTGTACCTAGCTTTAAACTACCCTCTTTAGGTTTAAAACTGTTACCCCTTGCAAGCTCCCAGGGCTTCTAAGTGATATTTATTCATGGTAGTGCCTGGGATTCACTTGCTTTACCCTGGGCAAACTTTGTCTCTTCAGGCAAAGCCACCAAGCTAAAATTCTTCAGTGTGAGCTGAGCTCCCTGCTGTACTCAAGGAGATTTTGGGTTCCCAGCAATCCAGGAGAAATGCAGCCTGTCCCGCCTGAGCTGATGGCATTGCCTCTCCAAGGATGAGCGTGAATTTCCTAAGCTGCTACAAGTAAATCCATTAATTGTTCCAAGAGCTTAAATTAATTAAAATACAGCCCTTAAAAGCAACTTAGCATCTGTATGCCTTCTTTTTCATCTGGATCATCTTAAGAGTGAAATAACAGACTCCACAGATTTTTCCATTTAATAAAAACTTTATTAGAATCTTTTACTGCAACTGGAGAAAACCAGCTGTAATCAAGCCAGGTTATTAATGATTTTATAGCTTATTATAGTAATTAGATAAGCTATTGTGAGACTCAAGCTAACTTTTTGGGTGGGAGTGGGGGTCTGAGTATGAAAGATGTCCAGCTCATGGCTGCTTTCCCTCCATTGCAGCTGCCCCATGAGCTGTGCTGTGAAGGAAAGCAGACTGCAGCATCCCTGGAGGTGTTTAAGGCCAGGCTGGCTGAGGCTCTGTCCAGCCTAATCTAGGGTAGGGTGTCCCTGGGTATGGCAGTGGGGCTGGAACTAGATGATCTTTGTGGTCCCTTCCAACCCTGACTGATTCTATGATTCTATCTACTCATGAGTGATCTGGGCTATAGCTGGGGTTATAGGGAGCATCTCAGAGTTGTACTCCTCACCCTGGATTCCTTATTCCCTCTTTTTCCTGGCATGTGGTGCTCCTCCTCAAGATTTCTGGAAGCTGCACTTCAAACCCTCCCTTCCCCTCAGGAAAGCACTACAGGCTGATATCAAAGCTACTGAAATCCCCGTGGATGTGTGCAAGGGGCCCACGGCACATCACTTAGTGCTTGCCACTTGATTTGTTTCTGTTGAGTCACCTTCTTTAACAAAGTTTTGTGGTCTCTTTTTTAAGGCTGTCATCCCTCGTTGTTGCACTGCTGAGAGGAGAGGCTAGGACAGGTCACAGGGTTCCTCCCCAGAGAAAGCCACAGGAAGCATAGAAGACTGAAAACTTCTCTGGAAATACAAAGTCATGCTGAGACAGCTCTGCAGCAGTACTTGGAGGGGGGACAGTGAAGCCAGTGCTTTCTGATTGCCATGAGAGAAAAAAAATCTATGTATGGCTTCTCAAGCCAGCAACTAAACCCAGAACTTAAAATTCAGAGCATGCAAATTCTTCAGTAGAGGTAGGATTTGAAAGTCTTACTCCCTTTGGGGGACTTTCATCATCTTAGACACAGGCAAACAAGTTTAGCACAATCATTTCAATTAAGACTTGGGACAGAGCTCCAATCCTTAGAGCATTTTTTCTGATTTTCTCTTTGATGACTGTGAATGGAGCACAAAGAAGAAGAATGGGGAAATATGAGATAAAGGGACAATGACAGAGGTACAGAACAGAGATGCCCCAGCTGCATCCTGACCTAGGAGTCCACACTGTACTGGAGCTTCATACCACACCAGGCTGAATTATGCCTAAGCATCCATTAATAACTGTTAATCTCTTTGGACTAGGAGCTACTTTTTGATTAGTACTTCATAAAAGCAGTGGATTGTTTGTTGTTTTTCTTTCTTTCTAATCTGATCTCTGCATAAGTTTGCATCTGTAACTCATCTAACAGAGCACCTGTATGCTACAGTCTGGCTCAAATGTCCATTGGGTTACATTTATTACCAACCTGCTGGACAGAGCCTTCATTCAGCCTTTTCCCAGAACATCAGTGCTTCCCCCATCTCTCACACCCTCTTCCCCAATTCACACAAAGTACACAAGAGTGGGCAATCAAGAGAGTCATGGAATCATAGAATCAACCAGGTTGGAAGAGAACTCCAAGATCATCCAGTCCAACCTATCACCCAGCCCTATCCAATGGCACTAAGTGCTCCATCCAGGCTTTTCTTCAACAACTCCAGGGATAGTGACTCCACCACCTCCCTGGGCAGCCCATTCCAATGCCAATCACTCTCTCTGGGAAGAACTTTCTCCTAACATCCAGCCTGTACCTCCCCCGGCACAACTTCAGTCTGTCCCCCCTCGTTCTGTTGCTGGTTGCCTGGGAGAAGAGACCAAGCCCACCTGACTACAACTTCCCTTCAAGTAGCTGTAGACAGCAACAAGGCTGCCCCTGAGCCTCCTCTTCTCCAAGCTAAACAACCCCAGCTCCCTCAGCCTCTTCTCATAGGGCTGCGCTCCAGCCCCCTCAGCAGTTTTGTCTTTTCAAAGCATTCCCCCAATATAAAGTGTTGATGGAGGCAAACCCTGAAAGGACCTCTTCCAGATAAACTGGCCTCAGGTCTCCTACCCTGAAGAACCTGTGAGCTCCAAAGTGGGATGAACAGAAGGAAAATCACTTTTCTCCCTCGGGAAAAATGGGGCAATTCATACAGGTTTATGTGTTTAAGTAGCACAGCTGTGGACTTGAGCAAACATCCAGTTAGCAGCAGCTTCCTTCAAACATTGCATTACCAAGTCTCTCTGGATCTTTTAAATCTGCCACACATTTCCAGCAGGCCTCAGCAAACACCTTTGTTAAACGGATGGAGAAAGTCATCCATCACTGCTGCTGCTCTTTGATCTTGGCTTGCAGGACCCCTTTGCTGCCAGCACAGAGCATCATTCTGCACAGCAGCTCCAGTGCAGGAGGCAGCCTGCAGGGTTTTGTGACAGCTGCAGACACTGTTACAGGCTCAGCCATAAAGAACAAAGCCCTGGGCTCTAAAGTCAGGCTTAGCTGAGGTACAAAAACTCTTCTCCCTTGCCAGGAAACAGCAGAAAAGCTCTTGCTGTATGGGCTGGTTTGCCTGACAGTGTGTGGGCCACCTGGGCTGCAGGTTGAGCACCAGGACCCAGAGGAGGTGAAGGCAGTAGTTACCTTCACAGCAGCACTACACACAGAGAGGTGCTAACAAAAAG
Organism: Psilopogon haemacephalus; assembly: GCA_013396835.1. NCBI lineage: Eukaryota > Metazoa > Chordata > Aves > Piciformes > Megalaimidae > Psilopogon > Psilopogon haemacephalus. Next base: position 63,476 of record VWZI01019751.1, read on the forward strand.
CCCAGGTTTGTGTCTGCAGAGAGCAGGATATTCAGACATGGTTTTCCCAACATTTCCAGCCTCGTTAGCTCACCAGAGCTCTTGCACTGGCTGGGATGGAGAGGGAAACAGCATGTGGCAAACACTCCTGAGCTGCCTCAGCAGCCACCAACGTTCAGCTGCCCATCAGGACCTGGATGAAATGAATTTTAAAGCACGATCTCAGCCCATCACTGGTGAGGATCTGCTGTCAGGACTTGCTATGGGGATGGTTTCAACCAGAGCCTTGAAGCACCTGATGCACACTGCAGTGTTTGCTGTTGGCAGGATCCCCTGTGTGACTCCCTTTCCTTACAGCAGCTCCATTTCCATAAGCACTTTGCTGCTGCACAAACACAACCCATAAACCTGTCTCAGAGATAAATCCTCCCCCCCTTCAGGTGCTTTTATCATTCCAAATCCCTTTAAGAAATAGCACGAAGGCTTCATTTTTACCCATCAATTTGGATTGCATTCTCCTTTTATCAGCATCTTTGCCTTAATGATTTTGGCCATTCAGTTTACAGGTCCAGTCAGATACCATAGAGCTGAACTTTCCTCACTGGAAACTTCAAAACATTGGTATGGGGAACAAAAATGTCACTCACCAGGCATGTGTACTGGGCTAGTGCAAGGAAATCATCAATTATGCAGGTTTTGGAATACATTGCCTTGCCCACAGCTGTTTGATAGCTGGAAGATATGATTGATGAGAACAGCCAAGATTCAATTACTGATTTCCCATAAATTATCTACACAGCCTTTTTATCCTGTGCCAGGGTACAAAGGGCTCTGAGGAACAGAGAGGACCAAGTGGGGGCTCTCTGACCATGAAATGAACTGGGGTTTTCAAAGAGAAATCAAAAAACAAGAAAGAAAAAAAGAACAAAAAACAGGCAGTGCAGTGCCAATAGGAGGTGTCAGACTTTGGATTTGTGAAATTGGACTGTCACTCCCAGGCAGGCAAAGGAACACGGAGTGGAGAAGCACTGATTGAGCCAGTCTTCAGCCTGTCTGTTTGTCCTTGAGTTCTCATCATGTGCTTTGAGAGAGGTAGATTGCAGCTAACAAGGAAAGATTGCTTTTTCCTGCATTTTATATATCTGCAAATAGCCGAGGGGTGGGTGTCAAGGTGAAGGTGCCAGTCCTGTGACCTCGTGGACCCAAAAACCACCTGCCACCCTCTAGAGTTGACTTCAAAACTCCAGGCAACATTTTCTCCTTCATAGCACTAAGTGAAACCAATCTAAACACCCGCAGGGAAAAATGTGGTTCTCATTACCATCTGCAAGTGGGTTCCACAATTCAACAGCAAAGGCCTCACTCTCCATTCAAGCCTGGGAATCTGCCATTCAGGGAGGGGAAAAGTCATCACATCAAAATCAGCAGCAGCTATATGCTATGAGAGGCTGATAAGTTTTACTGGAAGGTCCCTAGGTGTGGTGGTTTAGCAGTTACCTGCTCCCCCACCCTTTGATATAACCCAGGCTAGGACTCTGAATGGCTGGAAGTTGGCAAATGAAGCTTTATGTTTACAGCTATGCACAATATACAAGCAGATATTTACAATGTACAACAGATATTTACAGATATATACAGTGAAAAGGTAATACAGAAACACCACAGCCCTCCCAGAGATCAAAATCCCTAAGAGGGGTTTTCTAACCACCCCTACCACCTTTCCCCCCTTCCCCAATCTTATCTCACCATCTGCTGATGCAGCAGATAGGCAAAGGTAGATCGGCCAGGGGGGTTAGCAGTAGGAAAGGGGTTAGTGGAATGACTGAGAATTAGCTACAAAAGGCAGGGAAATGGAGCCATGCAAGGAGCAGCCACAGCCCAGAGATGCCTGAAGCACTCTGACTTATCCATATTTGGGTTACAGCTCTTAAAACATTTTTTTTTTCCTTTCTCATTAAAGCTGTGAGTGGAGCAGCATCATTTGTTTTCCTCTCTCAGCCTATAGTCTAATTTTGTCACTCAAATCCTCCAATTAGTTCAAACCATCACGCTAGGGCAGGGAGCAAATCACAGCATTGAAAAAAAAAAATAACTGCCATTGAAAAAAAATAACTTCCATTGAGATTTCAGGTTTTCAAGCTCTCCTCTTTATTTCCTTTGGATTTGTCTTTTCTTCTCCACACCCACTTGTTTCATTCTGTGCCACTCCATGGCGCCTCCTCCCACGCTCACACACGAGCAGGAGGAGGAAACTGAAGCAGGCAGTTGTTTGTCTGCTTGTTTTAAAACAATAGAGTGAAAATTAATGTGGTTCCTTGTTTGTGAAGCAAAAGCTCTGGCGAGGGCACGGCTGTTAGAGAGCAGCTGAGGGAAATGGATTTTATTAGCCTGGTTCCCAATCCCTTTACTTAGCTGGCAGGTTATTACATATCTATCCCCTTAATTGTGCAAGCTGCTATATAGACAAATAACAGGTGAGGCCCATAATGACAGGTTGTTACAGTCCAGAGCGCTCGACTGGCAAAGTGATTCTCACAGAAAATTGTCTCTGTTCATCTGAGTAAACCCTGCAAGGCCTCTGAGGCTCTTGGGGAGAAGCATCAGCCTGGCTTTGTGCTCTGTGCATGGGATGCAGCAACAGCAGCAGGAATTGCTCTTGGCATTGCAACAGATATGGTCCAGACATCAAAGTCAGCATCAGCAAGGGATGATCCTGCCCCAAAACAGGTTCTCATCCTTGGCAAAGAGGTCTCACTGCTGTCTGCAGCTACCTGAAGCGACATTGTGGAGAAGCTGCTGCTGGGATCTTCTCACAGGTAATTGGAGCCAGAAGCTGAGACAGCACCCCAACATTTTTGAGAATGGAGATGTATGAATTTCAATTCTTCATCCACCTGTAGATGACCCACAAAGTGGAGAGGTACCTTCTGAGAGGTGGAACCCTACCCAAAATGTCAGGACTGTCTTACGGAGTGTAATCTCTGCGCTTTTTGAGGAATGCCTCAAGCTGAGGCTGGGGAGATTTAGATTGGGCATTAGAAAAAGGTTTTTTCACAGAGAGAGTGGTCAGGGACTGGAAGGAGCTGCCCAGGGAGGTGGTTGAGTCACCCACCCTGGATGTGTTTAAGGGTGGTTTGAATGTGGTGCTTAGGGCTATGGTTTAAGGTGAATCTTGTAGTGTAGGGTTATAGTTTTCCAAACTGGATGTTTCTGTGATTCCGTGAGAGAGGAGCAGGGGAGGAAATGATCCACCTCAGGTCACAGGAGCAGGTTTAAAGGTGTGGAAAGCTCTCAGCTGTAGTTTGGCACCTTTGCCAACATGTCTCCTCTAGCTGAGTACATTCAAAAGAGACTTTCAAGCAGTTTTCTGAGTCACAGCTGGGATTTGGCAAGGAACAGTGGCTGGACCCTCAGCCCATGGTTGGTTTTTTTAATGCTCCTTCTCCTCAGACATTGCCCTGCTGAGCATTTTATTGACTGAGGATTCTTTGGCCACCCCACTCCAACGCTTAAGAAAGATCTATGGCTTGCTGATCCAGCACAGCTCCCCAGGTGTCTCTCTCACCTTCAGACAGGGAATAGCACATAACAGTAACGCCCTTCCTTGGGATCACTAGTCAGACTGCCTGAGCCCTCCCTTAGTCCCCAGCTTCTTGTTTTCCTGTAAATGTCTGAAATAATTAATTTAAGATTTAAAGACCCAAGTTACTGTAGCATGCCCAAAATAATAAATGTCTCAGAATTTCAATTACCCTAAATGTAGAAGTGTTGGATCCCATTTCTGTATCTAATGCGTCACACAGAACCATTACCCCACTATCCATTAATTATAACAAGGTCAGCATATTCCCTGATGTCTCTTCATGACTGCACAATGAACAAGCACTGCCTCTGCTATAGGTACAGTCCAGTCACAGTTATACAGCTCTCTCTCAGAGGACAGACAGACTTTGGCTTCCTAAAATGATCAATAGTGCTAGGCTTTGAGGATAAACATATCTGGATAGAACAGGACAACGAGGGAGACTAAGGTGNTGGAGCGTGTCCAGAGAAGGGCCATGAGGATGATCAGAGGGCTGCAGCACCTCTGCTATGAGGACAGACTGAAAGAGTTGGGGCTGTGCAGTCTGGAAAAGAGGAGGCTTCCAGGTGACCTTCTTGTGGCCTTCCAGCATCTGAAGGGGGCCTACAGAAAAGCTGGGGAGGGACATTTTAGGCTATCAGGTAGTGCCAGGACTAGGGGGAATGGAGCAAAGCTGGAGGTGGGGAGATTCAGTGAGGAGGAAGTTCTCCAGCATGAGAGTGGTGAGAGCCTGGAATGGGTTGCCCAGGGGGGTGGTTGTGGCCACATCCTTGGAGGTGTTTGCAGCCAGGCTGGATGAGGCTCTGTCCAGCCTGATCTAGGGTAGGATGTCCCTGGGCATGGCAGGGGGACTGGAACTAGGTGATCCTTGCAGTCCCTTCCAACCCTGACTGATTCTGTGATTCTATGACATATGCAAAAGAGCCTCAACTACACCAAAGAACAGCTCTAAGAACAGAAAAGGGAAGTTATTTTTCATCCACAAAAGATACCATGATGTAGGGAGAAGGGGAAAGTAGGAGAAAATAATACTGAGGGGCAAATGAAAAAGATGCTTTGTGTCAAGTCCAGCTACCATCTCCTCATACATCCCATCACCATAGACCAGATCTGCACCCAGCCCAGTACCATGCTGAGCTCTTGAGCATGAAAAAAAGGTGCAAATTCCTTCCACAAACTCACCTTAGCCCTTCCCACAGGGAAGAATTAACTGGAGGAATGCTGGGGAAGAGGAACAATCTCTCAGCACCAGCTATTTCTCCAACCTGCTCCCATACAGCTAACCAGTTCCTGCCACCCCTTCCATTTTGACCAAACTACTGTCTGCTTCTGCCTCACCCCATTCTGCTAAAACTCTTAAGACCTTTATGTGGTCCTCAGGCCCTAGATGCAATATGCCCTTTCTGCCACCTCTGATGACTAAACTGCTCATTCTCTCCTCCTGCCCTTTATTCCTTCACCTTCCCTGGACTCCCTCTGCCTGGCTTTCATTTTCAAAGGACCTAGAGGTAGTATTTTATTGTAATGGGTTTTATTACAATGATGTACAACACCCTTAAGTGCTTTGCTGAAGGAAAGAAGAAAGGTTGTGCTATAAATAAAATCCCCATCTACGATCAAAGGCACATAAATGATGGATGTGTGTGGGTGACTGCACACCTGTACCTACAAGCACTTCCTCCATTGGGTGGCCACTCCACTGGAAAGAGCCATTGTCATTGTACAGATGAGGGTATGTGGAGGTGGCTGCCTTCCACAGAAGTTACTTTGTGGGAGGATTCCTTCATAGATACCATCCTTTGGGCTAGAGCCTGAAAGAGCACTGAAGGCAAAGTAGCACCCACAGCACTGTCACAAGACAAGACTCAGCACTGTGGTAGATGTTTCTTTAAACTGACCTTAAATGCTTGTAGGGATGGCAACACCACTGTGCTGGATGCTCTGTTCCAGCACTGGTCTCACAACAACTATTTTCCTACTAACTTCCACATTCCTTGCTGCCAGTTGGGCCCATTTGTGACTATCCCCTACCTAGCAGAAATGAGGAAAAGTGACCATCTTCCTCTCCCCTCTTCCTGTTCATGTGTCTGAAGAGTGCTGTCACACCTCCCCATCCCTTTTCTTCTTCAAAGCAAGCAAATCATTCAACCTGACCTCTCAGCCAGTAAGAAAGGATCTTCAAAGAAGGTGAAGTCTTTGATGTTCTCCAAGACATCCATTTGTTCTGGTGGATCCCTTGGTGAGCCAGCCCCAAAACCCTTCTTCCCACAAAACTTCTTTCACATTGGTCCAAAAGCCAACCAGGCCAGGAGTCAACAAGTGACTGAAGGGGCAGCAGCTAGAAACACACTGTCCATCTTGTCTTTTCTGCTTCTGGGTTGACATGAACGTTTCTGTTTCCGTGGCATCTTTGAGCCTTTAGTTTCACTGTGTTGTCTAACTCTTGTCCCTCACCTAGGGTTTCTGCCTGTGCTGGTTTGAACTAATTGGAGGATTTGAATGAGAAATTAGGCTGTAGGCTGAGAAAGGAAAACACTGACGGTGCTACTTCACTCAGGGTTACTGAGGAAGAAAAAAAAAAAAATGTTGTTCAAGGAAGGTGGTAGGGTGGTTAAAACCCCCTCTTCTGAGATGGTGCTTTGGCAGTTCCCTGCCCACTTTGAAATAACCCAGGCTAGGACTCAGTCGGCTGGAAGTTATGGAATGAAGCTTTATATTTACAGCTTTGCACAATGTACAAGCAGATATTTACAATATAACAGATATATACAGTAGAAAAGGTAATACCCAAACACCACACCCCTCCCAGAGATCAAAGTCCCTAAGAGGGGGTTTTAGCCACTCTACCACCTCCCCAATCTTATCTCACCATCTGTTTTATGCAGCAGATAGGCAAAGGTAGATGGGCCAGGGGAATAGCAGCAGGAAAGAAGTTAGTGACATTATTCAGATCCAGCTAAGAAAAGCAGGGAGAGAGAAAGAGCCATGCAGCAGCAGCCATGGCCCAAAGCAGTCTAGACCTATCTGTGTTTGGGTTACAACTCTTAATTTTTTTCTTTCTCAGTAAACCTGAGTGAAGTAGCATCCTCAGTGTTTTCCTTTCTCAGACTGTAGTCTAATTTCTCATTCAAATCCTCCAATTAGTTCAAACCAGCACACTGCCCATTGAAATTGGCCAGTACACAGGCTGCTCCTGCTACAAGCACTGCCCAGTGTCACACCCCTCAACACACCACCAGCTGCTTTCTGCAGCAGGAATTTCTACAATAGGGGAGAGAGAGAGCAAAGTAAGTTTCTACACTCTTGAAATGGTTCTCCTCTGAACTACACGACAAATGGAGGGAGCCAGGGAACGATGACGTGGAAGGAAACAAAATGAAAGAAAGCTAAACCAGTTATTTGATCAAAAAAAGAAAAGCACAGAGAAGAATAGAGGAGGGAGAGGCTACCTACCCTGCAGCTTTACAGTGTTAGCATCTTGTTGCCTAATGAGCCATAGATGCAACAGACACACCATGGAAATAAAAGAGGGAGGGAAAAGCAAGCATCAATAACACAGAAGAGCCACAGAGGCTGTTGTTTAGCCAATCTCACTTCCCTCACATCCTCTGAGACTTCCCAGCCAGCTGCCCTCCTCCCTTCCCAGATGCTTATTTTCTTACTCTCTCCTAGCACTTTATCTCTGCAATCATTTGGTTCTCATTATGTCCTGGGATTTAGAGTTGACAGCAGCTGAGGGACAAGATTCAAGAGTGGCTCCTCAGTAGTCCTTTGCAAGTATTAGCATCTCCTTCTCACAGCACAGAGGAATGCTCCAGTCCTCCTAAAATTCAGGAATACAAGAGGCCAGAGCATAGGGGGACAGTGAGGTTTACCTCTCAGTATGTCACAAGTGGGTTTTCCTGCTCAGGAAGACTAAAAGGAACTTTGCATGTCAGCTTGGGTTAGCACAACCATGTTTGCTGAGGCATTCATGTGGCCAGAAAGCCCTACACACTACAGCTTCTACAGCACCACCCACCATCCTTAGCTGCTGTTTTCCTGGCACAGCTATTAGGCAAGAAGCCTGGGGCAATGAGAGCAGTGCCAGCCAGGCAGAGGCCTGCCACTGCACATCTCACCTGGAAACTTCTGCCAGTAACCTGGACATAAAATGCAGCAGAGGAATATGCCCTAGCCTGGTCTTCCCTCTTCCCTGTTTATTTCTCCCTCCTTAACCCATCAGCCTGGTTTTCCCTCTTCCCTATTTCTTTCTCCTTCCTTAACCCATCAGTCTGGTCTTCCTTCTTCCCTATTTCTTTCTCCTTCCTTAACCCATCAGTCTGGTCTTCCCTCTTCCCTATTTCTTTCCCCTTCCTTAACCCATCAGCCTGGTCTTCCCTCTTCCCTATTTCTTTCTCCTTCCTTAACCCATCAGTCCCTTCTCCTGTTTCCATTTTCATCCGCAGCTCCTGCACCTGCCTTCACAAGGTTTATTCCCTTCCTGCGGGATTATTTGGAGGTTTGCTTGTGTAGGATGAACAGCATTTCTGTAATAAAGCCTCAGCCACATTCCATTAGTGTCATTTCCAGCTGCAGAAGTGAAGTGTCAGCTAATAAAAGGTAGCACAGACCCCTTGGGCAAGATAAAATGAGAGAAGAAGCGAGGGGGAAAAAAATCTACCATTAAAGATAGAGAAATGATAAATGTCCTTCCAGAAGCACCTGGAAGTGGAAAAAGGGAGCACTGGGGGAAGGGAAAGCAGGAAGGGAGGTTATTGTGTTTAGTGTGACAGCTTTGTTTCTGAAAGGTCTCTTTTAACCCAAACATCACCTGCTACCCATCTTCTCTCTGCACCGAGGACAACCACCTCACTGCACCTCCATGCAGTTAGCATTTGTGAGCAGGAATGGGTTGGAGAAGCTGAGGTGGGGCTATGCAGCTGGGTCCAGCATAGCAAGCACAGGCTGTGTCCCATCCAGCTGTGCTGATCCCCATCTCTGCACCAGGATGAGAGGAGACAGGGGTGTCACTGGCTGTGTCCAAGCTGCAGGACCTAAGGGCATTTCTCAGCAGCCAGACACAAGTTTGTCTGTGTAAGCTGTTTGACTACCCTGTCCAACTGGTCTCCCCAGCCAGACGATCTGAGGACATGCTCCTCAGGGTACATCACAAAGTGCACCTCCTCTGCAGCTTAGGGTCATGTTTATGACCCATTTGGTCCCTGTCTGCTGCAATTACACAGAAGAGAGTTGACTGCAAGGCTGCTGAGGCTTCAGTGTCATACTCTAGTTCTCACCAGCCCCACATACAGCTCCATGAAGCAGGAACATCAGAGGTCACCCATCTCTCCACAATGCCCTTCCCTCTGGACAATGACAGAGAGACCCAGATACCACCAGGAAGGGAGGGGGGTGGAAAGCAGATTTATTCAGGAACAAGAACCCACTTTATTCCTTCAGCTGTAACTTATTTTGTGATCTCAGACTTGTGCTCCAGTTCTGTGGAAGTCTTAGGACATTCAAAGTTTTCCAGGGCCATTCAACTTCACAAGCAGCTCCCAGTTCCATTAGAGAAGCAGAGCAATAAAAGAGAATCTCTGATTAGATTTATGTCACCACAGCAGCTCTCAATGGCATCATCTCTCTAGCTAACACAAGTAAATAATGATCAGACAAAAAGGGGTCAAGCATGGTGCCCTATCCCAGAGTTGTCAGGTCTCCAGCTAGGCCACTGAAGCTCTTTGCAGCTGGCAGCAGACAACATCCTAAAGGCTTTCTACATTACCCTTAGGAATACAATCAGTCCAGCCTAAGTCTGAAAGCCACGTTTGCAAGGTCTTCTCTTTGAGCAACAATGAGCACCAAAGTGGTCAGGCATTGGAAGGGGCTGGCAGGGAGGTAGTGGAGTTCTCATCCCTGCAAGCATTCAAGATACGGCACTTCAGCACATGGTTTAATGGTTGTTATGGTCACAGAATCACAGAAACATCCAGGTTGGCAAAGCCCCCTCAGGATCACCAAGGCCAACCTAGAACCCTACTCTACAAGATTCACCTTAAACCATAGTCTTAAGCACCACATTCAAACCACCCTTAAACACATCCAGGGTGGGTGACTCCACTGCCTCTCTGGGCAGTTCATTTCAGTCCCTGACCACTCTCTCTGTGAAAACCTTTTTCCTAATGTCCAATCTAAACCTCCCCAGACTCAGCTTGAGGCCATTCCCCCTTGTTCTGTCTCCACTTACTTGCAAGAAGCCCAGCAGCACCCTTTCTACAACTTCCCTTCAGGTAGTTTTAGACAGCAATGAGGTCTTCCCTCAGCCTCCTCTTCCTCAAACTAACCATCCCCAGCTCCCTCAGTCTCTCCTCATCAGATTTATTCTGCAGGCCCTTCCCCAGCTTCATTGCCCTCCTCTGGACCTGCTCCAGCACCTCCACATCTCTCTTGTTTTGCAGTGCCCAAAACTGAACACAGCACTCGAGGTGTGGCCTCACCAAAGCAGAGTCCAAGGGGACAATCACCTCCCTGCTCCTGCTGGCCACAGCATTTTTAATACAAGCCAGGATGCCATTGGCCTCCTTGTGTGTCTTAGGGTGATAGTTGGGCTTGATGATCTTACAGATCTTTTCCATCTGAAACCATGCTATGATTCTAACTCAGGCACAGGTATTAGTTCTATAATACTCAACACCTCTGCCTGCACAGATGTTTTTTCACAAAGCATCGGCCGTACTTTCTCCACTTTTGTCATCAGAGACAAGGATGTTTCCTGTCTCATTCTTAAATATGACCTTGCCTTCCAAATTTTGGAAAGCAAAACAGCCACAGAGGTAAATCCAGAGAGTTTAAAGGCCTCAGGTTCTCTCGGTTGATCACCCAAGAAATTCACAATAAACTGGGATCTCCCCTTTCGATTTTAAATGGAAACATTGTCACCACATTGCCACTCTCTTCTCCTCATTGCTTTGCCCACACATGGATTTTTTTTTTTTTTCCTGCATCTGTATCAAAGCATCATCCCTGGGGCCACTGGCAGGGGTTTGTAAGTCTGTGACTGATAACCACATCCCTCCAATTTCCTGGCTAAAAGCTTCCTAAATTCACATAGCTCAGCACTCCAGAGAGCCAACTGGAGAGCAGTTTGCTTAATAAAAGTTGCCTCTATACAGAGATCTAAATCCTATTTTCCAAGAACTGCCAGGGGATTTTCAGAGTGTAATCCACCTGCTGCTGACCCTCCATGGTAAAAGAAAATTATATGTTGCTGGATGGGATTTTTTTTTCATTGGAGAACAACACAGAGATTTTCCAATGGTGCTGGGACAAGGCAATATGAGAGCACCTGAGGACTGTCACAGGTGCAGAAGAGAAGTTGGGTAGGTTTTTTCCCCACATCTGCTGCACATCTGCTGTACTTATCAATGACACTAGGAGAGAGAAGGGATTGCAGAAGAGGCTGCAGTCCTCTGAAAGAGGAAACAATTGCCATGCTCAGTATGGAAATCTACACAGACAGACTGCTCTCTGAAGGAACAAGGGAAGCTCTCTTTGCTACTTCAGAGGCAGACTTTCCTATGATCCAATCGCTGTGCAGAGCATCCAGGTTGTTCCCAAGCAAGCCCTGGGGACTTCCAGCTATGCTGAGGCTTCTGGTTCTGATGTGAATGAGTCTAACACCCTCCTGCCACAAGAGAGAGTTCACCTAGGCGAAAATGAGGCTGGTATGACAGGAGCAGTTAAAGCTGGGAACAAATATCCATCAATGATTCAAAATATTTGAGGAAGATATGCTCATCTCAAGGGCCCAGGAAACCATATTGTACAAGGTTCATTTTCCCAGGAAGAAATTCACCCTGGGCCTTTAAAGCCCTCAAAACATACGCAGTGGATTATGAACAAATGTGAGTGGAAGGGTAGCTCGGCTTAATGTCACCTCCCTATATACACAGGCTTCCATCCTTCCCTCACAGGAAGATTATCCTCCCCACAGATAAAGGCTGGAAGTCATCCAAGAATTTAAGAACATTCTCTCATTCACAGGTGTTTCTGGAGCTTACAACAGCAGTGCTTATTCTGGAAGATGATGAGGGAAAGAATTGCCTTGGCCCTTCAATCAGCTTTTGCCCATTCTGCATCAAAGGGAGGGGATTCTCCCCCTTTACTCTGCTCTCGTCAGACCCCACCTGGAGTACTGTGTGCAGTTCTGGAGCCCCCACCACAAGAAGGACACAGAATTGTTGGAGAGAGTCCAGAGGAGGGCCATGAAGATGATCAGAGGGATGGAGCACCTCTGCTATGAGGACAGGATGAGGGAGTTGGGGCTTTTCAGTCTGGAGAAGAGAAGGCTTTGAGGAGACCTTATAGTAACCTTCCAGTATCTGAAGGGAGCCTAGAGGAGGGCTGGGGAGGGACTATTCACAAGGTCTTGTAATGACAGGATGAGGGGGAATGGGCTCAAACTGGCAGAGGGGAGATTTAAACGGGATGTTAGGAGGAAGTTCTTCACAGTGAGGGTGGTGAGATGCTGGCACAGGTTGCCCAGGGAGGTTGTGGCTGCTCCCTCCCTGGAGGTGTTCAAGGCCAGGCTGGATGAGGTTTTAAGCGACCTGATCTAGTGGGAGGTGTCCCTGCCTATGGCACAGGGGGGGTTGGAACTGGATGATCTTTGAGGTCTCTTCCAACCTAAACCATTCTATGATTCTAAATTGCAACCTGATAATACATAGCACAAACTTGAACGCTCTGACACAAACAGCAACGGCTCCAGAATTCAGAAGAAACATTAATAACACAAATTAAGTGGAAAGATGTTGAAGCATGCAGTCCACATCACTGTCCCAGTGGACAAGTTGAAGTTGAGCCAGCAATGTGCCCCCATGGAAAGACAGGCCAGCAGCATCCCAGGCTATGCTGGGCAGAGGGTTACCAGCAAGTTGAGGGAGATGTGGTCACTCCCTTCTGCTCAGCACAGGTGAGACATCTGAAATTCTGTGTTCAGTGGTGGGCTCCCCAGAACAAGAGAGATACAAACATATTAGAGAGAGTCCAGCAATGGCCATGAAGATGACCAAGGGACTGGAGCACCTGATGTACAAGGGCAGAGAAAGCTGTGATTGTGTAGCCTGGATGAAAAAAACACACCAGGAGACCTTATGGTCGTGTAGCAATACCTGATAGAGGAAGCAAAGATGACAGGACCAAGCTTTTCTCAGTGGTGCTCAGACAGGACAGAGAGGCAAAGGGTGTAAACAACTAACTAACTAATTGGATGTTTGCTCAAGTCCACAGCTGTGCTACTTAAACACATAAACCTGTGTGAATTACTCCATTTTTCCCAAGGAAGAAAAGTGATTTTCCTTCTTTTCATCCCAGTTTGGGACTCACAGGTTCTTCAGGGTAGGAGACCAGGAGACCTGAGGGCAGTTTATCTGGAAGAGGTCCTTTCAGGCTTTGCCTCCATCAACACTTTATACTGGGGGAATGCTTTGAAAAGACAAAACTGCTGAGGTGGCTGGAGGGCAGCCCTGTGAGAAGAGGCTGAGGGAGCTGGGGTTGTTTAGCTTGGAGAAGAGGAGGCTCAGGGGTGGCCTCATTGCTGCCTACAACTACTTGAAGGGAGGTTGTAGTCAGGTGGGCTTGGTCTCTTCTCCCAGGCAACCAGCAACAGAACAAGGGGACATAGTCTGAAGTTGTGCTGGGGGAAGTACAGGCTGGATGTTAGGAGAAAGTTCTTCCCAGAGAGAGTGATTGGCATTGGAATGGGCTGCCCAGGGAGGTGGTGGAGTCACCATCCCTGGAGGTGTTGAAGAAAGGACTGGATGGAGCACTTAGTGCCATTGGATAGGTCTGGGTGATAGGTTGGACTCAACGATCTTAGAGGTCTCTTCCAACCAACCTGGCTTATTCTATTCTATCCTAAATGAAAATACAGTAAACAGTCATCTGCTGTGGCTCTTGCTTCCTTCCAGTGCAGCAGTAGAGGCTACCTTACAGTCATGCCACAGACACTGGAGAAATCAGTGCCTAATTCCCATCTCCTTTTCTCACCAGGACATTTCTCTGCTGTCAGAGATAGGGATGAGCATGCCCCTGCTCTTCCTGCTTAGACATGCAGGGCATGAAGCTGAATTCACCAACAAAGCTTCAGCAACAGCAGAGAGTTAGGAAGAATATCTGAAAATGCATTTAGCTGCTGGTAGGAGTCTAACAAAAGATCATTACAAAGACGCACACAGAAGCTGTGACAGGGATGCAGCAAGTTAGTCTGGGATTGAATGACCTTAGTGACAATGGCAGGACAGAGAAGAGAAGCTAGAATCCCTAGGAGGAAAAAAAAGATTATGACCTGAATGAGTGATATTAATTCTGGAGGGACTGAAGAGGGAAAAGAAACTAGGAAGCTACTTAAAACTGTATCAAACACACAGAACAAGGGCCATGAACTTCAAGATGTGGAAAGGTTGTGCCACAAAGGAGCAGAAGTGGAAATAAGAGAACTAAAAATAAAACCAATACAATGAAGAGAGTAATAAGAATGAGCAAGATAAAAGAAGAAGCTGGAAGAGAATATTGACAAGCCAAAACCACAGATCCTGTGCTTCCTTGGCCAGATAAGAACAGAAACAATGCACCAGTTAAGCTCTGGGGAGGGCAGAGACAGTTCAGGTGTGCCATCCACTGCTCTTCCTCCTCCAGACAAAGGCTGGGGATCGCTGGCACATGCATAACAAGTCACACTGACAGCTATTGCTGCAGGTAGCATGAAAGAAGGGAAAGTGAGTCACGCTAGAGAAGAACTAGATTTTTAACATCTAGAGGCATCTCAAAGTACTTGACACAAGGAGTCACATGAAAATAGCAGAATGGCTGCAAACAAACACATGGAGCTTTCTGTCTTGATGGTTTTTCAACAGCAAAGAAAAATGGTCTGTGCCACTAGGATTTTTTTTTTTCCTCATTTATTTAGCCCCAGCAGGGCCCCACTCAGCCTGAGAGCTCAGATACACTTTTAGAAGCCCAGATTTCCCAAGTGGGGTCAGCATCAAAGAAAGAGAAGGGTGCCTAGCTGAAGAGCCTTTTTATAGCTCCAGAGGCAGGCAGAGAGAGACTTCAAGACCAGCAGACTTTTTGCTATGCAGCGGTCAGTTCACCACACCGCATTCACCACCATCTTCTCTTGCTAACATTTTCAGCTGCCTCTGTGCACACCCTTTGTCAGGAGGCAGCCATCCAGCTCTGCCTTCCACCAGCCTGTAAATATGCTGACATGCAAAGTGCATGTTTCCCTGCCTGCAAGAAACATGCTGCGTAATGAAAGAGGCTCCCAGCAGGAGGAACACAACTTGTGTGCCAATTACCTTGGCACGCACCATGGGATCAAACAGGGCAAGAGCATGGCAGTAGCTACAGCAAAGCTGAGCTTTCCTGCCAGCCTCTGCACTCAACTTAATGCTGCCTTGTAATGAAGTCATATTGGCCTGCAAGA
Source organism: Psilopogon haemacephalus (assembly GCA_013396835.1). NCBI lineage: Eukaryota > Metazoa > Chordata > Aves > Piciformes > Megalaimidae > Psilopogon > Psilopogon haemacephalus. Next base: position 78,508 of record VWZI01019751.1, read on the forward strand.
CACCCAAGCAGATGGGCTGTCGTTCAGGGGCTACCGCCTGCACCATCCGTTCCTTGGCGTTTGAGCTTATTAAGGTCGGTGTTTTACAAATGCAATCAAGGAAGCAAGTTGGAGAGAGATTGTGACAGCAATAAAAGTGTGTCCTGCTTCATCAGCACTTTGGAAAAATTAGTTTAAATGCCCTCAGTGGCAAACAGCCTTTAGTGCTGCTCAGCGCGGGAGAGGGAGGCAGGGGAAGGGAAAA
>VWZI01019751.1:79150-119457 GCA_013396835.1 Psilopogon haemacephalus
CCCCCCCCTTCCTCACATTGCTGCAGGGATTTGAGAGCAAACTCCATGGTGAATCTTCCAAATCGATTCCACTTACAGACTCTCGTTTTCACTTCTTCCAAAATATTTTGTTTCTAGACAGTCAAACCTCGCTCTGCAATGGCTTTTCCTTTCTTCTCTTAAATTAAATTATATCAGATGATTTTTGAATCTGGGGAAGTGACTGGGGAAAAGAAGAGCAATATATATCCTGACAACTTTTCTTTAAAACAGCCAGACAAATAAACCAAATAGCATCATTCAGTGAAAAAAAAAAAAAGAAGAATGCCTTGAGGCTTGAAACTGGACATCATAACCCTAAAATGCTAGCTTGATGCTGCTGAGAAAAAAGGGCAACTGAAGGAAAAAGGAAAAAAAAAAAACAATTCTGCATCAGCTCTCCAGAGCATCCCTCCACAGCAACTGATCCTGTGCCCTTCTTGCAGAGAGGAGAATTCACACCCCCATACTGACCTCACTGCATGGCCTCTCTGCCAGCCCTTATAAGTTCATGGTCTGCTGTCCCTGGGTTGCTGCTGGGCCAATTTGCATGAGGCAAATTGTAAATGTCACGCTGAAATACACACAGTGGTGTTCTCCCAGAGCAAATAAAGCTTAGAACCAGTAGGCTGAGAAAATGACACACACAAACCAACTGCAAAGCTGCCCCATCCCAGGCCCTTTACTTGCTTTGTTCCCTTACAAGTACTTGTCACACTGGAAGCTTTCCTGTAGTGTTTTCTTACTTTTTCAGCTATGAAGTTAAAGCCTTTAGAATATGAAGGGTACTACCACCTTGATAACACAGTACAAGGGACACCTTCCTCTTGAGGTGGAAATGATGGGAGTTTAAAAGCTGGAAAGCTCAGATGCTTCGTTCAACACCATCAGTTTAACTGGGAGACCAGACACAGCTTTCCCATCGCAGGGCTGGAGGCACTTAACTGAGATGCTAAATTCAGAAATAGGAACTAGTCACCCTGGGCAGAGAGGGTGAAAGAGGCAGACTGAAAGAGGAAGTGGTTTGGAGGCTTCAGGGCCAAAGTTTGATGGGCTGAACCTCAGGCATGAAGCATTGGCTTTCAATGTGAAGGTTATGGGAATTTCCTGTCCCTGGAGAAGAGCAGCAGCTAGTAACTCCCTCAGTCAAAGGTAATTGTACTGTACCTCTTTCTATAGGAACTCATGTACTGGTTTGAGGCTAACTGGAATATTTTAATAAGAGAAATTAAGTTACAGGCTGAGAAGATAAAACATTGGTGATGCCTCCTTCACTCATACATTTGCTGACTGATACAAAATTAAGAACACAAATATAGATAAGACAGAGCTGCTTGGGTCTGAGCTCTGGGCTGTTGGTCTCTCCTTCTCCTTGCCTTCTAGCTGGATCTGTGTAACCCAGCTAATTAATTCCTGCTTCTAACCACCCCACCCCAGCTGATCTTCCCTGTTTACCTGGCATGTAAGACAGACACTGGGATAAGATTTGGGGGGGTGGGGGAGGAAGGTGGTTGGGAATCCCTCTTGGGTGCTCTGATCTCTGAGAGGGGTGTGGTGTCTCTGTATTATCTTTCTGCTGCATGTAGCTGTAAATACCTGTGATATATTATAAATATCTGCTTGTATATTGTGCAAACCTGTATATATAAAGCTTCATTCCTAACTTCCAGCTGGCTGAGTCTAGTCCAGGTGATTTCAAAAGTGTGTGTTGTCTACATACAAAGTTCATTACTGGGGAGGGACTATCGCACTCTATAGCTGCATCATCTGCCTGTCTCACACTGCTCTAGAGGAGCCAACCATCTTTCTAACCATGTATTTCCTTTCCTCTAAGGCTTTCTCCAACAAATTTTCAAAGACAAAGTCTCTTGCTATGGCTCAGGTAGTGGAGAGCAAGATGTATATCACTGCTTTGTGAGCAATCTGTGCTACACACAGCTGGCCTTAAAGAAAGGTGTTTAATAAAGCCCTGGCAAGGCTCACAACTACCTTGCTATAAATCATTAGTTCACCTGCTTCCTGAAAGTTGTTCCAGATCAGTGATGTTCTGGGTGAGGTTTACAATGGACATTTTTTCCCCTCTCTCAGTGAAGATCACCAACTCTGGCAGATGTATCCTATGATTCCTCCAGCAGCAAAGAGAGCTATTGAGGTGGCTGCACTACAGACCTCAGCCCAGTGGTCTCAGATACAGTCTTATTCTAGACTCCAGCTTGTCCTTTCTAGTGAAAGGACAAGCTGGAGGGGCCCACAATGGACCTATCTCAGTTCTCATATCAGAAGGAAGACTAATTTCTATATATATAAAACTGAGCAAGCCCAGCATGCTAATTAGCTTCTCTGCTTCTCAGTTTCTTTATCTGCCCACTTCCTCTCCAGTCTCTCTTACCTCTTCATGTCAGCTTTCCTTACGCTGCTGTCCCAAGGCTTGGTACACACCCAAGCAAAAAGCTCCTGAGAGCATCTTAAGGCACAGGATTACACTTCAGCAAGCAGTAAACTAAGATCATGATCAAGATTCTTCACTTTATGCAAACACAGTGCTGAGGAGGTGTGCCAAACCAGCTCCAGTGTGAACAGACTGTACTGCATCTACTCTCCCAGGGCCATTCAGGTAATGTTGGACCATCCTGTGCTCTCGTGGGCTTTCCCTCCACAGCATTCTGCTTTTCAAGCTAAAGAACCAACTCTGGGAATAGGAAAGTGAAATTCAGGGTAATTGGATAGTAAAAGAAGTAAAGAAGAGGGAAATACATGTGTGTGGCCTGAAGGCTTCTCTCCAACCCTCCAAGCTTCTCTCTAATACACCTGAGGTTCCTAAAACTTTATTTTTGTGAAAAGAGAGAGACATTAATCTGTTCCATTTTCCCAGAACTTCTCAGTATATAAATCCTGGCAGAAACCCCCATAATGGAGCTGCTGTTCTGCCTTCAGCAGACATTCAGCTACACCAAGGCTCCTCCATCACATCCACCTCAGCCAAGGAAAAAGAAATTCCACATGTCTTTACTCTCTCACTCTAAACTAGCAATAACTTGGCCCTGAAGACATTGCTGTGAGGAGGGAGTTTGGGTAATACAAGACTGATTCAGCAGCTTGGCATCTCGCAGTGAAGTACTGGGTTGCATGACCTCTATTTGTCGGGAGGGAGAAGACTCAGAGGTGACCAAGGCAAAATGTAACTCTGAAGAGACTTCATGAGATGGTACAAAATTATTAAGGGCTATGACAAATGTGGGAAGCAGGTGGCATAAATGAAAAAGCTTGGGAAAGGTCAAGCCTCAAAGGAATTGAGAGAGAATCTCTTTGTGCAGGGGAGAACTGATCTGAAACATTCTCTTGCCAGAGGCAGCCAGGGAAGAAAAGTCAAGTAAATAGCTTCGAAGGAATTGTAGGATAGAATTAACCTCATTTTAAGCATCAAAAACTGAAGTGTGTAGCCTAAGCTTGTCACCCAGGCTCCCTCAGCAGTAGAAAGAGAGGAAGGCACATTAGGAGGTAAGCAATCCTGACTACCTGTGATGAAAATGCCTGTTAGTGTGGATCCAGGAACTTACTCAAATGTGATGAACTGGCTCAGAGATGAAATTAGGTGAGGAAAATTCCAACCTTGTTCCCCACAGAGCTCCTGAGGAGGTGGGAAAGCTTTGCCAATATCAGTTTAACGAGGTTGTCTCCTTGGAGCAGCTTCCCCTCAAATATTAAGACCTACCATGTGGATGTGAGGCTGGGCCACATGCTCATTGCAGCCAACCAGTAAGGATCATAGAATCAGTCAGGGTTGGAAGGGACCACAAGGATCATCTAGTTCCAACCACCCTGCCATGCCCAGGGACATCCTACCCTCATCCAGCCTTGGCCTTAAACACCTCCAGGGATGTGGCCACAACCACCTGGTTGCCTCCCTGGCAACCCATTCCAGGCTCTCACCACTCATGCTGAACAACTTCCTCCTCTCATCCAACCCAAATCTCCCCACCTCCAGCTTTGATTCATTCTCCTAGTCCTATCACTGCCTGATAGTCTAAAGAAGTCCCTCCCCAGCTTTTCTGTAGGCCCCCTTCAGATCCTGGAAGGTCACAAGAAGGTCACCTGGGAGCCTCCTTTTGTCCAAACTGCACAGCCCCAATTCTTTCAGTCTGTCCTCACAGCAGAGGTGCTGCAGCCCTCTGAGCATCCTCGTGGCCTTTCTCTGGACACTCTCCAGCATGTGCACATCCCTCTTGTAATAGGGGATCCAGAACCAGACGCAGTACTCCAGGTGAGATCAGCAAAACACTAAACCAAAACAACAGGTTCTTTACTAACCTTCAAAAACCCAAGGGGGCATTGAAAAGAGATGGGAAAATCCATGGAAAGTTGATGAATGCTAATGCAACAAATGCGGAAAATACATCTCCTTCGACTCCCTCTTTGCCCAGATCTACAGTAATTTTGGGAGGATTGACTGGGTTATGAGGTGAGTTTCATTTATCCCTGGTAGAAGGACAATGTTACATTTTCTGATGAGTGTTCTTCCATATGCCACCTGGGTAGTTCTAGCAACAGATAATAAAAATTAATTATGATTGGATGCTTCAGAAGATCCCAGCAGTTAACAGGGGAAAGCATCTCATAGCTCTTTCTGAGGAAGTACTCAGGTTTCCTAGGGGTAGCAAGAAAGTTTTAATCAGTCCCATTGTGAAGAGCAGGGGATACATTTCCAAGATGTGGCTTAACTCCCATCTTAGCTGTAGCTGCTACTTAAGAATCCTCAAAGTAAAACCAGAGGCACATAGCTGGATGAAGGCAAACTGCCTCTATAGCTAAGCAGCAGAGAAAAGTGACAACAGGGAGTAACAGGAGGAAAGACAGGGAGAGTTTTGTTGTGAGCACCACAGGCTCAGCAGTTGCAGAATGCAAAAGCATAATCACCATCATGCTTCAGGGTCTGGAGGCAGCGAGAAGAAATTCTCTCTCTACTTTGCCACTAGACAGCACCAAGTAAGGAGCAAAGGATAAAGCATTTTCAGGCTTTCCATAGCCTGTGAATTTGTCATTGCTGCAAAACTGGTTTACTCAACTGCCCTGGGTCTAGCCCTTATTTTGTCTATACAGACATAAATGTGACTCTAGCTCTCTGAAAACAATGGGCTGAGCCTGCCTGCAGACCCAGCAGCGTTTCCAAAGCAGCCTTGTCTTGCACAGCCCAAGTTCCCTGCTAGTTCTCCACAGATTTACATTTGCATGATGTTTTCTATGCAGTACCATGAAAGCTGGCTGTGAAGAAGCAACATGCATGAGCTGCTTAACCATATCATCCTTCCACGTATCAGCTCTACGTATTTTAGTCACATCAAGTGAATAAAATGCATCAAATCTGATATTTCTTAGGTCAGCTTCTTTCAGCCTCAGACATTTGTATCAGTGTCTCCTTGCTTTTAAAACACATTTCTACCATCATAACACAGCTCCTCCATCACTAAAGCTCCAGTACAACCAGGCTGCAAAGGAGCCAGGGGGAACCTCTCTTCATTGTGGTCTGCAGCCAACAGGACAGCAATGCTGTGGAAAGTGGTGGTGATTATGCAATACATAAATCATAGGGACAGTATTTTTCTCTCTTCCCTTTGCACAGTTCCCATACATCACCATGACTCAGTGCAGTTCTCCCAGTGGGGACAAATTCCAACTTCTAATGCACTTTCCATCCGATTCCTCCATGATAACAGATGGGTTGCTGTCCTAAGATATTGCATTTTGATAGTAATATATTAAACAGGCCTGTGTTTCAAGACAATTTGGTTTGGGGGTCCAGTGCTAATTCCATTCCAGTAGCTTTGAATTGTGAATTTTAGCAGTAATAAGAGAAACCCCCTCCAGCCCAATGGCTGTCCTCCTGCCTCTCCTCTTCTCTAGTTTTTCTGGTTGCTTCACCAGTCTTCCTAGAAGTGATAAATCAGGTAAATTTAATTTAGAGCTTATCCCCCTGGCTTTGAAGGCAGGCAAAGTTAGGTCTCTGCTTGTTGCCTCTAGCATGTTAACCTTATAAGATTCCTCCATCCCTACTTGGCTGGAATTGTTGTTAAGGAGTGGGGGAAGAGAGCAATACCTATTCTAGAAAGCATTTGGGACTTTAGTTGAATACTTGCAGACAGCATCCTGGGCACTGTCCAAGCTCTCACACTGCTGCATAGGTACAAATGCTTCAATCCTGAAGGTGTCCAGAAACCAACTGCATCACCAGCTTCATCTCAGCAGAACAAAGCTGATGCTACCATTTCCAAACTCTTTCTAAGTCTTCCTGATCAGTTACAGATTTCTCTCTGCCACATTTTTTTTCCAAAGGCCACATAGTTCCCCAAATCCACTGCAGTACCTCTTCAAGTATGTTTGCCTGTGATCATTACCAGAGCCAGGAGGATGCTTATTGTGGCCTTCCAGTATCTGAAGGGGGCTTACAAAAAAAGCTGGGGAAGGAGATTTTAGGCTATGAGGTAGTGACAGAACTAGGGAGAATGGAGCAAAGCTGGAGGTGGGGAGATTCAGATTGGATGTGAGGAGGAAGTTCTTCACCATCAGAGTGGTGAGGCCCCAGAATGGGTTGCCCAGTGGGGTGGTTGGGGCCACTTCCCTGGAGATGTTTGCAGCCAGGCTGGCAGAGGCTGTGGGCAGCCTGATCTAGGGTAGGGCATCCCTGGGCATGGCAGGGGTTTGGAACTAGCTGATCCTTGTGGTCCATTCCAACCCTGACTGATTCTATGATTATTTCCTCCTTCCAGCAAAACTGGAGGCTGGCCCTCCTTCAACTGGAGATCTGTACTGACAAACATGCAGAGGAGATGCATGAAACAAAAGTTCCTGCTATCTGCAACAAAGTGCTATTTCTGGCTTGTTAAGGGGAGCCTTTGGTCCCAAGCTGAGGGTTACAAACAGTGCCCGAACACATTACCCATGCAATCTTTCCTTTAGCTATAAGTTCCCTTACAAACGAACCATGTAGCACCAGAAGGGGTTCAAAACCAGTTGCTCCAGGGACATCCCAGGTGGCTGCCTTTCATCTCCTTTCCCAGTATTTCCTTCAGGCTTGGATAAGTTTTGCTTTTTTGCTTTTTTCCCATGGCTGCACAGTTTTGGCTTCAGCAGGCACAGAAACAGCACGTTTATCACACACAATTTTTAGTGCATCAAAACATATCCCTTTGATTCATTTTTCAAAAAGCAAAGTCTGCTGGCTCAAGGTTAACAACTTTTCCACTTCAGCTGAACAGGAGAGTTCTAGACTCTGCTGAGAAGGGTTAAGCAAAACTCAGAGCTTCAGAAATTAGCTGGGCAAAAGCAGCATCCTCTCAGCTACGCCCAAGCTTCAGAGAAATCTGAGGTGGTCCTTATGGAAGGGGAAAAAAAAAAAAATGGGGAGGGAAGGAACCATCCATTTCAGCCAACTTTGACCACCCAGGACTCCTCTAGACACTGCTGCCAACATTTCAGCCAGCTTTGACCACCCAGGACTGGACTCCTCTAGACACTGCTGACAACACTTCAGCCATCTTTGACCATCCAAGTCTGGACTCCTCTAGACACTGCTGCAATCATTTCAGCCAGCTTTGACCACCCAGGAGCGCTCTAGACAATGCTTCCAGGACATCAGAGGAACAAGGTGATTTGCAAGCAATTCACATGTTTGATCTTTCACACCAACTGAGTAATGTTACTGGATTTTAATCAAGCTCTTCAGAGCTTTAGCATGCACTGTTAATGCACTGAAGTTAAGCATCTCCTACAAGAAGCTAAACACTCTTTTATTCTTTACCTTTTTTTCCCCCCTCTCCAATACAAGGAAGAAAAATAATTTCAAAGTCAAACAATCAAAAACCATTTTCTTGGCTTTTTCCATTTCCAGAATGGATTTCCCTGGGGTTTAACTCTGTACTTTCATAGGGATTGTAACTTTTTAAGATGGATTTTAATTTGAAAAGAAAGACCCTTACCAGATAAGACTGAACGGAGCACTCCATGGACAGGAGAAGGTGAACAAGTCAAATTTTGCACCGAGGAGTACACAAGTAACCCAGGTCAACAACATTAGCAGGAGTAGGAGGACGGAGGGCCTAGAAAGAAAGAGTAGGACATTTTCATTTTAATAACCACAAAGCAGATTGGCAGGTAGCAGCCAAGATCTCAGCTGAGCCACCAAATCGGCATATTCATACATTTTTAAGATCAGCTTCCAGTAGCTGAGTACATGCAGATTAGTAACCCCTCTGAAATTCTTTTGGATAATCTAAGCTGTGATGGAAAAGGAAAGAAGAGTCTCAAAGACACCCAGAGATGACCTCCCACTAGTACTAGTGTCCATGAGGAGGAGAGAATCTCTTAATGCTCCTGCTGAATAGAAAATACAGTGCAGGTTCTCTTTTGATTAGCCTATGGCAGGGAGTTGGGACTGGATGATCTTTGAGGTCCCTTCCAACCTAAACCATTCTATGATTCTATGAATCTGCAACAAAAATAAGGGGGGGCTGAGCCCATATATCAAAGTCAGGCAGATTTATTAACTGAGGCCAGGACACCAATCATAGAATTACAGAATCCTTCAGGTTGGAAAAGACCTTTAAGTTCATCTAGCTCAACCATAAACCAAACACTGCCAACACTAGGCTATCAGGTAGTGACAGGACTAGGGGGAATGGAGCAAAGCTAGAGGTGGGGAGAATCAGATTGGACGAGAGGAGGAAATTCTTCACCATGAGAGTGGTGAGAGCCTGGAATGGGTTACCCAGGGGGTTGGTTAGGGCCACATCCCTGGAGGTGTTTGCAGCCAGGCTGGATGAGGCTGAGGGCAGCCTGATCTAGGGTAGGGTGTCCCTGGGCATGCCAGGGAGTTTGAAACTAGATGATCCTTGTGGTCCCTTCCAACCCTTCTGTTTCTATGATTCTAAGTCCACCACTAAACCACATCCCTAAGTGCCACATCTATACATCTTTTAAATGCCCCCAAGGACAGTGACTCAACCACTTCCCTGGGCAACCAATGTATCAGAATGACAGCTCCTAGCATCTTCTCACTGCACAGTGCACATGACTGCTGATCTGGATGCTCCCTGAGCTAGGCTGATGCCCAACTTGTTTCAGAAGTTTTTTGTGGATGTTGTAGGTCATTTACCAACAAGGGAATTGTGATGAAAAAAAAAAAAAAACAACAAAAAAAACAAAACAAAACAAAAAAAACCCCACAAAACCCCAAAGTCAACAGAGACTGGAGAGACAAGAGTGCATCACTAGCCAAGCATTCAGAGAAACAAATGTGACAGTTTTTTATCACTGCACATCACATTTTTTTCATGGTACTGCTGGGAACTAAGTCAGATTTACAACAAAATTATGTTCAGCTTCTGCTTTCTTTACTCCCAGTAGCTGATCTCTCATAGAATCCTTTGGAAAACCACTCGGCTTTGCAGCTATCACTGCTGCTTTTGTCTTCTAGCCTGTGCCTTTTATTTCCAGGGAGGAAAATGAGAGCTGTTCTCTCTGGGGACAGCTTAACTAGATCATACAACTTATTCAAGTTGTATTCTCTCCCCTTAACTTCGTGTTCAGATCAGTAGCAGCTGGATATTATGTCACCAGTGAGGCAGGCTGAACCACAACTGAAAAGCAGGTGCAAACTGTAAGGAGAGTAACAGAGGCAGAAAAGGCATCAGGACCTGGGCTCAAGGATGACTCACCAGTAGCCCAAGAACTCACTCAAGGAGACACCTTTGTGGTGCAAGAAAAATAACCTCTCCTAACACTCTGAATATCTTTGGTGGGTTTATTGTCATCTTTAGTGTCACTAGCAGCAGGGCAACATTTAGAATCCAACAAAAGTATCTCATTCTCTAGCATAGCAAATCACAAACCTCAGAGAGGACAAATAAAAGACAAAGATTTTGATAAAGAAATTACCAGAAAACCGTGAAAACACCTTTAAAACAAAATAAATAAGAAAAAGACAAGAAAATTAATCACACTAAAAATGTTGTTAATTATTTCCAGATGCCTTACAGAGAAGCTACTATGATCTCACCACTGAGGATATCCATGAACCTGAAAGAACTATGTGCTATCTAGACACAGTGAGTTTAGAAGGAGTAGGGGGAAGAGCACAAGGAGAAGAGAAAGTCCTTGCCTAAAAGCCACTTCATGTAGAAATATGTGGTGGCTTAGCAGTTACCTGCCCCCACACACACTTGGAAATAACCCAGGCTAGGACTCAGTCATCTGGAAGTTAAGGAATGAAGCTTTGCACAACATACAAGCAGACATTTACAATGTGTAACAGATATTTACAGATATATACAGTAAAAAGGTAATACAGAAACACCACAGCCCTCCCAGAGATCAAAATCCCTAAGAGGGGTTTCTAACCACCCCTACCACCTTCTCCAATCTTATCTTACCATCTGCTAATGCAGCAGATAAGCAAAGGTAGATCAGCCAGGGGGATTAGCAGTAGGAAAAGAAGTTAGAATTATTCAGAGTGAGTTACAAGAGGCAGAGAGACAAGAGCCATGCAAGACTTACCACAGCCCAAAGCGGTCTGAAGCAGTCTGATTTATCTATATTTGGGTTAAAACGTTTTTTTTTTTATTTCTCAGTAAAGCTGTGAGTGAAGTAGCATCATCAGAGTTTTCCTCTCTCAGCCTATAGTCTAATTTCTCATTCAAATCTTCCAATTAGTTCAAACCAGCACAAAATACCATATTGAAATTAACCCATTACAGTGAAATTTCACATAGAGTGATCATTTTAAAGGATCTGGCATAAGCCTGCCTCTTAACAGCTCTGCATTTAGAGACCTTCACCCATGGAAGGGTTGTGTTTGGATTGTGTTTGGATTGTGTCAATCCTGACAACAATAATGTTGAGTAAGGATAAATTTAACTTAGTCAGAAAAATCATCCTACATAGATAAGAATAAAATCCTCCCAGGTTTAAACTACCCCTGAGATATCTACGGGAAGGACACTGCTCTTTACAGGAAACTCAACAGCCTGGAGAATGATTAATTATTGTTCATGACATCTCCAAGAGCTTTTAGAATCATAGAATCAGTCAGGGTTGGAAAGGACCACAAGGATCATCTAGTTCCAACCCCCCTGGCATGCCCAGGGACACCCTACCCTAGATCAGGCTGCCCACAGCCTCATCTAGCCTGGCTGCAAACACCTACAGCTTTGCTCCATTCCCCCTTATCCTGGCACTACCTGATAGCCTAAAAAGTCCCTCCCCAGCTTTTTTGTAGCCTCCTTCAGATACTGGAAGACCACAATAAGGTCACCTGGGAGCCTCCTCTTCTCCAAACTGAACAGCCCCAACTCTTTCAGTCTGTCCTCATAGCAGAGGTGCTGCAGCCCTCTGATCATCCTCATGGCCCTTCTCTGGACACATTCCAGTATATCCACATCCCTCTTGCAACCAGAAAGTGTCATGCTGACAGGGTGTTTGAGGTCAAGCTCCTAATTTTAGTTTCCCCTCTAGCCCATCTCAAATTTCTGGGAAAGTTGGATAAAGAAGAGAGATGTGCATGTGAATGCATGGGTTTTGAATGCCTCCATAGAAGAGGACTCTACAACCTCTCTGGGCAGCCTGTTCCTGAAGTGCCTGTAAATGTTCTGCGGCTGGGGAAAATAAGTTGCCACAGGAATAACAGGCAAAACCCGCTCAGGTGTGGAGCGAAACCCAGTTCAGAGCAGTGATAATTCTTAAAGCTACTATTTAATTGAATAATTAAAAAAAAAAAAATTTCAATTCTACAGCAGCTTCTACCCCAGCCACAAGTTGAATCCCATCAGAGCTCAGTGAAGGAGATATTTTCCCCATGTTACATCTGGGGATGCTGAGGCACGAATCAATGAAACACTCCCTGAATTTGTGTGCCTTGTACTCCTTTGCTTCCTTTCTTGAATGGAAGCAAAAAAGCTCTTCCCTGGCAGGCTGTGCCTCTGGATGGGCACAGACTCAGTGAAGCAGAGATATGATGCACTGAGCACAACCAGGAGTCCCACAGGAGAGTAAAGGACTCCTTGTGCTGCCTGAAAGGGAGACAGCTGCCAGGAGCTGCTGGGGATAACACTCTACATATGGCAAAACACACAAAAAAAATCTGCACTGGGCCATAAATACACCATGTTTGTTACCCTGGAACTCCCTTGAGACAAGGCATTTCAGGAGGAACAAGTCCCTGGTCCTACTTTTTGTGTTGGATAACTTGGAAACAGTTTGAGAACATAATTGTCTGGAACCTGACTCTCCTCTGAGACTCTCTGGGTGACATTTACCTCTCAGCCAGGGCACTGCCTTGGAGCTCCTGTACACAAGCCAAGCAAGGGGCAACCAGTTTCCTTCAAAACATAGGATGCATCTTTTAAAAATAATAATTAGGAATTAAATATATATTTATATTAATTTTTGACTAAAAAAAAAATATATTAACAAAATACCATCAATATCTCTGAGTGGAATAGACTTTTCCTTTCAATAGGAGCAAAATTCTTTGCCTACCTGTGAATTTGAATCATTAACTGTGGAATCAGTCCTTAGAGCAACATCTTAAATGAACATTGAGGGTGACTGCACAGGATAACAGGATCACAGGATGTTAGATGTTGGAAGGGACACAAAGAGATCATCGAGTCCAACCCCCCTGCCAGAGCAGGGCCAGACAATCTAGCTCAGGTCACAGAAGAACACATCCAGACAGGCCTTGAAAGTCTCCAGAAGAGACTCCACAACCTCTCTGAGGAGCCTGTGCCAGTGCTCTGCGACCCTTACAGTAAAGAAGTTCCCCTTTGTGGTGAGGTTGAACCTTCTGTGCTGCAACTTACACCCATTGCTCCTTGTCCTATCCCAGGGAGCAAGTGAGCAGAGCCTGAGCCTGTCCCTGTCCCCCCCACTCCTGCCCGGCAGCCCTTAGATATTTCTAAACATTTATTAAATCCCCTCTCAGTGTTCTCTTCTCCAGACTAAGCAGCCCCATCTCCCTCAGCCTCTCCTTACCAGGCAGTCCCCTAATCATCCTCATAGTGCTCTGCTGGACCCTCTCCAGCAGGTCCCTGTCCCTCTTAAACTGGGGAGCCCAAAACTGAACTTTGCAACTTACCTGTTGAATGTAGTTAAAAGTTTGGGGATGAATGCAGAGGTTTTGTGGGTGTTTTTGTTTTAAACACGTGAACCATACCCAGAGAATATGAAATCAGCCTACCCAGCTTTAGTAAATGTGGCCACTGGATGCCTCTGTAGGGACCATTGGGATAACAAAGGTAAGTAGATCTTAAAACAGATTACTAAACCCTAATATCTGCACCTCATTAATTCCAGCCTTGAGGGTGCACCTAAAAAAGCCACACATATCTGCTGGCAGTGCATTGCCTTGGCCCAGTGTAGAAATGGTCCACGGAAGACCTGAAACTGTGACAGAGCTCAAATTATGACCACCAGATTTTAAGACAAAAACTGCTGATCATTAGCTACAGTGGCCTGCTGCCAGTGGGACGTAATGATGTAGCAAGACAGAAGACAGGGGACACCAGATGGGCAGCAGGAGGCTTAAAGAGCTCCAAGGACAGCTGGGGACCAGCAACCTTGCCCATAGCATAGGTTTTGGAACTAGATGACCTTTAACATCCTTTCCAACCCAGATTCTGAGAGTCCATAATTGTTTCTGGTTGCCATCCTGCCAAAGCATCACAGCCCTCTGCAGCAGCTCCAGTCAGCAGCACTGGGCTATTACAAATACATTCAAGTTGTCTCTCTGTTGACACAAATCAGTCTCTGGGTCTCAGTCTTTATCTTCCAGTTCAATGACACCACCCAATGCTACCTAACAACCTCCTGAAGTGATGGCTGCAGACATGGTCAGCAAACCTACATCTCACCTAGGGAGGTAGTAACTTCTGTCTGCTCTGCCTGATCGCCACATTACTAACTCTCCTGAGACACAATCATCCTCCCAAAGTTCATATTCATCCATTCCAGGAGGAATTCATTTGGCCTGACCTTTTCCTGGCAAATATTTAGCATCCTCCATGCACATATTTAAAGAAAAATTCCTAGCAAATAACTCAGCTGAAAATAATTTCCCCTGAGGAGGGAATGAGAGAACAAATACGTGCCAGATGCAAGTCACACTGTTCACTGCACTCCTGGAAGGCACTCAGATAACTGGGATGCTGAAAGCAGTGGGGGAATCGAGGTGGGACACAATTACTCATGCTATATTCAATTAATTTTCATTTTCTTTTCCTACCAGGTCCATTGCAGGGGAAAAAGAAAAAAATTAAAAATAAAATTCCAGAAGGGATAAGGTCTGATGGAAGTGGTTTACAAAGTGACAGGAAGGCAGAACAAGGTCAAGAAACGTACCAGCAGCAGGTTTGGGGTGTATATTGATTTTTTTTCCTCTTTTTCAAGCCTTTTGCATACTGACAGCTTTTTATGAGACTCTCTGCTTATTGCTATAAGGATATGACTGCAGGTTTCTTTTATATCTAATTTGTGGGAGTTTTGTGTTTTAGCTGGCTGGTCTCAGACAACATTAACTGCAACCTTCTCCTCTCAGCAGATTCATTTTGGGAAAGCTGTTTGCACAAAAGCCATTTCTGTGTTTCAGCAGTATTATATTAGCTTCCATGGGCTTTGGAATTTTGGAATTGGTGCTTGGGCACTTTCTTCCTTCATGTTAATACGGAATATTGACATTTCACTCATGTCACTAACACTTCTGCATTTTCACGTGGACATAGTGTGAATCAATTAGAAATAAAGCTTTTGCTGAAGATGATCACCCAGGATGAAGCTTGAGGTTAGGCTAAATAATCCAAAGGAATAAATATTCCAAGGGAAATATTCCAAGAGAGGATGATCTGAGGGCTGGAGCACCTCTCCTATGGAGACAGCCTGAGAGAGTTGAAGTTGTTCAGTTTGGAGACGAGAAGGCTCCAAGGATACCTTATTGTGGCCTTCCAGGATCTGAAGGGGGCTACAAGAAAGCTGCTGAGGGACTTTTTAGGGTGCTGGGTAGTGATAGGACTGAGGGGAATGGAGCAAAACTATAACTGGGTAGATTCAGATTGGATATTAGGAAAAAGTTCTTCACCATGAGGGTGGTTAGTCATTGGAACAGGTCACCAGGGAGGTGGTGGAAGCCCCAACCCTGGATGTTTTTAAGGCCAGGCTGGATGTGGCCCTGGGCAACCTGATCTAGTGGAAATTGTCCCTGGCTATTGCACGGTGGTTGGAACTGGATGATCCTTGAGATCACTTCCAACCCTGAGAATTCTGTGATTCTTATATTTTCAATCAAAAGTATAACAAGGAAGAAAGAAGAAAAAAAGAGGGGAGAAAAACTCTTAGCCTTACTGTAGGCCCTCTTTGGATACTGGAAGGCTACACCAAGGTCTCCTCAAAGCCTTCTCTTCTCCAGGCTGCAGAGCCCCAACTCTCATAGCCTGCCTTCATAGCCCTCTGAGCATCTTGGTGGCCCTAAATGTAAGAAGCAAACAAACACAGTCTACTCCCCGATATACTCACTGTGATAATAAGGTGGCACATAAATTCCTTGGCTATAGGCCAGTTCCTTCTAGCCACACTCACCTGCTCCTGACTGCAAGATGTCTACTGCTAATAATTACAAGCTGAGCTCATCAAAGATGCCTTGGGGGATTGGGGTGCCCGTGGGAGCTGGCAGCACCGAAACTCTCCGCCTATGGATTTTGCTGGAGCTGCAGCTGATTGATTCCTCTCCCACCCCAGCACCATCTCAAGTGCACGCATGCAGAACGCTTGGAATATTTACAGAGATATCATCTTTGTGGCAGCGAGGCAGAGAATCCCATTTTGCTGGAGGCTGAACATGCAGAGAGTAAATATGAACTCCCACCCCAAAACACCGACACCTCATTGCAGTTCTGCTGCACACCTTTGAGCAGGGACAATTCCCCACCACTAGCAGGCAGAAAATTTGCCCTTTGAAAGCACTCGACCAGGCACATAACTTCCAACAGCCTCTTAACCAGACCTTCCTCTGCAGCTATGAAAGTAACTGCTTCCTGCTCCTTTCCAGAAATCAAATCTAAACTAAAATTGTCTATGCAGGAAAATGTCTTTCTAGATTATCATCTTTCTAGTGCAATATCTTCTCCTCCCTCACCAACAGAATCGTGGACCCTACAGGTTTTTAGCTGCTCAGCAAATTAGCTGTTGTCAGGCTGGATAAGATTTTCTCTCAGGTAGAATTAGTTTCCCAATGAAGAGCACCAGTATGGCGGGGGCAGGGACTCACAGCTAGAATCCAAGTTTCCTTGAGAAATAAGTGTCAGACCAGCAGTGCCCAGAGGTCAGCTGAAGAAAGTGTTACTGCTGCCTTGTGTTTTCCTTCTGACCCTTTTAGCCCTCTTTCCCCACACCAAGTGGGAGTAGACCGAGAAGAAAATTCCACCTTCCAGAGCTGAAGGAAGAGATGCTGACAGGAAGAAGGGGGCCAGCAGCACATTCCCACCTGAGACAGTTTTTTTGCTGTCCACATACAGGGATCCTCACTCAAATCTTTAGCAACAGCCAAAGCTTTAGCTACCTCAAAGACATTACCGGTCCTAAAAGTAAAGAGAACGCAGCACAGGAGGTGCCACCTCAACACAAAGGGGGAACTTCTTTACTGTAAGGGTCACAGAGCACTGGCACAGGCTCCCCAGGGAGGTTGTGGAGTCTCCTTCTCTGGAGACTTTCAAGGCCTGTCTGGATGTGTTCCTGTGTGACCTGAGCTAGATTGTCTGGTCTTGCTCTGGCAGGGGGGTTGGACTCGATGATCTCTTTGTGTCCCTTCCAACCCCTAACATCCTGTGATGCCTTAAGAGAATGAGAGGGCTTCAGGCTTATAAATCAACTTGTCTGCAGACAGCTTTCCTTTCTGTTCCATCTCAAACCCTCCCACTCTGTGATGAGCTGGAAGCTACATCAGGTGTTATTAACCCTATGCCCTCAGCAGAGGCACAAGCCACTCACACTGTTCAGGAGAGCCTTTGAAGGCTGATGGGAGTTTCGTGCTGTGTTCTGATGCTCACATGCTTTCACCCTCATTTCCACTGTGACTATTTCAATTTAATGGAGAGGGAAAGGGCTCTCCCACAATGGGAGATGCCTTTTCATCCATTTTTTTTGTTTCCTTTTCTTTTGTCATTGCTGCAGATTTTGGAAGCTTCTTGACAACTGAACTCAGTACATGCAGTTATTCAGGAACTAGATTGTCCACCTCAGCCTTGTCTCCTACTTTGCTTTTCCTCTCCCCCCAGGAAAGGTTTGTGCCCACTTCTGCTTTTCTTGCAGAATGCACAATGGCTGCTAGGAAAGAGAACAAAATTCTCCTTTTCAAGGTAGAAGCAATTTGCTTACACTTCTCAGACTTTCAGAGGGCAGGAGCGGGATGACATCCCTTCTTTGTCCTTTATTGCTTGAGACATTTGCATAAGAAGAAGCTCTTTATTATTGAAACACTCATCTGCTTAGCTTTAGTTTGAAGTTATAATCCGCTCTTAGCTATGTGTCAGTCACACTGTCAGAGGGATGGCCTGGAAGTTAAGACTCTGCAGTGCCATGGGCTTGTGGTTCTGCAAGCTTGAAGGTCCTTCTCTTTCAGTAAGTGTCTTTGAAGCCTGAGACCACTTCTGCATCACAACCCTTGTGCCAGGGCTAAGAAGGCCTACGTGGAGCTAGCAAACCTCTTCATTAGCTGTCTGAGCACTGAGCAATTGTGCATCTCCAGCCAGCAACACTGAACAGCCCCAGAACAAAGTGCACCCTGAACACCTTGGGGTGCAGGACACTGCAGTCTGCCTTTCATCACCACAGTGACCTCATTTAGACTAAAAACAAGCAAGGAGCATTACTGGCTAGATCTAAAGATGCCTGCTCCAGTACAAGCAAGAACAACTATGTTTTCCTCATATGCAGACAGAAAGAGGGACAACTCCTCTGAAATCAGTGGCATGAAGCCAGCCAGAAACAGAATTCAGCCCTGCTGGGTGCTTATGGAAGCAGAAGTTTCTAAATTACTTTTTTTTTAAAAAAAAACAACCTAGTAAATATTTATTCTGCATTTAATTTCATTTAGGAACATTGAATAAACTTGATTTTTCAGTATAGAGCAGAGGCAGCCCCCTTACAAAGAGATTAAATGGCCTTGTCATTGTATCTGGGATTCTTTGTTCAAGGCAGGAACAGAAAAGCTTAATTAAATGCATTAGTAATCACAAGGTAGCTAAATGTCAATTGATCATTATAATATGGAGTGCAATAAAAGCCTAAACAATTTCTGAATGATAAACACAAGTGTACACAACACAAAGGGGAGAGTACTTTTTTGCATCAAAGGTGACAATTTTCCTTTGGGAAACTGCCCCCACTTTGTACTTTTCAGGCTTTTCTTGTCATTGGGATTTCTATGCACTTGTGCTGAAAGCCCTGGTTTGGAATTAATATCATTACACTGCATTTGGCACATTTTGTTACAGAGGAGAAAACCCATTAAAAGGGCATTTGTTTTGGTGAAATTTTTGCAGACTCAAGAAGAACTCCTAAGTTCAAAGTTCCTCAAAAAATATTCACCCCTTCTTTTGACTAGGGACACTTAGACATTTTATGACATTTGAATTCCTCTTCTCCAGATCACTGTTGGGATGGAGTCTGAATGATCACTCCAGAGGAGGGTGGGTTGTTGCTTAGAAGTAGTCTATAGCACCACAGGTGTGCAGTTCTGGAGCCCCCAGCACAAGAAGGACATGGAACTGCTGGAGAGAGTCCAGAGGAGGGTCACAAAGATGATCAGAAGGCTGCAGCACCTCTGCTATGAGGACAGGATGAGGGAGTTGGGGCTTTTCAGCTTGGACAAGAGAAGGCTTCGAGGAGACCTTATAGCAACCTTCCAGTATCTGAAGGTGGCCTACAGGAAGGCTGGGGAGGGACTATTCATAAGATCTTGTAATGACAGAACGAGGGGAAATGGGTTTAAACTGGCAGAGGAGAGATTTAAACAGGATGTTAGGAGGAAGTTCTTCACAGTGAGGGTGGTGAGACACTGGCACAGGTTGCCCAGGGAGGTTGTGGCTGCACCCTCCCTGGAGGTGTTCAAGGCCAGGCTGAATGAGGTTTTGAGCATCCTGATCTAGTGGGAGGTGTCCCTGCCTATGGCAGAGGGTTGGAACTGGATGATCTTTGAGGTTTCTTCCAATCTAAACCATTCTATGAATACTTAAAATAACTTGACAAAAGCTGCACAAGATGTTGTGATTCCTGAGTCACTAATCAGCTCATCTAACCACTGATGTTTACCCTCTCTGAAATACTACAAAAAACATTAAATTAAACCCCCCTGTGAACTTGCCTTCAGTACACTACTAAAAAAAAAAAAAAAATACAATCAAAGGATCCCCACAAAAGCTTAATTCCTTCCTGGTAAAGCCAAATAGCTTTTATTTTTAAAATGCTTTTTTGAAGGAAAAAATCTTATATGTGGCATGAGAAAAAAACCACCACCAACAAAAAGATAGTAGAACTATTGTGATTTAGCTAAAAATATACTGACTCATAAAAGCCTGGAACTACTCCTTTAAGAAAAACAAATAAATAAACAAATAAGGTTTAAAAAGAACAACAACATCATCTTGATCCCAAGATCAAGATGACCTAAATTATTCTGGAATTTAAGAGTCACAGAATGGCAGGAAATTTCCAGTGCTAGAAAGCGCCTAAAATGGTGTCCTGGTTTGAGCTAGAACAGAATTCTCTTCAAGGAAACTTGAAATATGACTAAATTTTCCCACCACCTGACCCCAGGCAGCCCAGGAAGTTTTTCTTTTTGACAGCATAGCTTATCTACTTTTATCAGTCATTCTCATCCCCATGTTCAGTCTGGTCGGGTAATGAGGAACATGTTTCTGCCTTCATCCAGCACTGCTCTGTTTCCCTGCAGCTTGCTTCATGCAAGACTTCCAGGTAGTAATGCTGGTGATGTGCACCAAATGTGGGCAGGAGGCTCAGGGAAATGGAAATAACTTCCTGATACACAGAGTTCCAACCCCTTACTATGGTGGGGGGGACTGCCCAGAGCTACATCCAGCCTGGCCTCAAAAATGTCCAGGGATGGGGCTTCTACCCCTTAACCCTTCCTGATGTACAAGTGAAATCAAAGAACCAGTCAGGGTTGGAAGGGACCACAAGGGTCATCTAGTTCAACACTCCTTGTTGAATCAAAGGAGATGGAGAAGGAAAAGGAAAATAAATCACCTGAATTCATTGTGGAATGAGGCAACAAAATGCTGATCACCAGCATCCATTTCATAGAATCACAGAATTGTCAGCGTTGGAAAGGACCTCAAGGATCCTCTACTTCCAACCCCCCTGCCATGGGCAGGGACACATCAGACTAGATCAGATTATCATAGAATCAGTCAGGGTTGGAAGGGACCACATGGGTCATCTAGTCCCCTGCCATGGGTAGGGACTGCCCAGAGCTACATCCAGTGAAATCATAGAATCAGTCAGGGTTGGAAGAGACCACAAGGATCATCCAGTTCCAGCCCCTCTGCCATGGGCAGGGACACCCAACCATAGATCAGGCTGGACACAGCCTCATCCAGCCTGGCTGCAAGCACCTCCAGGGATGTGGCCCCAACCACCCCCCTGGGCAGCCCATTCCAGGGTCTCATCACCTACTAATTTGCACGTGCCTCTTGGTGTTCTTTAAGCTCTGCCTCCCATGCCACCACTAATGTCTGGTGGGCACGAGTAGAGTAGAGCAGGCAGAGCTTCATTTGAATACACTACGTCTAATTTAATCCTCCTCCTGGGTTTGATTAAAGCAGGGCTCTGCATTTCCTGAGCTCTCCTGCTGCACCTCTCCCAGACTTCGGTCTGGCAAATCTGCATTACAGAGGCCAGATTCAACGCAGCTGAATGACACAGAGACCTGGCATGGAAACGGCTTCAAAAGCATTAGGTCAAGCTGATTTAATTGAGAGGGAAAGGGAGCACCGCGAAGGTGAGAAAATTTAGACGCAGCAGCTCGGTGGTTAGCACCACAGTAAGTAAAAGATAAAGCAAGCAGAATGACATAACTGACGTTTCACAGGAGCCAGGGAAAGAGCCATTATCCTTGAGATCATGCCCTGGGATAGCCCTTTCACTGCTGCAATTTGTGCATATCTGTGGGATTTAGCATGTCCATTGTAAGTAGAGCTTTGGGGACACACAGGCAGGTTTTATGCTAGCAGAATCACTAAAACATCTCCTTAGCACCTCCAGACATCACAGGATTGCACAGCAAAATGCCCAGGTGAACTACAGGCAAGGAAAAAACACCTTACAGGCAGAATTTACCTGCATACAAAGACTTAATAGTGAAACAAATCAAGCAGTCTGTTTTAGCTCTGGAACGCTGCAATATTAATATTGTTGGCAGAGAGACCACATGGACCTATTGTTTTGCAAAGTGCAGCTGAATATAATGAAAGCAAACGTCCAATAAGTAACTAGAAAATCCAGGTTTTCAGCTGTATTTTCTGATGCCTGTAGCCAGGCAGACCATTTATTCTGCTTGGCCTCTACAGCTGGAACAGATTTCCCATAAACCACCTGTTAGGCAGGTTTTAAGTGTAGGGAAAATGTATTTTCCAAGCCTAGGTAACTTCATTTCCTACTCTGAAGCCATAGCTACTGAGTTGAGAACTCGGGCACACAGCTGGGTTCATCCATGGAAGAAGTTTGACTCTAGGGTCATCAGAGAGAAAAATCATAGAATCAGTCAGGGTTGGAAGGGACCATCTACTTCAAACCTCCCTGCCATGGCCAGGGACACCCTACCCTAGATCAGGCTGCCCACAGCCTCAGCCAGCCTGGCTGCAAACACCTCCAGGGATGGGGCCGCAACCACCTCCCTGGGCAACATACTCCAGGCTCTCACCACTCTCATGGTGAAGAACTTCCTCCTCACATCCAATCTGAATCTCCGCACCTCCAGCTTTGCTCCATTCCCCCTAGTCCTCTCACTACCTGGTAGCCTAAAGAGTCCCTCCCCAGCTTTTTTGTATCCCACTTCAGATCCTGGAAGTCCACAATAAGGTCACCTGGGTGCCTCCTCTTCCCCGAACTGCACAGCCCCAACTCTTTCAATCTGTCCTTACAGCAGAGGTGCTGCAGCTCTCTGATCATCCTCGTGGCCCTTCTCTGGACACGCTCCAGCATGTCCACATCCTTCTTGTAATAGGGACTCCAGAACTGGATGCAGTACTCCAGGTGGGGTCTCACCAGAGCGGATTAGAGGGGGAGAAACACCTCCCTCGACCTGCTGGCCACACTTCTCCTGATGCAGCCCAGGATATGGCATCATTATTCTGAACTAAATTCTTACAACAGCAATGTCAAGATAATTTTACCAGAGACCCTCAAACAGAGTAGCTCCACATAGCTACCACCACTGACACTATTTTCTGTGTTCATCTTCCTGCCTGCACATAAAACCTTACAAGAAGGGGTCTCCGCAGAGTATTCAAGAAATAAGACATAACTGTCATTCCATTCCCATGTTTACCATTAATCTAAATTCCTTTTGAGGAAGGGAAATATCAGTTGCAGAACGAGGAAAAAGCAGGAAGTGGAATCTCATTATGCAATCAGCGAAAAATGCCTCGATCAATGCAACAGAGCCTTAACAACTGCGTGCAGTTAAATATTTCTCAGCATCCCAGCAAGTGCAAATAGCAAATTCGTTGGGCACACCCTCGAGTTCAAAAAGAATTGATAAAAGACAAAAATCAACACAGCAGTGGACACAGCATGACAGATGAGCAGTGACTCGAGCCACATGTTTTATGCAGGCATTGAAGCTGCATACATCAGACGAAAGAAACCAGCATTGGTTTCTTTCATGTCTTAGGTTGCAGCCAAAGGGCTGGGATTCAGTTTCCCCTTCTGCCTAATGGTATTTGAATTCGCCTTTCTCAAGAACCACCAAACAAGCCACAGCTTCCCCAAGGGCTCTTGCTCACCAGATGTGGTATGTGGGCTGCTCAGAATCCTAAGTGCTGCCCTAAGCAGAGCAGGGACTTGCTCTTGCCCTTGCTGTGAATAATTAAAGATTGGGTATGAAGTACAACTACTGAAGCAGTATCATAGAATCATAGAATCAGTCAGGGTTGGAAGGGACCACAAGGATCTTCTAGTTCCAACCCCCCTGCCATGGGCAGGGACACCCTACCCTGGATAAGGCTGGCCAGAGCCTCAGAACAGCAAGAAGAGTAGTTCTTGCCTTCATTCACACACACCCCAAAACCCTGCCTACAGCCTTGTTAGTAGGGAAGTCTTCCATGAAACAACTAAAGACAGAGGAAAGGGTTGAACTTAAGTCTCTCAGACCACAGGCAGAGAGGCTGTAAGGAAAGAACTGCTTCTTAAAAATCTACAACCATGAAGATAAATTCTCCAGCAATTACACAACGATCATAGATGCATTTTGAGTTTCAGCATTTTCTTTCTCACAGTGACAGTCAATGAAAGCATTTGAAGAAGATTTGGTCAAAAGAGGGATTCTGTAAATTTGCATAAGCCTGTAAGAGCACACTCTGGTTTGGCCACAAGAGTTTGACATTTGCTTCTACAGAAGAGAAGAAAGCTCACCAGGTACATGTCCAGTTTCATGTTCTGCTTCTTTGGTTTATTATTCACTGCTGACCACAGAAAATCCCCTGCATGGACAGACCTGCAGACTATCTCTTTGTAGATGTTTTGATGTTCTTACATCAGTAACAAACATGATGGTTTGGGAAATACCAGGGAATTGACAATCACGTTAGCTGGAAGATGAGTTTGTAAACCAGAGTCCTACACAAAAATCTTAGGGTCCCTTCTGCTGCTCACCCTGAATCAGGCTAGAGGTCCACAAAGCAGTGTGGGCTAATTTTAAGTCTCAGTAAGCAACATAAAATGATCATTTAAGATTTTGAGAGGTAAGAGGAGGCTTCTGTGGCTTCTGCTGTTTAAATGCAGGCCACCTACATCCCTCATTTTCGCTGTGACAGAAAGGTAAATGGAGTTCCCTCCTTCACCCAGGGAAATATAAAGCAGAAGATTACAGTTATTACAACCACCACTTGTTTGAAACAAAGTTCAAAAGCTTGTCTTCTTTAATCAACCTTCCAGCAGACTAACAGGGCTGCAAACTTCACTTTTGTGGAACCAAAGCACTAGAGCTAAATCAGAGGTTTTTTCCCCCTCTGTTCTCCTTCTCAAAGCAAAGCACAAGCAAAGGAGCTCAGATGAGAAAGTTAACTGAACTGATGATAGCCACTCCACATTCTCTGAGGAAAACAAAAGGCAAGAGGTAATAAAACATCTTGGCTCCAACACCACATGCTGGCAAAGCACTTTGGACGGTGGGACATAATGAATATTCAGCAGTCTCTGGGTATTGTGGGATTAGCAAAGTGCCTCTGTCAGGGGAGCCATTTCTGTGGCTGAGGTGAGAAAATAATAGATGTCCACTTGGCAGAGGTAGCCACAGATGTGTTCACTCGGAGCACACAGATCTCCCTGGGTAGTGTCCGGCTGGAGATTATTAATGAGTCCATTAATGATTTGTTTCCACTGCAATGGAGTGGGGAAGGTGCTTTTAGCATCTGTGTCTGGAATTAAAGGTTCAAGACAAAAGAAGGNAGAAGAAGCTGCAAACTCCGAGTCCTGTCTGGCAGCCAAAGCACATCACAGCCTCACAGAATGTTAGGAGATGGAAAGGACCCAAAGACATCATCGAGTCCAAGCCCCCTGCCAGAGCAGAACCAGACAATCTAGCTCAGGTCACACAGGAACACATCCAGACAGGCATTGAAAGTCTCCAGTGAAGGAGATTCCACTACCCTTCTGGGGGGCCTGTGGCAGTGCTCTGTGACCTTTACAGTAAAGAAGTTCCTCCTTGTGTTGAGTCAGAACCTCCTGTGCAGCAGCTTACAACCATTGCTCCTTGTCCTATCCCAGGGAGCAAGTGAGCAGAGCCTGTGCCCCTCCTCCTGACCCCAAGCTCTTCATAAACATTTATTAAATCCCTTCTCAGTCTTCTCTCCTCAAGACTAAGCAGCCTCAGGTCCCTCAGCCTCTCCTCATCAGACAGTGTTCCAGTCCCCTTATCATCCTCATAGCCCTCCATGAGACTCTTGTGCAGATCCCTGTCCCTCTCAAACTGGGGAGCCCGAAACTGAACACAGTACTCAAGATGAGACACATCTGATGACATAGAAAACCAAAACACTCAGAACTCAACCACCTTCTCCTCCTCTGCAGCATCACATCATTGCTATAAATTTCCTGCCATCCTTCTCTGTCCCTTGGGATTCCTCTGCATGGTGGCTGCATGGCAGCAGCATTGTTTGTGCTGCTGCAAAGCTCCAGGCGTTGGTTCATTCTCTCTCATTTCTGGTTTGCTGTTGTGAGCTGCAAAACCTCTGCTTTCCAGAGGGTCAACAAGGCCCTTGACTACTGTAACATGTCCTCTCTGGATGCTTGGCTCAGCCAGTGCAAGAGCAAAAATTACAACTGCCTGACAGAATTTCAGCTCCACAGAAGTTCAGCCACTTCTTCTGTCCTCTGCCCCACATATTTGTGCGACCGTCTCGTAAGGTGAGGACTTCAACCTTGCTTGTATTGCACTGGTCCTTTTTTCTTCTTCCTTTGTTTCTACATGAATCAGTTCTTAAACCCAATTTGCCTTGAAGGAAATATGAGAAAGCACAGAGTCATGCTCTGCTTTCCCAGAGAAGAAAGCCATTTTCTGCATTACTCTCCTGCCAGTTCTCAAGCATTGCATAGGAACTGGACCAACACAAACCATCCTTCCATCAACTCAGGCACATTCCCAGAGGCTGGGATATCTGTAAAGACAGCTATTATCAGTTTTTTAAAAAAATTGCTCTCCCTTCCCCCTCATCACACTCTTAGAGCATCTCTGGAAACAGCTTAGTGCTGCAGAGAGATATGACTTCAGAGAGCAAATTGATTAGAAGTAGGAGGAGTTGTGTGTTAAATCAAGGATGGAGAGGAGGGAGAGACCGGAGGCAGCTGCAGGATGTATGTGGGACCACACAAGGGGACATCTGAGCTAGTGTGGCAGCCAGCCCCTGCAGCAGTGCCTCTGCAAAGCACCAGGTGAGTTCCACAACGCAGCAATTCACCCTGCTCAGCAGCTTCCTGCGGCACAGAAGCACCTCCAAACAGAAAAAGGCATCCATCGCTATGCAAGGCAGATCTCACCAAGTTCTCTTAGTATTAGATAGCTGAGAGAGAAGCTTTTCCTTGCTTATACTTTCACTGGGCTATGAGACACTGTGAGAAAGAAAAGTGATGACCTGCAAGCTCAAAGTGCCAGACTAACACCCATACACTAGGGAAGAGTTCCCATCTCTCAGGCCTCTGGAAGACCCAGGGATGTGCAAAGTAAGGAACTTTCTCCATCCCAGCACCACCTGGTTGGCACAGAGGCTGCATCACAGAAGTCCCCTTGAGTGTAGCACAACAGAAACTGCCAGGCTGCAGGTACAACCTTTTCTATTCTGCACACCACAGCATTAAACCCATGTGAGGGCTGTGAGAGGACAGTTTTAAACATGTGCAAGGGAACTCTGGGAAAACCCTGGTACACATAGTCATGTTGCTTGAGAGGTCTTCATTGCTACCACTACCCCTGCTAGCTACAGAGATGCCCAAGAGCTCAGGTAACATCTACACAGCTTTGTTGCACAGTGTTACCTACCACAATGCTTGTGTTCTAGCAGCCAACGAGCCTGTGCTGCAGTCCCACCAGCTGCCACAGGGCAAGAGCACTCCAAAACACACCACAGCCTGGACAGGCACTCAGCAGCTCTGCTAATGAAGCAACATGGATACTAGCACCAAACTGCTGCAAAATGTCTGGCAGCTACCAAGACCCAAGCAAGTGAATTTGAATCTGTCTATGCTGCAGCACAGGCACACCCAGAGAAACAGCACCATAGGCTGCAGCATCAACACCACCTAGGAGGACAACAGAGGGTGAGGCAGCTGTGCCCTTTCAACAAGGACTGAGCCTCAAATGCACAATTCATACTCTCAGTAAACAACTGGGACTGCATGGTGCTGATTCATCTGCAGCCTGCACATTAACAGCATCTTCTCCAGAGCCCTTCTGGCCTACCAAATGGCTCTGTCTCAAATGTGACCTCTTTTCCTCCAAATGAAAGAGGAAGGAGCAAGAGGAAGCATCTGTAGCCAAGCCAGGATTTTACATGTACAACCAGGACAGGGAAATAAGGTAAATACCAGTGCTGGCAGTGCCAGAGACAGCATCAAATCTTTGATGAAGGGCCTTTTGTAGTAGACAAAAGCAGAACATGCCAGTGAGAACACCAGTCAACACCTTACATCTCTGCTTGGGAGTTTTGAGGGACAGCATGCACCCCTAAGCCATATGGGGAAGAGGTATACAACAGGGTAGCAGACCCAAACAAGAGCTTTCTCAGTTCACTTGCCAAGACTCCACTGCTTGTGAAATCAAACACTGTAGATCCTTCACAATGAAGAGCATCATGAATCCTCCATGAGCATGTGTAGGTACTGAGATATCATGAAGGTGCTCTCCTTCATGCCTTCAAACATGGGCATTCAGAGCCATCAGCTCAGGAGAAGGCTGCAATGAGGTATACGAGAGAAATCTCTGTAAACCACTCAATTTCTTACCAGTCCTCCTTGAAGGCCATATCCAAAGCAGCTTCAATTCACACTTGGGCTTCAAGTGACAGAGAAACTTTGTCTAAATCCACTTCCATGCACCTAGGTCAGTGTCTCCAGGCACAATATGTG
Organism: Psilopogon haemacephalus; assembly: GCA_013396835.1. NCBI lineage: Eukaryota > Metazoa > Chordata > Aves > Piciformes > Megalaimidae > Psilopogon > Psilopogon haemacephalus. Next base: position 107,060 of record VWZI01019751.1, read on the forward strand.
ACAGAAGAAGCACTGTGCTGTATGTGGTCCTACGCACAGTCAGGCTCACTGGATGCAAGGCCAGGAAGCCAACTTCACTAGAAGGAGCAATAAGGTTCACAGTCCCTTTATTTCCCTGTTACACATCCTGCCTGGTTGTCAATCACTCTGAAGCTTGTGCTGCTCTTTTCAGCAGAATCTTGCACAAATTCTAGTGTTTATCTGCTGAGCAAAATCTGGTGTTTCAGTAGCACTGAGGGTGCCCAGCTGCATACCAACACCTCTGCTGAAATTGATACCTGCCACTGTAATCCTCTGTTACCAGTATGAGAAGCACCTTCATCATGTGGAGCTGTCAAAGGCATTCTTCTGTTACCAGGCTGGGCTCTGGGAGGCTTAGTGCTCCTGAAGAAGTGAAATAGAAAGCACTCTGTCTATACTACAAGCACAGGTCATATCTTTGACCTGCTGGAGGGCAGTGAAGGGGAGAAGGACTTGGGAGTCCTGGTGGATGAAAGGATGCCAATGAGCCAGCAGTCCAGTGCCATTCCAGGGTGTTTGAGGAGGGCTGTGGTTAGCAGCTGGAGAGAGGTTCTCCTGCCCCTCCATTCTGCCCTGGTGAGGCCTCATCTGGAGTACTGTGCCCAGTTCTGAGCCCCCCAGTTCAAGAAGAACAGAGAGCTGCTTGAGAGATTCCAGTGCAGAGCCACAAAAATGATTAAGAAAGTAGAACATATTTGTTATGAGGAGACTCTGAGGGAGCTGGGGCTTTTTAGCTTGGTGAGGAGGAGACTAAGGGATGAGTTCATTCATCTTTATAAATAAGTTTATAAGTAGCAAGTGCCAAAAGGATGCAGCCAGCCTCTCCTCAGTGATGCCAAGTGACAGGACAAGGAACAATGGGTGGAAGTTGAGGCATAGGAGGTTGCATGTGAATCTGAGGAAGAATTTTTTTTCCCTGTGAAGGTGACAGAGCACTGGAACAGGCTGCCCAGGGAAGTTGTGGAGTCTCCCTCTCTGAAGATATTCAAGAACCATCTGGATGTGTTACAGTGTGATCTGCTCTAGGTGATCCTGCTCTGGCAGGAGGGCTGGACCAGATGATCTTTTGAGGTCCCTTCCAGCCCCTGACATTCTATGATATTGCTCACCTCTTGAAAAATATTTTGAGAAACAGACAACCTCAACCAAACTCTGCTACACCTCCAGCACCACCAGTCACTGTCTTAGCTGCAGGCTGCAGGTCCCTTTAGAGCCCCTTTGAAGGATGTGAGTGATGCAGAGGGCTGTGTCAGATGCTGCTGGGAAGGCATCCAGCTGTGACAGCAAGAGGAGCTGTACAAGTGGAAGGTAAGCAGCTAAGTGAGTAGCCCTGTGGACGTTTATGTTATCCACATAGCCATAAAGGCTCACACACCTTAGTGCTGCTGTCACATCAGGTCACAGTATCAGAGAGAGCAGTTTGAGGACTTTGGTCCTTTCCAGGCATGAGTGATTGAATGAATGAGTACATGTGTCTGGCACTTCATGGGACACTGAGCTTTAACGGGCTGGGAGAGAGCTCTGTTCATCCTGCTGAATAGAGACATTCCCTTCCCTCCCCTCCATGCAGATCAATGTGACATTTGGATAGAAGTTATCCCTATTCCTTCTGACTACTCCACCAGGGCCCAGTTACTGTCAGACAGGTTCTCTGCAGCTCAGAGACCAGCTGCCTCCTGGTGAGCTGGCCCCAAAACAAAAGGAAAGGTAAGAGAAGATATCTCCCACCCAGCCCATACAGCACTACTTAATGTTGTCTCTGTCCTCAGAAGAGCAGTAAAGTATGACATTTGTAACACTGTGCAAAGGAGATTGTTCACCATCTCTCCCAGTGTACAAAGTAGTATCATATGGACTAGTAAATGGCAGGTTCAAAGCAGACCAGAGGAAAACCTCCACGTTGCACATTGTTAAGCTATGAAACTGCTTGCCACGGGAGATTTGGGATGTCAGATGCCTGCCAGGGTTCAGGGAGCAGCTGGAAAAGTTCAGGTGGACGAAATCCCATCAAGACAGAGATATTATGCCTGGTCTAAGCAGCTGCTGAGCTGCAAACTGCTGGAAACCCTTGCCCTCTTCTTCCAATTTTTCCCCAATCATCCATTTCTGATACTGCTGGAAACAAGAATTTCACAGCTGGACCTCTCCCTGGCTCAGAATCAGCAAAGAAACAGAGAACAGCACAGCTTTGGAGATTTCCACCCAGTCTCAAGACAGTTATTGGTGTTCAAACAAGCCAGGCAGAGCTTGCAGAGCTTTCAAACCGCCATACTCAGGGCTAGCCATTGGGCTGAGGCTCTGCAAAGCAGCAGCTGTGTTCGAAATAAACGTGTAAGAGATGGTTAGAAACTTCCACAGGGCACTACGAGCTACGTTTTCGAGATGAAGAGTGCAACTGCCCACTGATGGGAGGCGTAGGAGAAGAGGAATGATACCAGCTTAAGATCTGTTACCTTATTTGCTTTGAATAAATATTAAACGGACGCTGCTAAACTGAAGACGTTTTAAACTAAGCTGATTATACTGGGATCAATAACTTAGATTTTTTTTTTTTTAATAAATAAAAATCACTTTTGAAGCCAGCTGTGAATCTCCACAGTGAAGATTATACTTCCTCGGCAAAATCAGTTTAAATTTGCACTGTGCTTTCGGAGCTGGGGCCACATCCTGGCACAGATAAACGTCTCTGATGTTTCCTCTCTCTACACAGGGAGATTCAAATTACCCAGCCCCTCCAAACAGGCTCCGCTCCGACTCCAAGCTGGCCACCTGCGGCTCAAACACACAACTCCTGCCACTTGAAAGACACACACCAAAAGCCTCTTTCAAAGAAAACCCTGCGGGCGGTTGTGTTTGAAGAGGCAGAGACAAAAGCTTCGGCAACTAGCGCAGTCTGCAGAGACTCTCCTGGGCACTCGACTAAATGGCAGATCTCCCCGGGGAAAAATCTTTCTCCCTTTCTGCAAAGGACAACCGTGTTGGCAGATCAGCCACAACTCCTCAGCTTGGGCAGATGAAGCCCAAAAGCATGCTCCCTGCTACGGGAGATTCTGCTCTTCTCACTGAGCCACAGAATTACCTAGATTGGAAAAGAATCCAATCTTTAGCATAACGCTGACAAGCCCTTAACTAAATCATATCCCTAAGCACTACATCTACATGACTCAAGTACATTCAGGGATGGGGATGCCTCCACCTCCCTGGGCAAGCCCTTCCAATGCCTGATAACCCTTTCAGTGAAGAAATTCTTCCTAATGTGTACACTAAGCTTCCCTTGGTGCAACTTGAGGCCAGCTCCTTGCTGCTTTGTACCAGGCCAGGCACCACAGGGCACTCAGAACTCAGCTGAAGTTCGACAGCAAAGAGCTTCCTCGGAAAGCGATGGCAACAGGAGCTGCAGCTGAGGCTTGGGATCACTTCCACACAAGGCTCTTTTTTTCACTGAGGATGTCCAACTCTGACCTCTGCCAGCCTGCACATTGTTCTCAGAGTTAGTGTTGCTGCTGGGTCCATATGACTCAATGAAGATGTACATGCACCTCACCAGTATAGGTCCAGATACAATCTTAGTGTCAGCACATAAATGCATCCAGACCTCCTACTTCGCATCTGTCGTACTCAAATCCCCTTAAACCTTCTCCTCCTTCCCACTGTTTCTGACCTACAGACAGCCTGCAAGCAAAGCGCAGGCTCTTTAGGTGAGGTAACAGCACTTGTGATCTCCTTCCCTCTTCAGTGCAAATGTCACTTCCCAGCTTGAGTAATCAGGCTTTGAATAGACCGCTTTTTTTTTTTTCCTCTCTCAGCCCCTCCTTGCACAATGCTCCACCCTGCTTTGGCCCTAATTACAGACAATAATAAATTCAGCTAGACAGTGCTTTTCTGAAGAGCAATTTGATTTGACTTTTGCCAGCACTAATGACTTCGTTAATAGAGGGATTTTCCCTCTCCCTCCCCTCTTCTAATCTGTTTCCTTAAATAGCATCACACACATCGGTGGTTCTCCCAGGCCGCAGCAGCTGATGCCTCTCCCTGACCCATCTTCTCTTTTCCTCCGAGGGAAAGAGATGCAGAGTGCAGCACCTCCCAACCTTTCCCTTCTGTGAGAGGAGATGGAAAGCAAGTGTGATTAATAACTCTTTGTTAACTAGCACCAGGAGGATCGCTCATCAGCGTTCACAAGTGTGGCAGGCAGAAATGCTGGGCTGCTACCTGGTCAGAACCAGCACTGTGGCTTGGGAAACAGCTGAGTGCTGGGAAACCAATTTAGCTGATGGCCCAAACACGCAGCATACAAACCTTTCTAAAAACTTTGCCTTTCCATTCAGCAAAACAAAAGTATCTGATGTATCTAGACAAATTAAGTCTTTCAAGTGGCATACAGGAAAAAAAAAAGTTCCACCTCAGCCTCAGCAAAGGACTGGAAGGGGTAGATGTTCTCAAAAGATTAAAAGCCTGCCAGAAAAAGGGAAGTGTAGATTCTTTTTTTTTTTCCCTTCAATTTGGAGGCATCTTTCCTCCCAAGCAAACTTTCCCAGCAATATGGACTTTGTCAGTGACTTTGTGAAAACCTCTTCTTCCATTTTTGTCCCCATCAAATTTAATCAGCATTTGCAGGCACAGAAGTTCTGCTTGACAAGCTACCATTAACCTCAGTCTGAGAGGAATCTCACTTCAAGGTACTGGAGGGAAATCACTACCTAGGTGACTTTGCCTGCATTGTCTCTACAAAGTGGGTACCAGACCCTGGAGTTCCATTTTCCATATGAAAAAGAATTTTGCATTTTTCAGCTCAGAATTTCTATGCATGCAGCCCAAATTCATAGATGCTTTCAGTTCCACTCATGCAGAGTATTTTCCTGCTCATTCAGGACCTGGACAAAAGTCCACTGACCTGAAGAGCACCCAGGGGGATCCCCAGGTATTTCTTCTCTTAGATAATTTATAGTATAAATCTAACCTAAAGCAGCAAGCCTGAGACAAGAGGAGAAGGTCCTCCTGTGAGGTAGAGAGAGATAACAATGGTCCTGAAGATTTCAGCTCTGACTTCACCCTTGGCATTTTTTCCCCCTAAGCCCCTTATTTGATGAAACTATTTTCTCCTATCTCTCTGCTACTCATTTATTATCCTCTCTATTAATAAACTCTCCTTCCCTGATGAATCACTGCAATTTATCATTAAATTGGAAGATGAAATAGGTCTATTTTCTCTTAAACAATGAGATTAACTGATATCAACAGGAGATTTCTCTGTTATAAAACTCCATCATCCTCACCAAATGCAGGAGCAGCATTGCTTAAAGCAGCCCTAAGGTGATGCAAGTCGGGAGGGACAAGCAGGGAGGTGACATCCTGCTATCTAAATACAGGGATCAAGCTGAAAAGGACTGTGAAAGGAAACACGTGGAGCTATGGCCACGGTTCACTCTGGGGTTTTCCACTAGAACAACAACAACAGAAAATAGTTTTAACTTGTACACAGATGAGGCTGCCAGGAACAGAAACGACAAAGCAGTCTAGACAACAAAAGCCATCTCTCCATGCACACACCAGTAATTAATCACTCAATACAAAGTTAGACAGGAAAAGCACTCAGCTAAATATGAAGAAACTCTCTGCTGAAAATCCCATGGCAACCTCTCATATCCTTTTTGTACCATACAGGTCCCAAAAGCTGCCCCTTATCAGGTCACTGAAATCTAACACCAGCACAAGCACAGAATGTATCCTCAGCTCCTCTACAGCCAGGCAAGCAGGTTTGATCCTTGTGAACTCCCCTGCATCATTTCATCCACCAGGCACAATCTCTGTGAAATGAAAATTGCACTTACTGTGACAGATTGGATTTGATCCGCTGTACGAGGGCAGCAGCAAAGCCACAGTGTCTCCTGGGGTCTGTTTACACCCCAGAAATGGTGTCAGCACAAAAAAGCTTGAGAGGAAGAGAGCTCCTGTCCACCTCGTGCTCCTCTCCAGGAAACCACTTCACAGCAAGGACTAGGATGAGGATGATCAGAGGGCTGCAGCACCTCTCCTATGAGGACAGACTGAAGGAGCTGGGGCTGTGCAGGCTGGAGAAGAGGAGGCTCCCAGGTGACCTTCTTGTGGCCTTCCAGTATCTGAAGGGGGCCTACAAAAAAGCTAGGGAGGAATTTTTTAGGCTATCAGGTAGTGACAGGACTAGGGGGCAATGGAGCAAAGCTGGAGGTGGGGAGATTCAGACTGCACATAAGGAGGAAGTTCTTCAGCATGAGAATGGTGAGAGCCTGGAGAATGAGTTACCTAGGGAGATGGTTGGGGCCACTTCACTGGGGGTGTTTAAAGCCAGGCTGGATGAGGCTGTGGGCAGCCTGACCTAGAGTAAGGTGTCTCTGGGCATGGCAGGGGGCTTGGAACTGGATGATCCTTGTGGTCCCTTCCAACCCTGACTGTTCCATGATTCTATGACTACACTTGGCCACTTGCCCTTCCTCCCATATCTGACCACCTGGGCCCAACAGGTGTCAGGCAGCACTCAGCACCACAGGCAGCAAAAGCCTTCAGTATCATTCCCTACTACTCCTCAGGTCCAATTTCTTCACAGGTCTAGTTATTTGATTCCCATCTTCAGAACTTAGGAAATAATTTCCTTTCATTCTTGGGTGTGAAGGAGATAATCCATCTCCTGCCCTCACAGGTCTGCAGTAGGGCAAGAAGAATGAATTAGGACTGTGTGCCACTGCCATTGCTTGCCTGTGATGATCTTCCTTCTGCAAGGAATGTGGGAAAATCTGGGCAAAACCAAGCCTCCTGAGCACCCTTCCTAGATGTCACTGTACTCCTCTGCTCCAGATGTGAGCTCCTCTGGAAAAACACACCCTGGCTGGGCCATTCACAGGCTTGTGTCAGATTCCTGTAATGAAGGAATCTATTAATTCCAAGTAGAGCCTGACTCTCCACAGAGCTGCTGATAAAATGGAGGTAATTTAAAGGTCAGATGAAATCCAACTCATGTTCATTGTGCCTATAATGGAACATCATCAAGATGCTTCAATGGCAAAGGAGCATTTATATGTTGGGGGTTTATATATAGAGAGGAAAAAAAAATTGCTTATCTGTAACAGAGACTCTGAATGTTTGATAGGAAATCTTCCCACATTAATCTACCCAACAGCTGGCATCTTTCTGCCTGCCTGTGTCCCCCTTTCTGGAAATTAAATCTCCAATCATCTTTTTATCACACTTTAGAGAGAAGAAAAAGAAAAAAGGGGGGGTGAGGGGGGCATGAACAGCAGAGGGCAGAGAGGAGAAACAACACACAATCAAATGCAGCCTTCACAGGAGAAGCAGCAAAGGCTGAAACTAATAGGGCTTCATTAATGCCAGCATGCTAGAGATAAGCACAAGTTACTGCTATACTCAAACATATTCCTCCCTCCTCACTCTCTGCATATGACAGTCTTAGAATCATAGAATCAGTCAGGGTTGGAAGGGACCACAAGGATCAGCTAGTTCCAAACCCCCTGATATGGGCAGGGACACCCTACCTTAGATCAGGCTGCCCACAGCCTCATCCAGCCTGGCTGCAAACACCTCCAGGGATGTGGCCACAACCACCCCCCTGGGCAACCCATTCCAGGCTCTCACCACTCTCATGCTGAAAAACTTCCTCCTCTTGTCCAGTCTGAATCTCCCCACCTCCAGCTTTGCTCCATTCCCCCTAGTCCTGTCACTACCTGGTAGCCTAAAAAGTCCCTCCCCAGATTTTTCGTAGGCCCCCTTCAGATACAGTGAGGGTCAGCACAATCCAGCTGCCCACATCTTCCATTTTCTTCACCTTTGGCCCACAGGCTACACAGATTGACCATAGAACGGTCCAAGCTGGAAGGGACCTCCAAAGGTCATCTAAGTCCAACCTCCTCCCCTACAGTCAGCAGGAGCATCCTCAACTAGAACAGGTCTCTTTAACATCTCTGTTGTGATGGGTTGCTAAATGAAAAGGAATTTCTTCTGCCTTGTCCCTTTGAGATAAGCTGTGTCAAAGATCACGTTTGCACTGCAGCGCAAACCAAAGCAGCCATGAGCTGATCCCACCAAGGGACCCAAACTCAAAGGAGAAACTCCAGGCTGGGGAGTTAGGTTGGATCAGAGTGTTTTCCCATCTCAGTGCCCTATTTTCAGATCAGAAACTTGAAAGACATAACTGTTAGCAAGTAGGCACACTTCCAAGGTGTTCAGCTAAGGCCACCAAACAGGTGACTGACACTCGGAGGTAGCTACACAAGGCTGGTTCCACTCAGAAGGAGGAGCAGGATAGCTGCAGCCATGTAGACAAAGTTTCACAGTACACATAGTTTTGTTCTCTACTGTTTGAGCACCTAGAGGCAGTCAGTGTGCAATGGAACAAGCCAGCAGACCCACTTCCTTTTTCTCCTTCAGAGCTGCCTGTGTTCATCTTAGCCCAGGGCATTGTAACCGAATGCCACCTGTTGACCATCACCTGAGGTAATCCTCAAGTGTCATGCAAAGGCTTCAACGGCTGATAGCATTTAAATCCACCCTAATGTGTCTGTATGGGAGTTGGGCCTAAATGCACTTAGGATTTTTGGAAGCATTCAAACAGACAAAGCACTTGGATAAAGAATCAACAGGACCAGAGAAGCAGCAGTAGCTGCAAATTGATGCCTCCCAAGTCAGGGCTTCCTGATGCAAATGAAAAGCAGAAGTAAGCAGAGAGAACCAGCATAACAAAAGCAGCCAAGGAAGTACAGCAGGCAAACCTTTGAGCCTTGGGAGCCCTAGGATTTCTGCCTTATCCCCTTTAGCTTGTCACAAGTTTCAGGCAGTACCTCAAATTGTTAACCCTCTTCATAGTCCCCCTGTCACAGTAGCCATTATTGGTACCTGATTGAGACAGAAGCCTAGGCTGGATTTCCTGCATGATTTCCAATGTTCTAAGGTTGTACATGTTGAGACACTCCAGAGCCTGTGGAAATGGGGATTTCCATGCCATGAAATCCAGTCCACATGCTTTTCTTTATCCTTTACACACCCTGTTTGCCATCTGAACTCAATATTCTCCAACAACCCCACCAGGAGCACAGAGAAATTGGCTTCGGCTGTGTCACATGAAGCTTCTTTGCAACCAGTATGAGGTCCAGATAAACTTCCCCTGAGAGCCAGGGCTCATCTGGTGGTTGTTTCCTACTGCAGTAAGAGACAGTGGCAGTCAGATCTCCCCTTCCCTCCAGTCTGTTCTCTCCCTCCATCCTTTACATGCTCCTCCCCAAATCCCTATAATTAATATTAAACGTTAGAGTTTTGTCCTATTAACATGAATTGCCCTTTCCAGAGGCAGATTAAAGAGTTTCCACTGGGGATTTCTTCTCTCCTTTACAATTTTGCTTCTGTGATCAGTGTTGTCTGTGTCTCTCATTAGCTCCTGGGGGAAAGGAGTGGGAGGGAAAGAAAAGACAAACACTTATTAGCAATCCCTTTGAAGAGCCACAGATTGTGAATTAAGCTAATTATTAACTGCCATCTCCGCCACAAGGCAGGTTCCCCTTTTCTGTCTCCTTCTGCTCCTCCTATGGGAGTGGTAAGTGGGGATCACCCAAATCACATGCATAAAGTAGCTCTTCAGTGATTTACTGGGCAGCAAGAATCGACAGACTTTCTTTCTCTCCATTTCTTGGGAGGAAAGGATGTGGTTGCTCAGTGAGCAAGACATGAACAGAAAATCCTAGAGTGCTTAGAAATGGAAGTGTAGGGGTGCATGTTCCTTCCCATTGGTATAACTCTTCCTCTTTGGTTCTTCCAGCAGGAAAGAAATGCATGTGTGCCCTGAGGCTGCATTACCAGCTAGGTCCTCCATGATATCATAGAATGTCATGGGCTGGAAGGCACCTCAAAAGATCATCTTGTCCAGCCCTCCTGCCAGAGCAGGATCACCTAGACCAGAGTGGAATACATCCAGGTGGTTCTTGAATATCTTCAGAGAAGGAGACTCCACAGCCTCCCTGGGCAGCCTGTTCCAGTGCTCTGTCACCCTCACAGGGAAAAAAAATTCTTCTTCAGATTCACATGGAACCTTCTATGCCTCAACTTCCACCCACTGTCCCTTGTCCTGTCACTTGGCATCACTGAGAAGAGGCTGGCTCCATCCTCCTGGCACTCACCCCCTAAATATTTATAAACATGAATGAACTCATCCCTTAGTCTCCTCCTCTCCAAGCTAAAAAGCCTCAGCTCCTTCAGGCTCAACTTCCTTAATCATTTTCATGGCTCTGCACTGGACTCTCTCAATTTTACCTCTGAGTTCTTAAGGGGTACTTAGGGACAGATCTGACTTATCAGATCATGTCACCTGTATTCAACATCACAAAAGCTGGCACAAAGTCCACGTGCTCAAGAGCTGGCACAGAGTACCCTTGCTATCACCCCTGGCACACATACCACTGGGCAGAAACCCATGCACCATCACAGCTAAACTTCTCAAGTCCTCAGTGACTCCTCTTTAACAGCAGCGCCCAGAGGTAACAAAAGTCCAGAAGAAATAGAAGTGCTGGTCCCCATTAAAAGTCTCCATTTGCCACCAAAACCTTTGGCCAAACCTGGTAATCTGTCAAATGGACTCCACATCCACTTGTGCTTTCCCAGAGACAACTGGGAGACAGCTGAGATTCTCCTTCCTAAAAGCCCCAGCAGAGACACAGATCAGATGATGTCTCAGGGCTTTGGACAGCAGGTAAGACACTTTTGATCTTGTCAAGGCAAGTGCATGTACATTATCTGCATTATTAAAACCTTCCATAGCAAGTGTCTATATCTGGGACTGTGCTGGTAAGTGGATCACTGAATTTAGATGCTCACAACATCACCAGAAATAAATTGGCCCAGTGCTAAATCACTCTGACAGCTCATCAAGCTAATTTAAAATAAATAAATGAATGAACAAATGATCATAGGACTGAAGATGCATGAAACAAGAGGCATGTTTAGAGTGAACATGCTTTTTACAATCTAAGTGCACTTATTTAGGGCACAGCAAGCCTCTCACAAAACCTGAATCAAATGCAGAACTACCTGTAGAGACACTGGCAGTTATTGAAAACGCTTCAGGATGCAGCAGCTCTTTCAGCTAAGAGAACTTAATCAGTCCCTGGAGCTTTCCTCCCTTCTTCTGCTAGGACCAGGGAAGTGCAGCTGTATCGATTCCTACTGTACAGCACTGCCACGTGAGCCTCTTTATTGGACCAAAAAAGTGTTTAACAGACAAGGTCCCCGAGGTCCTGGGTTTTATATAGGAGCATAGACACACCCCCTGTGGATAGCTGATGTAATGTTAACTGGAATTTACAAGACAATGCATCATATTACCCAGTGCCAGGAGCAGAGCCTGCTCTTCAGAGTGCCTGAAGTCCACCCTAACACCTTGTTTCATTTCTTTAATTGCTTTGTCCAACCTTCTGCTGCTGCAGCAGTTTCCACACTGGATTTCTCCTTGGCTTTACGCCAAAACAGGGCACACTTGCTGAAAAAAAAAATGTTTTACTGATGCTCAAAAGAGCATCCCTCTGTATAATTTATATAGGCACTAACCTGTTCCCAGCAATTCCAAGCGAAGATTCAGGAGGAGGGCTGGGAGATGTGGCTCTTACACTTCACAGTGAGACCTGCCTAACTTTAGCCAACTTAGAAGTCCTTGGACGTCCTCAGTTCCCAGAAGCTCATAGAAGTTCCTATAGATTTTTACTTAATTTGGATCAAACAGCTGCTTGGACACATTCTTATAACAAAGACACCCAGATGTGCTCCTTCCCACACAGTTTTCAAGTCCTCATACGGAAGCGTTTTGGAGCTTTCTGGAATGCTGAGACTGGCAAGAGAGGCTTTCTTAGGATTATTGGGAAGAGCAGTTAAATGAGAAGCAGGCCATCTCCAGGGTCTGAAGACTATTTGCTCATAGCATGAAGACAGTGTGACAGCTCCTCTGGGGAATCCGCAAAGTGGCTGAAATCTCAGTGTCAACTCTTTACCCCAGTGTGGTAGTTCGAGGGATCCTAGGGCCTCCCTTAACAAAGCCACAGGAACAGAGGCTTACCCCAGGACATTGTAATATTGTTATTCTATTCTGTCTCCCAGTATCATAGCTTTAAAAAGCAGTGCCTAACTGATCCCTTTCCCTTCTCCCCTCTCCCGCCTTCCCACCCTTCCCTTCTCCCTTCCGCCTTCTCGCCCATTCCCTCTCCTGCCTTCCCTCCCTTCCCCTCTCCCCTCTCCTGCCTTCCCTCCCTTCCCTTCTGCCACCTTCCCTCCCTTCCCCTCTCCCACCTTCCCTTCTCCCCTCTCCCGCCTTCCCTTCTCCCCTCTCCCCTCTGCCGCCTTCCCTCCCTTCC
>VWZI01019751.1:119476-133224 GCA_013396835.1 Psilopogon haemacephalus
TCTCCCGCCTTCCCCTCTGCCGCCTTCCCTCCCTTCCCCTCTGCCCTCTCCTCTCTCCCGCCTCCCCTCCCTTCCCTTCCCTTCTCTCTGGGAGCAGTGCACATTCCTCATCTCATGGTTCATGGGGGAGATGGCTCCTACCTGGCAGGGAATTGAGCTGCATCCTGTGGCCCACTGAGGCCCGGGAGGCCCCAGCTGGGGAAGGCAGTTTTGGCCTAGCCCTCAGGCCGCCTGAGCGTGGAAGGGCTGCAGGCCAGTTTGGCCTTAGCGGCTTTTGTACTTCTTCTACCCGATTGCTTTTTTTTGTATATATGCTCTTGTAAATAGAATTTCTCTTTAAACTTCCCAACAGTGTGCAGTGTCCTCATTCCTATCCTTGGAAAGGGGCAAAAGTCCTCCAGTCCCAGGTAGCTTCTGGCCTCAAACTGGGACACACCCAGGATGTCCTCAGAGGAATTCAACAAGTAGAGCAGTTGTAGTCTCATGGCCACACATCTTAGAACAGGAACATTTAAAGAAAAGCCTAGAAAAGCCTAGAAAAGCCTAGAAAAGCCTAGAAAAGCCTAGAAAAGCCTAGAAAAGCCTAGAAAAGCCTAGAAAAGCCTAGAAAAGCCTAGAAAAGCCTAGAAAAGCCTAGAAAAGCCTAGAAAAGCCTAGAAAAGCCTAGAAAAGCCTAGAAAAGCCTAGAAAAGCCTAGAAAAGCCTAGAAAAGCCTAGAAAAGCCTAGAAAAGCCTAGAAAAGCCTAGAAAAGCCTAGAAAAGCCTAGAAAAGCCTAGAAAAGCCTAGAAAAGCCTAGAAAAGCCTAGAAAAGCCTAGAAAAGCCTAGAAAAGCCTAGAAAAGCCTAGAAAAGCCTAGAAAAGCCTAGAAAAGCCTAGAAAAGCCTAGAAAAGCCTAGAAAAGCCTAGAAAAGCCTAGAAAAGCCTAGAAAAGCCTAGAAAAGCCTAGAAAAGCCTAGAAAAGCCTAGAAAAGCCTAGAAAAGCCTAGAAAAGCCTANTCCCATCCAACCTATCACCCAGCCCTATCCAATGGCACTAAGTGCTCTATCCAGTCTTTTATTTTTATGTGGATGAAAGATGATTTGGAAATCCTTCAATATTTTCTAGGAAAGAATATGCACATCTCTGAGGCGGGACACAAAACACAGCCCGATTTTGCAGGCACTTCCTCCAGTGAATAACTTGGTGGTACAACAAACTAACTTTCTGGAAAGGAAGAAATGTCCATCACAGAAAAACTCCTACTAAATTGGCAGAGATGTTTCTACATAGAGAAATGCTTTGAGTTGCACATCACATAGAGTGTGCTGATATATATATATATGGATTTATATACCATGCTACAAGGGTTTGGGAGCTATAACTTCATACTGGGTTTCCAGGACCCATATGTCAGAAAGGCAAAAGCTGTTCTCATTTCAGCTTACATTTTCTATCCAGAAAGCCCATGCTGGTTTTATTATGCATGCACATATGGGCACAATCAACTATATTATGTTATAGGGCCACAAAGATGCTCAGAAGGCTGGAGTACCTCTGCTGTGAGAACAGGCTGAGAGAGTTGGGGCTTTAGAGCCTGGAGAAGAGAAGGCTTCCAGGAGACCTTATAGTAGCCTTCCAGTATCTGAAGGGGTCCTACAGGAGGGCTGGGGAGGAACTATTCACAAGGCCTTGTAATAACAGGATGAGGGGGAATGGGTTTAAAATGGTGGAGGGGAGATTTAAACTGGATGATAGGAAGATGTTCTTTGCAGCGAGGGTGGTGAGACACTGGAACAGGTTGCCCAAGGAGGTTGTGGCTGCTCCCTCCCTGGAGGTGTTCAAGGCCAGGTTGGATGATGCCTTGAGTGACCTGTTCTAGTAGGAGGTGTCCCTGCCTATGGCAGGGGGTTGGAATTGGATGATCTTTGAAGTCACTTCCAACCTAAACCATTCTATGATTCTATGATTTATGCATGTGTATGCAGATATGAATCATAGAATCAGTCAGGGTTGGAGGGGACCACAAGAATCAGCTAGTTCCAACCCTCCTGCCAAGCCCAGGGACAACCTACCCTAGATCAGGCTGACCACAGCCTCATCTAGCCTGGCCTTAAACACCTCCAGGGAAGTGGCCCCAGCCACCCACCCTGGGGTGGGGCCTTTCCAAGGCCTCACCACTCTCATAGTGAAGAACTTCCTCCTCACATCCAATCTAAATCTCCTCATCCCCAGCTTTGCTCCATTCTCTCTAGTCCTGTCACTACCCAATAGCCTAAAAAATGCCTGCCAGGGACTTATATATAACATCTCAGTTATTCCTTCACATCCAGTTCAGCCAGCTCCCAAATACCAAAATGAAAAAAGAGCACATTAGAGTAGGTAGTATCAATAAAGTAAAGCCCCCAAGAACTTAATTCAGTAGCTAAGCTCTGGCCTTTTGACAGAGTTCTTCCTCTTTGAATAACAGGAAAACAAAGAATACAACATCAGAATTATCTCCAATGGCTTTGTCCACACATGACAGCTCTGTTTCTTCCTAATATAGAATTGGACTGCCTCAAACCAGCACTGCTCCCTGCTTTAGTATCCCTATCAGCACTGCTCCCTCCTTTAGTATCCTTATTATAGCCCAAAACAAGTTTAAGGACAGAATAAATAAATGCTGTCAAATAAAACTCTCCACCAGTTGAAGGGGTTTGATTTCCCCATGGATTAGCTATCTGGGAGGAGAGGGAGAGATTTGTTCTCATGAGCCAGGAGCTTGGCTTAGATCGTAACACACAGCAGAAAAGAGTTTAAAAGTTGAGTTG
Source organism: Psilopogon haemacephalus (assembly GCA_013396835.1). Classification (NCBI taxonomy): domain Eukaryota; kingdom Metazoa; phylum Chordata; class Aves; order Piciformes; family Megalaimidae; genus Psilopogon; species Psilopogon haemacephalus. The sequence continues at coordinate 122,268 of VWZI01019751.1, forward strand.
TGTTTGCACTTCCCTGTGCAAGCGGAAATGCGCAGGGACAGGTTTTAGCATCTGCCACGTTCAGATAATGAGCCAAAGGAGAATACATCACAAGCTCCTCATTGAAAGATGCCCACTGGTTTGATTTACTGCCTTTTGTTTCCAGACCACAGCTTCATAGCTTCAGTAATCAAGCAGCAAATGCAAAGCGAGGCCACGTCTGGTCAGAGGCGCAGAGATTTAATGAGAGGATTGCAATTCCCCGGGTCTCAGCCAAGCTGTTTCTCACCCTCAGCGTTCCACATCCACCCTGAAACCTAACAAAGCCTTTTCTCTCTCTGCACAGCCTACATAAATCACCTCTTGTCCAGTCCAATTGCCTTGATAGAGAACTATTTTCATGGGGAGGGAAAGCTACACAAAAGGAAAACGCCGACATGGTACAACACCAGGAATGGGCTGCAATTGCTTTTCTCTGGCTTGCCCAAAGGAAATGCATGATAGTACTCTGATTTTTTTTCTCCCTTTCTTTCTTTTTTTGCCATGAAGAATTGTACCAGCGTTTGAGAGAAAAAAAACAGAGCTAGGATATTTTTCACCAAAGAAAATGCATTCTGTTTACATCCCGAGGTTTAAGCTTCCATTTCTTTTGATACACAGGCCACCAACGCTCAGCAGGGGTTTTCAAAGGCTTTGCAGCTTTTACTCACTGCATGCCTGGCAAGGGCAAAGGCAGCAACACAACAACAACAACACTGCAAAACTTGTAACCAGCAGCACTTGTAACCAGCAGCGCTCCAGCATCACATTAACTGAACTGCAGACAAAAAAGCTGCCTGCCTTGAGAGACATCAGAACTCACCATCTTTTAAATATTTTGAAGAGAGAAGAGAATTTAGCTTCTGGTAGAAAAGACAATCGCATAGCTAAGCTAAAAAGAGCTGTGAGTGTAGAAATTCAGAGCCCTTCTCCAACACACAGCTTTATAAATACTCACTGTGTAAGAGGAAGGTCATAAATATCTCAGGAGAATCAAGAGGTTCCATCCACTAGTGGCAGCAGTCATTTAGAGGAGGAGCCTCTTCAAGAACTGTGATCAAGTAGAGCATGCTCAAGTTTTTAAAAGGGGAGCATTCCCTCCTCTCAGGTGCTGTGGTTTAACAACCAATGCCCAGCCAGTTCCTGAGCAGTGATTGACCTCTCCCAGACAACTGCCCCCCAGTTTATCCCTTTGGTTGTTTGGGGCCAGCTGTAGTGACCAAGCTCCCTCCTCCCAGCTTCTTGTGCACCTGCTGGCTGCCAGGGCACTGGGAACTGTAAAATCCTTCATTTGGGATAAGCACAACTTGGCAACAGCTAAAGCATCCCTGTGTTATCAGCACTGAATCCTAAACACAGCATTGACATGGCTACTAGGAAGAAAATTATCTCTCTCCTAGTGGAAACCAGGACTACAGCTCCTTAAAGATGACTGCCCAGTTCCCTTTCCTGAACCCACTTAGTAGTTTACACTGCCTAATACACTTCTCCAGCTTCTCAGTCAAGAGAATCACACAGGGAAAATGTAGCACACTGAGTAAACTTCCCAACTCCTCTGTGAGGGAAGCTTTGCCCAAGCCCCAGGCAAACAATATACCAAGAGATGGCATGAAAGAAGGCTTGTAGCTGTCATAGGGTTTAACTCAGCAAGCTGCAAATACGTAGCCCAAGGCAATAACAAGCCACTTAGCAAATCTGTTAAAATCTCTGTTCTCTGTTTCTTACCTGAGGCATGAGATACTGCACCTGAGGCAAGGATTTTAGGTGAGGTAAGCCTCTCAACAGCGCCCAGCTGAGATTTTCAGACGGCACCTTTCACCTCCACTAGGATTTCCAGAAAGAGTTTCCAGCAAGCCTAGTGCAGAGGTGCCTTTAGCTGTGCCTGAAAGAGAGGACTGAAATCTGGGTGTTTCTGGAAAGGCTAAACAAGCAGCTCAAGTCAGCGATGCTCAGGTAAATTTCTGCAAGCCCACAGACCCACACTTTCAAACAACAAAATGCAGTACAGCTGAGTAACGTCTCCTTGCCTAAAGATCTTTCAAAGTGCTTTACTGGGGGATGACTGATTTGGATGGCAGCGAGAAGCCAGAGCTGCCACTCCTCACGAGCATCCACTACCCTGGCCAATTCCAGAGGACTGTGATACTGGAGTGAGAAATATGCTCATCCAGAGGGATGCCTGGAGTGATACATTACCTCTCAGCAGTGCCTTCAAACCTGAAGGCATCTCAGATGGGGAAGAAATCCTTTTTTCTGCTAGAGCAATGTGAAAACCTCCCTTACTCTCAGCACTTCCTTGCTGCATTGGAAACAGCTTACTAACAGGAGCAGTTCCATACCTCCCTTTAGAGTTCATTAAAGCAGATGGAGGGTCAGACTTTTTCTTTAGTCATTAAAAGAAGAGGGATCCTAAAGGGCTTCTCTTTGCCCTTTAAATGTCTGACAAATAGTTCCAGTGGCAAGAAAAAATATATATATATATATTTAAAAAATTGAAATAAGAATAAATGCTGCAGCGTGGTTCTTTCAGTCCAGAAGCTAAATGATCCTGCTTGGTCATATGCATGAATTTGGGCACATAAGAAACACTGCAGAGCCACTTCAGCATCCCTGGCTGTCATCTCCTGATTTGCTTTCCAAGTCTGCTCTCAGCAGTCAAAATTTTCATCCAAAGAGTTCCACTTCTTGGTGTCTCCCACACACACACACACTCTATTGAATTCACAAGACAAATCAAGCAACGAAAGTATGGGGGAAAAAAAATCATTATTTTCCACTTTCTCTGGTGTTTTCTGTTTGGTTTTGGTTTATATTTTTAGGTTTTTTGTTTTTTTTTTTAATCCATGCCAACAGCAAAGAGGATGTGATGTGAACAGCTCTGCCTCTCTGTAAACATCTCTATGATCAGATGGCTGGAGCAGCTCTACTATGAGAACAGGCTGAGAGAATTGGGGCTCTTCAGCCTGGAGAAGAGAAGGCTTCAAGGAGACCTTATAGTAGCCTTCCAATATCTGAAGGGGGCCTACAGGAGGGCTGGGGAAGGACTATTCACAAGGTCTTGTAATGACAGGATGAGGGGGAATGGGTTTAAACTGGTAGAGGAGAGATTTAAACAGGATATTAGGAGGAAGTTCTTCACAGTGAGGGTGGTGAGACAGGGGAACGGGTTGCCCAGGGAGGTTGTGGCTGTTCCCTGCCTGGACGTGTTGAAGGCCAGGAAGATGAAGCCTTGAGCAACCTGTTCTATTGGGAGGTGTCCCTGCCTATGGCACAGGGGGTTGGAACTGGATGATCTTTGAGGTCCCTTCCAACCTAAACCATTCCATGATTCTAAGGTGCCTGCTCACCTCAAAGCAAACAGATGGTTTCTTTCATTTGCTGGGAAGGCACAGAGTAGAAAAGTTCTATTTTCTGCAGCACTTTAGGGCTGCTGAAGCAGGAGCAATGGGCCTCACAAAACCAAAAGCTAAGGTAGTGTTTCGAATGCCTGCACAATGCTCAGCATCTGACAAGTCCTGGCAAGACCAGCTGTGAAAAGAGCTTTGGCTTATGTTGTATTCACACAGTCATGTAACCAAAATAAATGATTCTCCCCCTCTACTCTGCTCTGGTGAGACCCCACCTGGAGTACTGCATCCAGTTCTGGAGCCCCTATTACAAGAGGGATGTGGACATGCTGGAGTGTGTCCAGAGAAGGGCCACAAGGATGCTCAGAGGGCTGCAGCACCTCTGGTATGAGGACAGACTGAAAGAGTTGGGGCTGTGCAGTTTGGAGAAGAGGAGGCTACCAGGTGACCTTTGTGGCCTTCCAGGATCTGAAGGGGACCTACAAAAAAGCTGGGGAGGGACTTTTTAGGCTATCAGGTAGTGACAGGACTAGGGGGAATGGAACAAAGCTGGAGGTGGGGAGATTCAGATTGGAGGTGAGGAGGAAGTTCGTCAGCATGAAAGTGGTGAGAGCCTGGAATGGGTTGCCCAGGGGGGTGGTTGGGGCCACATCCCTGGAGGTGTTTGCAGCCAGGCTGGATGAGGCTCTGGCCAGCCTAATCTAGGGTAGGGTGTCCCTGGGCATGGCAGAGAGTTTGAAACTAGGTGATCCTTGTGGTCCCTTCCAACTCTGACTGATTCTATGATTCTATAAGTTTTAATGGCCAAGATCTTTGAAAGAAAAAGCACTTCTGGGTTCTCTGGGATTGCCTGGTAATTATACTGCACAGGTCAGAAAATAATTAACTTCTGACCTGCAAATCAACTTCTAATGGGAGTAGCAGTGTGAGGTTTTTGGGCTACAAGGCCCATACTGCTTTCTTACTACATAAATTATATCAGTGGCAAGCTTATGGTATGCAGCAAGATTACTCACAGCTCGAGTCAAATGCTGTTATATGACATATGAGACATGGAAACTTATTAATAAATCAGCACTGCTAAGGGAAAAAAAAAAAAAAAAGACCAAGACCATCACTATTTCTTTACTTCCTGCTTTCCAGGGATTACTGCCTCGACCTGATTCATGCACCTGACACAGGAGGCAAACACATTTTCAAATAGGGAAGACCTGAACACTGCTCTCAGGAAGCACTTCATTTGGCCTTCTGCAAGCATGTAGGCTGTCATGAAGTCATCCTGGCACTAAGGATTCACAGCACTTCTACAGAGTCTATGGTCAGGGATTAGATATCACTAGACTAGATATCACATATTGGAGCATGTCCAGAGAAGGGCTACGAGGATGCTCAGAGGACTGCAGCACCTCTGCTGTGAGGACAGACTGAAGGAGTTGGGGCTGTTCAGTTTGAAAAAGAGGAGGCTCCCAGGTGACCTTCTTGTGGCCTTCCAGTATCTGAAGGGGGTCTACAGAAAAGCTGGGGAGGGACTTTTTAGGCTATCAGGTAGTGACAGGACTAGGGGGAATGGAGCAAAGCTGGAGGTGGGGAGATTCAGATTGGATGTGAGGAGGAAGTTCTTTCAGCATGAGAGTGGTGAGAGCCTGGAATGGGTTTCCCAGGGGGATGGTTGTGGCCACATCCCTGGAGGTGTTTAAGGCCAGGCTGGATGAGGCTATGGGCAGCTTGATGTAGGGTAGAGTGTCTCTGGGCTTGGCAGGGGGGTTGGAACTAGCTGATCCTTGTGGTCCCTTCCAACCCTGACTGATTCTATGATTCTAAGTGTCCCAGTTTCTCAAGTTCCTAAGTAAAATAGTATTTCATTGCACCATCTTGCACAGAAATTGCTTACTACAAACGAAAAATAACCGAGGAGGAATTTACTTTTACAGAAGCCTTTGTAAAAGTCCCTGAACTTAATTTTAATTTAAAATTTGTGTTGGTTTTCTTTTTCCCCCATTTGCTCAGTGTCAAAAGGCAAGTAGTGCTGCTGTAGCAATTTGAATCTCTGTCTTGTGAAGCACGATCCAAGTTCTTGGGGCACTGTTTTCTCATTAGCCATTCTCCAAAGAACAAACTGACAATAATGGATTTGGTATTCCCAAGATATGCTGAATGTACTTTACTGCTATGCTAGCCACTTCTTCACAGAAAATGCTGTCATTTATTTGGGGAATCACAGCATTGTCAGGGTTGGAAGGAACCTCAAAATCATGCAGTTCCAACCACCTCTGTCATCTACATCTCTGCTCTAAGAAACTATGCAAACCTTAGCCAGCATGTCTGGGGGTAAATGAGGTAGTGGAACAAGTAATGTCTTTTAATTATCTTTTTTTTTAAGAAGTATTTTAATCATAGAATCATAGAATAGTTTAGGTTGAAAGAGACATCAAAGATCATCCAGTTCCAACCCCCTGCCATAGAATCAGTCAGGGTTGGAAGGTGGCAAAAGGATCATCCAGTTCCAACCCCCCTGCCATGGGCAGGGATACCTCACACTACATCAGGTTGCTCAGAGCCTCATTCATCTTGGCCTTAAAAATTTCCAGGGCTGGGGCTTTCACCACATCTCTGGGCAACCTGTTCCAGGGTCTCACCACTCTCATGGTGAAATACTTTTTCCTAACATCCAGTCTGAATCTCACCACCTCCATCTTGGCTCCATTCCCCCTAGTCCCTATCGCTACCTGATATCCTAAAAAGTCCCTCCCCAGCTTTCTTGTAGCCCACTTCAGATACTGGAAGGCCACAATAAGGTCACCCAGGAGCCTTCTCTTCTCCAGACTAAACACCCCCAAATCCCTCAGTCTCTCCTCACAGCAGAGGTGCTCCAGCCCTTTGATCTTCCTCATGGCCCTTCTCTGGACACACTCCAGCACATCCATATCTTTCCTCTAATATAGTCTCCACAACTGGATGCAGTACTGGAAGGAAGGCAGTGTCTCTCCATGTTCCACGTGAAGAAGTTTAGTCCCATATATAATTTTACTATTCAGATGTTTTATTTTAAAAAGGCAAGCAAAAGAAACTAAAAATTACTCTACACATCAAGCATAAAATCAACTTGCTGTTGTGAGCGAGGCTTAAGGTTAATTCTCAGCATTGTGTACACATCACAGAGAGCTATTTCCAAGGCTTTCTGGCTGCATCTTGTCTTTAAGAGATTCTATCAACTATCAAAACCAAAATGAACTCACAGCCTACCAGGAACATCAAAAGATTCACTTTCTTCAGAGAGAAGAGAAGAGAAACTCACTTGCACTTGTCAAAGGTATGAAGTCAGCTAGAGGAGCAGATAGTCCCTGACTCGTACAGCTAGAAAAAGAATGAAGAAAGAGAAGGGCACAGTTAAAAGACATGCAGACCCTTTTCTGAAGGTGTCCCAATTTTTAGATGAGAGATTAAAATCCTTATAATTTTTTTTTAAGCCCAAGGCTCCTATTGCAGTCCTCCAATAATATGACTTGACCCTTTCTAGCAAAAGGCCTGATCTGCCCCTGCTGCACAAGGAATCAAGACATTGAAACAAAGACATGGTTAAAGGCGTGTTTCAGTAACTCAGTTGTGGATCAGATCCAGCCTCTGACTGGTGATTAACAAACAATCACTAAATTATTCTTTGCTATTTGTTACCTGCCGACGGAGAATAAAATTTGGAAGCTTCAGACACAACAACTGAGCTTGAGAGAGAGGGAGAGAGAGGGGCAGGAGATGGTATCTTAGGACAATTAAATGTAACTTCAACTCATGTCTTTGTCTCTCAGGGATGCTGTGGCAGTTGTGACAGTAAAATATCTGCCCAGCCACATAGAGTAGCAGCTCCTTCCTCCTGAATGGTCATAGCTTCCAGGTACCCTTCAAGGTCATAATCTTCACTGTCTTGGCAGAACTCACTCCTAACTTCATTAGACATCATGCCCAGAAAGCCCAAGGCAAAAATGTAATTTCACAGATTCTTCGCCTTACCCCTGTGTTTATTTCCCTCCACAGCTACATCTCATCCTACCAAGCCACCTAATGGCTCATTCTGCATTACAGTCAGAGCTTGTTTCTGCTAATCAGCATTTGTGGAATATCCAACCATGAGATCACTGAAGATTAAGATCTCATCTAGAAAGCATCAGAAATCAGTGATGCTTGGAAACTNCCATCTATATAAAGCACTAAAGAACAAGTGGATAGTAACTGAAACTTATCAGCTGCACTGGCTGGACTGAGTCATTAGAGAGTCCTCAGACAACAAAAGGATAAGGAAGGATAAAAATCAAATTCACCTGTAGTGAAGACAGTACTGAGATTATGATGATAATACAGAGTCTCTTTCGTAGAACAAGTTTCCCCACGACAAATCCTGCAGCTCCAGCAACTTCCTTTCCAACATGGTAAGCCTAAAGCTGCAAAGAATTCAGTCTCTTCTGTTGACTACTGTGTCACTGTCAGCCACAGCTTTCAAAATACTGACCTGCTCCTGAAAGCTTCGGTGTGAATACTGACCTCTTACATTCCTCCCACAACTCAAATAACCATCTTTGTGGTGTCTTTCATTGAACAGGATCCACCACTTACAGCCCAGAAAGACGACACAAAAGCATCCCAAACAGCTTCACCTACAGTGAGTCCAAGACTCATCTGTTTTGTTACAAAGTAGTAAAAAAAAAAAACCACACCAAAAAAATCCCCCAAAAAACAACAACAAAGTGAACAGATAGCAGATAATTCTAATTTTGAGAGCCTCATTTGACATCATGATAAGTTATCTTAAGGTCTGTCATTTATACAAGTGCCACCAGATAAAGACAAATGTCTTTCAGAACCATTTGAACTCTGCTTGGAAAGTAAGAGCGCTGGCAAGTAAACCCTCACAGAGTATCACAAAAACACTGAAGAAAAAAACAATCTGAGAGCTAAAACCCAGTCTGAAAGCTAAAATCCAATCTAAGAGCAAGCCAGGACAGATCCAGGGAGAGGAGTCCTGCCAACCAGTACCTGATGACAAGGATTACATATAGTAAGGGTGATAAAATTGACTTCCAGCCACTATCAGATCTCCAGGTTTCATTTCCAGATTATCTGTCCTTAGCAGTTTGGAGAGCAAAAGGAAGCTTTAAGGTAGGCATTGTACAGAACCAATGTGGGCAACTTCACCACAGATATCCCTATGGATGGGCTTCAGTGGGGACAGGTAAGCAAGACCTGGGTTAAATCAGAGGCTGGGAACTCCAGGGATCTGGAACCACCCTGACCAAGGTCTGACACGTGCAAGTAGTATGCACAAGGCACTGTGCCAAGGCTGCCTTGGCACTGGGAGGAGATACAAAAGCCTACAGTGCTGAGAAAAGTATCTCCAGGCAAAGCCAACAACTAAAAGAACAGTCAAGGCAACTTTTATCCACAATATACTTATTTTCTGGTCACAGGAAAAAAAAAAAATCAAAATGCAGAGGGTGCAGATGCCTTTGGGATCAGCCTGGTAAGATATACAAAACTCACAGTCCTTACACTCCCATTTCCTCTGATTTTACTTTCTGGTCTAAAACATCTTGATTCCTATACCTTCTCCAAACATCTGTTGCAAGCTACTTTTGCCTCTTTTTCCCAAAATGCAAAGCAAATAATGCTCCTCTTTTGCTCCAATAAGTAGGTACTTTTGCCTGCCAGTGAAAGAATCCCTGGATTCCTGCAAAACACTCTGTCACCATCACCACCAGGATGGATGACAGCAGAGAGGAAACATTCTTTCCCTAGAAAAAGTGGGTTTAAGACCCTTCAACAGGATCAGCTGTGAAGCTTCTTCACAGAGCTACACTCTTGAGCTTAGACACAGCCACTCTGATCCCCTAAACCAATGTACTGCAAGGAGAGCAAGCGGGGACAAAAGGAAACGAATCCTGATCTCTTTGGTGTAATGAAGATCAAAGTTAGAACAAAAGGAGAAGTCACACAGACAGTCATATCTCTCACAGTGCCCATTTGTTAGAGAATCAGAAGGCTGACAAACCTCTGCATTTAGCTCACAGGTGCCAAGAGATTATTCTGCCTCCTGCTCTTTGTCCTGCTTCCCAGTAACAACGCAGGGCAATACCATTTCATTCTTGCTGTGTGTGTCCTGCTAACACTCCCAGTTTGGAGCTCCTCCATGGGTCTGTCAGCACACCGGGGGCTGGAAAAATCACAGTGACAGAGGCTCATTCATGTGGGGATAAATACCAGGGAAAAAAAGTACAGGGAGGAGCCAGCAAGCAGCAGGCAGGAAACGCTGCATGGAATCGCCACCCTAGGAATCTCCATGAGTTGTAATCAGAGCCTGTTATTAATCTAGCTAGACATTGAGACACACTAGCTGGACTAAATCTGATTAAACTCCCTCTGTATCAATGGCTGGAAGCCAAGCAGGTCTTTCTTCTCTTTTCTTCTCAATGATACCCCAAAGGATATTTCTGTCCACCCAGCTAAGTAAATACACTGCTTTAAATCAAATAAAAACAGGAGATAATAAAACATCAGGTGATTCTTAGTATGGCAGGAAAGTCCTCTGAGATACAACCCAAAGCTTTGAAAAAAAAAAACTCGTTATTTCCTTTTTTTTTTTTTTTTTTTGAGGGTGGGGGGTTGGGAGGTACATTAGTGGTGGAGCAAGGAGCACACTTCACCTCCACCCTCCCAGTGTGGGATAGGAGCAGTTGTTGAACAGATTAAAAGCAGCGAAGAAGGGGTTAAAAGCAACTCTTTCTTTGCCGTGGGGAGTTTTACAAGGCACAGGGCAAGTAAACAAAGGGGAAGTTAAAGAAGAAAAAATCTCATTAAGCCGGGACAAGAGAGAAGAAAGGCTGGATTAATTAGAAGAGCTAAGTATCAATTTCAGTTCTCAGAAGTTGATGAGAAGCCGACAAAGCGACGAAGGAGCCCATTCCTCCCTGCCCCGACCACCACACTCAGCACCCTGCGAGCACAGCTGGAACTGCGATAAGAAACTGCTAAATGCTCCTTACCTGCCCTGCCCTCGGTGGCTCTGTTGTTTGCCAAATCTCTTTGCAAAATCATATGCGAAAGGGAAGAAGAAAGAAAATGGGGAGGAAAAAAAAATTAAAGGGGGGAAAAAAATGAAATAAAGATAAAAGGGGGAGAAAAAAAAGATAAAAGCAAACCACCAAAACACAAGACAGAGACGTTCCTTAAAAGCCAACAGCAACACATAGCAACTGTTAGCCAAGCAGATCTTCCACGAGATGGAGACTTAAGGCACGTTACGCTTGCCCTGTCAGGGGAGACGGTTTCAGAGACTTCTTAAAAAGACAGCAATTCGGGTTAAAAAAGCCGAAATAAACCAAAACGTATCAGCGCTCTAAAGGTTAATATCTTCTGCTGAACAACATGCGTTTATCCAACCACATCCTAGAGTAGTTTTTTCAGCCCCGAGACCAATGAGCATAGCTAAGAGGAGGGCCTTGGGATGGTGGAGAGGCTGAGTTGCCCCCTCCCCTCTGCCTTCCCTCTTCTCCACCTCCCCCTCTTATTTTCTTTTTTTTTTTCCCCTGTTCCTTTTTTTTTTTTTT
>VWZI01019751.1:133235-144238 GCA_013396835.1 Psilopogon haemacephalus
GTGTTTGTTTTTTTTTTTTTTTTTTTTTAGTTTAGTAAATTAATGCAGCAAGAAACTCCCAAGATTTGGCGAGCCCTAGCAGGGGAGAGAGGACAGAGGGGAAATGAGATGCATTAGGAGGACACTGAGCCACTTTCTTTCTGAGCACAATGGGAATGCTTCCCAAGAAACTTCCCCTTCGCTCCCCTCCGCTCTAGCCCTGAGCAATGGGACACCTTCCCTACAGGAGCAATAACTTATTCGGGAGGAAAATAGCCCAGGAAGCGGGAATCAACATCAGCCAAACGGCGGNGTCGTCCCCCGGCCCCCATCTTACCCCCACCACCCTGATGGCAAACGTACACCCCCTGCGTCTCCCCTTCTCGCCAGCCTGATGTCCAGAGCGAGATCCCACTGAAAGGAGATTTCAGTGCGGGAAGCCCTGGTCCTCCGGCCCCGAGCACCACTGCAGTGGCGGTGGCGGGGGGCACAGGCGGCGAGAAGAGAGGGGAGAAGAACAGAGAAGAGGAGCGGAGGGACGAGCCGCGGCAGCGCGGGAGCGGGGCCGCCGCTCGCTCCGCAGGCGCCCGCGGAGCGCCGCCGCTGTCCAGGGTGCTGACCGCGCACCGCCTCTGCCCAGGGTGCTGACCGCGGAGCGCCGCCAGCCCCCTCCCTGCCCAGCCTGCCTCTGGAGGGGCGGCTCGCTTTCCCCTACCGATTCTCCCCAAGTGCCGGGTTACTTTATTGGCCAACCCCACCGGCCCACCCCTCACGGAGTACAAAAAAAAAAACCACCAAAACAACAACAGCGAGAGCTGGAAAAATGTGCAACGTCAACGCACTCGGAGTCTACGTGTGGGAGACGATCGTTTTCTTCAGGTAAGGCTCGGCTTTACGGGAGCAGTGTGCGTGCAGCGGGCGCTGCCGGGCTGGACAGCCCTGCCCGCCCCAAGCTTGGGGCACAGCCTCTAGGCACAGCCTCAGCCTTAGGTCGGCGACCCTCCGCCTTTCTCGAGCTGCCTTTTCGCCTCGTCTCGGTTCCCCGAGGCTGGCGACCGCAGAGCCTCCGGCTCGGGACTTTTCGGCGGCTTTGGGAGTTACTCCGTTTAATTAGCACCGCAATCTCGCTAACCGCAGTGCTGAAAACACCGACCCCGGCTGGTTGCAAAGTGACAACTAGTGGCGGCTGGGAACGCTGCACTTGAATTTGCCCGGGTAAATATTCCCACCTCGCCCCCTCCCCGTCCTCAGATTGCAGGTTAAGGTGAGTTCCATGGGATGCTTTCACGGCTTAGCTATGTTATCTCGACAAACTGTCGGACTCCTTTTGTAGAAGGCCTTACCCTGCCTCCTTAGCTTGCTCTGTCTAAAGTGGCTGAAAGCAAAGAAAATTTCCTTCCTTCCCAACTTTTTTTTTTTTTTTTAAATCATTTTATTTGCTTTCAACATTCTTCCCTTGTAGAATCTGAGTGAAAGCCAAAGGGGATGTGAGGAGCTTTTTGCAATTATATCCATTATCACCTAGTTTAGACTCCGTTTTTCTTCACCTAGCTCAGCCTTAATGAGAAGATACAGTTTCAGGACTTAAAGAATTCCTTCTGGTTGATCTCTCTTTTGCAGTGTTTTATTAAATGGATTTTTTTTTTTTTTTAATGGAAGCAGCAGCTCTTCTGTATTTGCATGAATATGCAGCCTGCTATACCAAGTGAGAGATGCCAGGTACATACAATTGAAGGAAAAAACAACAAACAAACCAACAACCAAAACCTAACAAATCTTTTATGACCTGAACTTGCTTATATTCCCTAGACAAATGCTCCTACTTCTGCATTTCTCTATTTAAACTGAAGTCTCCTCTTGTAGCTTGCTGTGAAAGGACATTATTTACTATATCAGTGGTGGAATACTTACTATTTACAAATCACAGTAGCAGACCTAGTGATGCTAGTCAGGCTTTACTAGCTAATGGTCTCTTCCCTTTCAAACACTAAAGTCTTTCCAGGCATAAAAATTGGGATAGCTCCACTTTTTTTCTGTAAATTCTACAGAAAAATCAAAGGCAGTAGGATTGTAACATGAACTCAAAGCATTTATCTGTTAGGTAACTCAACAAAGCAGCTCTAAAAATAATTAAAATCACCGCTATTTGAAGAGCAAATGCTGAACACCCAACACTTCAAAGCCATCCTCTCTCATCTCCTTTAGTCACAACAGTATGGCAGCACTGCACAAAACAGAGAGGTAGACTAACAGAAAGCATAGATATGTGCACTAAACTCTTCAGATAAGCAAGCTTGAAACAGAGATAAAACATTCCAAGATCAAACACCACAGATTCTCTGAGAAGATGCCCATAAATAACCTAGAAAGCAAAAATTAAAAAAAAAAAAAAAAATTAAAAGAGCATTTCCACAGTAGATCTTCATAGAGCCCTGGCATTAAAGGACCTCTCCAGCTCTCCTTTCAACTGCCTGAGCAGGTGGAATTGATAAATGTTTGTCTCGCTGATCCTGTGATGCACACTTTGCATCACACAGCATATGTGTGAGCACTTAACAGATTCTCAGCACATCAGTTAAAGCCCTGGACATTCAAAACTTAGCAAAACTGATCCCCTCAGGTTCTAATGCAAACGTTTATCCTGTTATAAACCATATACCTATACCTACCTCTGTGCTATGTATGAAGTCGTCATACTGCATGCAAAAGGTAGTTCTAGATGTTTTCCTGAAATTAACATTTGAAAATGCTTTAATTCAGGGACAGGAAGATCAACATTGAAATAAAATTGTTTTATGCACTGCAGTCATTTTCCAAACAAGAAGAAAAAAATTCAGTAACTCCTGCTGAGAACTGACTCTAAGCAATGTTTTGCCTTTTCTTTTAAATTTTCTTTTCTTTTTTTTTTCAGTCCCCACACTGTGTTATGTGTTCAATTTATTACAGGCCAAAAAAAAAATCTCCCAGCCTTTCTGGTCCAGGAATAGCTTTGCTATTTCAGTTTCAGTAAGTTGAAGTTTATTCATTAACAGTCATTCATAAATTTAGTGTGCCAATTACTCCTGCGCCCACTCCTACATGATGTTTAGAGCACTCACGAGTTGATAATCCAATAATCCACAGCAGGGGCATGCACTGCTTCACATTTCAAGGGGTTCCACTCTTTATTTTCAGCCTGTTGAACACATTCTGCAGAGAGAAGCCATGATATGTTAGCACACACCCCATAAAGCCAAGGAAAATCCAAAGCTGCAAAGGAAAGCTACATCCAGCCAACGTAGGAAGCGAGACTGGGTCTGTTGTGTAATACAAATGTCCTTTGCCAGCTTTTTAAAAAACAAGACCCCATGGGAAAGAGTAACAGCTGGTGTGTGAATGCAAACATGGCACTGCCAATGTGATATTTGTTTCTGTTACAGTTGGGGTGTTTTAGAAGGAATATGCAACAAGCAGCAGCTTATTCTGCCAAGTCTTTCTTTATGGAAGAGCGTTTCCCACTTTGCTACCTGCCTTCTCAGACTGCAGTCACTTAGCTGTGACTAAGATGTTTGCTGAGAACCTGGATAGAGGCAGGGATGGAAACTAGATTGGAGTGGGAGCTGAAGAGTCTTCTGACAGTCTGCTTGCCCAACCTTGCTTTATATATATATATATATATGTAAAGCAAAATGCTATTTCCTGAAAGTAAGTTTAGATTAGACAATATTTACAGAGGGACTTCCAGGCATCCTTCTTTACATCTGTGGAGACACAAACATTGTCCTAAAGTCTAACCACACACATTGCATAGAATCATAGAATGGTTTAGGTTGGAAGAGACTTCAAAGATCATCCAGTTCCAACCCCCCTGGTGCCATAGGCAAGGACACTGCCCACTAGATCAGGATGCTCAAGACCTCATCCAATCTGGCCTTCAACACTTCCAGGGAGAGAGCAGCCACAACCTCCCTGGGCAACACGTTCCAGTGTCTCGCCACCCTCACTGGAAAGAACTTCCTCCTAACATGATGTTTAAATCTCACCTCTGCCAGTTTAAACCCATTCCCTCTCATCCTGTCATTACAAGACTTTGTGAATTGTCCCTCCCCAGCCCTCTTGTAGGCCTCCTTCAGATACTGGAAGGCTACTATAAGGTCTCCTGGAAGCCTTCTCTTCTCCAGGCTGAAAAGCCTCAACTCTCTCAGCATGCTCATGCCCTCATTCAGCTGCAAAATATTTCATGCAGAACAAAGTGCTACGTGTAACCTGTGATCATCTTGCCAGGACTTTCTGTTGTACCATCACATTTTAATAACTGTAGAGGTCCAGAAACACCACTGCATAAGGTTACAAGTGAGGAGGTAAGCTGGTATCTTACCCAACTGGACACTGTCCTGCAAGGTTTTGAAACTGTTTGGGCCTGATTCTTGTCCTAACTGTACTTCTGCAACTCAGGAATCAACAGCATGACCTTCACTGAATCAAGATCAGAGTTGGCCCCTCCTGAACAGCAATCTGTCAGCTAGCAGGAGTGAGTCAAGGCTGCTGCTCCAAGTGATTCACAGACTTAATGCTGCTGCCAGCCTCAGACCCTATTGGATTGCTCTGGCATTTTTATTGTCACTCCTGTCAATAGCAGAGCTGTTCAATTCCATTTTTTTTAAAAACAATAAGAAGATGCCATTGTGACTATGCTGCCTTTTCACTTTGTGGAAAGACAGACACTTCTCTCCCAAAACAGACTTGACAAGCCCCTGATTGGAGAGCTGCTGATTTCAGACCCTTGGAAACAGAATAAGGGGGAAAGGCAGGGGAAGGAGAAGAAGAATAACGTGCATGTTATCTCCAAACCTTCTGCTATAGCTCTGCAGTGCTAGATAGCATTACAGCAGTACCTGTGAGCAAACTGCCAGCCAGACACTTCCAGAGCCACAAGCTAAGCAATGTAGCAAATATTCTTAGCAATTATTTTCTTCACGCTAACTAAAACCTACCGGAAGTTGTGCTTTATGACCTGTTGTGTCTGAGCTTGGTTTCTTTGATCATCCATGAAATAAAAATGATTTAGCAAAGGCTTGGACTAGGTGGCTAGAAGGAGACTCTTTATCTTCTTTGGTCTGAAACCTGTAATAATACCTTTAGAGACCCTGCTAAAAGGGTTATTTATTCCAAAATATGTGATGAGGTAGACAATTCTGCCTAGGAATCCTTATAAATGTTCAACAGAGAAAGATTAAATTTGGTCTCATCTCAGTAGAAGTAGAAGCACAAGCACAAGTACTCCCCTTGCCTTCTGCAGGGACTTGGATGCACACTTCCAGCCATCCATAACAATTCCCTTGCATTTTAGGCAATTAAGACAAATCAACATAAAGTACACTAAACGTTTTCTAACGCAGTCTATTCTTAACCTTCCTCTCTACACAGCTGTGTTACATCACATGAGTTGCCTACAGAGACTTTCTTCAAGCACAAGAAATCAGGCATGTTAATTTGGTCCCTCCCACCTCCCCCCATTCCTCTTCTCCCATAAAAGAGGTGTTACAGACCCCTATGTACGAAGCAGATCAGCAGCAAAGGGCCACCTGACTCCAAGTATCTGCAACTTAGCAGCACAGACTAAAGGCCAAGCAATTAATTCTGCCACTGATCAAGTGATTCAAGTCAAAAAGGAAATAACTTGTAAGCAACAGCAGTTCCCCTGGTCTCAGGCAAACACTTTCTCTGTTGGCTCATGAATTTAATCTCGCCCAATCTTCATGAGCTGACCTGGATAGAAAAAAAAAAGATCCCAACATCTGAATCAGAGTGTTAATCAATGTCCAAAATCTAATTACTTTATTATCCCAGCACCAGCCAGTGATCATTTATCACCGCAGAGAAACCTGTTCTCATTACATCCCAGCACGCAGGTTAAAAGGGCTCTCCAAATTTCAGTATTGAGAACAAGAGGTCAGACCACCTAATGAATGTAATTGCTATTTAGGTACTGAAGAAGGGCTTAAAAAAAAAAAAATTAAAATAAATCATGCTTTAAAAATCACAGCATCCAAATCAACCTCATGACATTTAAACATGTCAAACCATTTAAATCCTGTCATGGAGTTTCACTTGCTCCTTTCCCCTAACCTGGAGCTTTTCTGGGAATCCCGAAGTATTAAGTCGACAGATAGGCTGATGATGCATTTTGACTTCTCCCTGGGTTATTTGCCTGTATCAGCTCTTGCTGTTGTGGCACATTAAATCAGGCTCTCACTACTTCCAGTAAATTACCCTTTTGCTATCATTACCTTGCATACTTCCCAGCAACCTTTATCTATCAGCAAGAGCACAACAATTTCTACTTGTGTAACACATGTGCACCTCACATCTTCCAAGGGGGAAAAAATAATGGCTCATCATATTCTTTCACCTGCTAAAAAATTGAATTCCAGCATGCCCTCCCCAGCACAGAAGTATAGAATGGTTTGGGTTGGAAAGGACCTTGAAGATCATCTAATTCCAATCTCCGCTGCCATGGTCAGTGACATCTTCCACTAGACCAGGCTGCTCAAAGTCCTGTCCAACCTGGCTCAAACATTTTCAGGGATGGGGCACTCATAGCCAATTTGGGGAGCCTGTTTCAGTGTCTCACCATCCTCACAGGGAAGCATTTCCTCTTCCTATCTAATCCAAATCTACCATGGTTTGATTCACTATTTGAATATTAGGCTGAGAAAAAAAAAAGTAATTTGAAGTTCTCTTGATAATTTCAACATGGAAAAAAGACCTTTGGGATAAATGATGGAGGGGAGGCAAAGTTCCAAACTCCACTGCCATGGGCAGTGACATCTTCCACTAGACCAGGTTGCTCAAAGCTGTGTCCAACTTGGCTCGAACATTTTCAGGGCTCGAACATTTTCAGGTCATAGCCAATTTGGGAAGCCTCACCACCCTCACAGGGAAGCATTTTCTTTTCATATCTAATCTAAATCTACCATGGTTTGATTCAATGTTTGAATATTGGACTGACATAAAAAATAAAAGAAAACAAAAAAATTATTCAAAGTGCTATTGATAAATGCAATATGGGAAAAAAAAATTGGGATAAATGATGGAGGGGAGGTGAAGTTTCCATCTACACTGCCATGGGCAGTGACATCTTCCACTAGACCAGGCTGCTCAAGGTCCTGTCCAACTTGGCTTGAACATTTTTGGGGAAAGGACACTGATAGCCAATTTGGGAAGCCTGTTTCAGTGTCTCACCATGCTCACAGGGAAACATTTCCTCTTCATACCTAATCCAAATCTACCATGGTTTGATTCAATATTTGAATACTTAACTGAAAAAAAAAATCAAACCAAAAAAAGTAATTTGAAGTGCTCTTGATAATTTCAATATGGGGGAAAAAAAAAACCTTTGGAATAAATGATGGAGAAGGAGGGGATGGAAAAAGAAAAAAGAGAGAGAGAAGGAGGTTGGGGGGGGGCGGGAAGAGAGAGATAGAGAGAGAGAATGGATTAATTTCTCCTGGTGCTCTAGTGCAAGATATTGTGAGGATCATTAGCAGCCAGGACCAGACAACTCAACACTAAAAGTTGTCTGGCTGCTGACTTCTAGACCTACTTGCAAAGCCCAAAAAAGAACTACTTTCGCATTGCACACGGCATAATAAAATATTGCTAACTCAGCAGGTCAGTTTCCCTTAAAGAGGCAAAAAAAGGTTGCAAAAAAAAAAAAAACACAAAAGAAATTCACTTCTTCATTGTTTCTCTCACCCTTCCCCCAAAGTATCCAAACAGTTTCCATTTATGTTTATAAAACCAGACAACAGAAACCGTTTCCCTGGAGGGGAGGTGGTTTGCATTGGTATTTGTTAGCCAAGCTGATTGGGTAGGGTGAAGTGATGTCATTCCTTTAACCTCTTGGGAAGCTGCTGATTTGCTCTAGATGGTCTGGGCCTGGAGGGCTGCAGGCTTTGATCCCACTGGTACTATAAATCAGCTAACACACCTCCGAGCTGCTCCCTAAATCTGTCCTGAGACTTCAAGAGACTGATGCACAGAAGCTGAGAAAAAACAAGAGACGTAGCTTTTGTCCCCTCCTTGGTAGGACCAAAGTACAGAGAGCAGAAATAGCTTGAGACAGATGCCCTCAGCATTTACACACTCTGAGCACTCCCCATTATGCAGGCAATTCTTTCATCCACATCATGCACCAGGGTAAGCTGCTGGTTTGGGGACTGCACCACATCTGGGCTGGTACAGTCAGCATCCAGTAAACACATCTCTGCTGGATTGAAGTGGCAGCTAGGAAAAGCCAGAGAAATCTTAATTTACCAAACCTCAGGCAATGGGGGTTTCGAGGCACACGCTTCTGCACCTGCTTTCCCTTCTGATTTCTCCCTCTTCATCCTTCCACTATGGCTCATAGCCCACTAGGAGGAAAACATAAAAAGGCAAACCCACCCCCTCCACCTCCCAAATGCCTTAGCAGACAGCTAGGGAGTTCTCTTGTTTTCATCAGTGTCTCAGGGAGGGGAAAAAAGCTGCCAAGAGGTTGCCAAGCCCAGGAGTGTCGCATGCAGGGAGCAGCAGGGCTTGCAGTGCAATCCATCATCCCACACGTCGCCTTCAGCCCGAAGCTGCTGACAGCCACTCCCCCTTCCAGCGCTTGCCCCTCCAGCCCTGCCTGGCCCCCACAGCAGCTCCCCCAGAATGCAGATACTCTATGTGTGCGCCCTCCCCCCATCCCCAGCCCCAGCAGACACAGAAATCAATCGATAGCGACAGAACTGGGATCAATGGTGGGTCAGCCTGCTACTGTGTGCCTGGATCGGCAAGCAAAATTCAGCTGAGCCAGGAATCACGCAGAAAAATTCGTGGTTTCATCTTCTGAATTTTTTTTTTTTTCTTAATTTTAATTCAGGTGGTGCAAGCAGATGCTTTGTATAGAGCCCCAAGCAAAGGTCCCTCCTCCTCCCCTCTCTTATGGAGGAGATACAAAACCTAAAGCATGCAAGGGGCTGCTCTTATCAGCACCCTTTGGAAAAAAAATCCTTCGGTCAAATTGTCATCGCTACCAAGAGCCCCTGTGCAAGATGGGTCAAGCTGCATTTACAGCAGGATTCATGCACCATGTGTATTACCACACCAGAAGGGATGGGAGATGAATTCCTGGGTGGGGCAGTCTTTTCTTAGAATCATAGAATGGTTTAGGTTGGAAGGGACCTCAAAGATCATCCATGTCCCTGCCCATGGCAGAGGGGTTGCAACTAGATGATCCTTTCGGTCCTTTCCAATCCTGACTGATTCTATGACCCAGTTCCAAGCCCCCTGTGCCATAGGCAGGGACACCTCCCACTAGAACAGGTCACTCAACGCCTCATCCAGCCTGGCCTTCAACACCTTCAGGGAGGGAGCAGCCACAACCTCCCTGGGCAACCCATTCCAGTGTCTCACCATCCTCACTATGAAGAACTTCCTCCTAACATTCAGTTTCAATCTTCCCTCTGCCAGTTTAAGCCCGTTCTCCCTCATCCTGTCCTTGTGAACAGTCCCTCCCCAGCCCTACTGTAGGCCCTCTTCAGATACTGGAAAAACACTGTAAGGTCTCCTGGAAGCCTTCTCTTCTCCAGGCTGAAAAGCCCCAACTCTCTCAGCCTGTCCTCATAGCAGAGGTGCTCCAGCTCTCTGATCATCTTCATGACCCTTCACTTGTAAGAACTGCAAAGAAAGGCCATGGACCAAAAAGGTGACTTTTCATGGGGTATCTTTATAGTCTTTTCCACCCCAAGTGCTCTGGGGGCACTGCTGAGCAGGGCAATAGTTCCTGGCACACCCACATGCAGAGAGGAATTTTTTTTTCCTTCTGCACCAGAGCTCCCAAAAGCAATCTGATTCACAAACCAAAATGTTTGCATCCCACCTCTCCTGCCACGCCATGTGCCTGAGAACTGCAAGCACCTTCCAGCCCCATCCATCACACTCTGACACAGAGCTATGGCTTAGAAATCATCTCCCAGCAGCATAGCTGACAAAGTACAAGCCTCATCAAACACAACCTGTTCTCCTGCACCAGCACAGCACTGCCAGGGCTGAAAAGATGGTGGTGGGTTGGTTTTTTTGTCAGGGAGCTGAAGTCAAAGGGTAGCCAGGGTAGAGAGGCAAAGAGCTTTTCCTGGGCAGGGGGCCCCAGAGCTCAGCCATTTGTTCCAGAACTTACATTTCATTATAGTTCATGAATAAATTGATAAATTACACCGGGAATCACAGACAGCACAGAGGAGACGTTCATCTCCAGCAGGGCATTTGCCTCGCAATGACGACGACTAATTCCACCAGAAAAAAAAAAAAAAATCCTCAGAGGTTCAGGAGGAAAACAAAATGCACAGTTCACAACACTCCTGTTACAAACAAAGCCCCAGGTTTAACTGTGAGACCACAATTTTGGGGGTGGTTATGCCTGTTAGTTCAGCAAGGCTTTTTTTTTTTTTTCCCCCTTCTTCTTCTTTTTTTTTGTTTTTTGTTCCTCAAAGGATCAAGAGCAAAACAAAGTGCACAGTGCAAAACACTCCTGTCACAAATGAAGCCCCAGATTTAACTATGAGACCTACAATTTCGGGGGTGGGTTATGCCTGTTAGCTCAGGAAGGCTTTTTTCTTTTTCTTCCTTTTTTTTTTTTTTTAAATTCCTCAAAGGATGGGAAGCAAAACAAAGTGCACAGTGCAAAACACTCCTGTCACAAACAAAGCCCCAGGTTTAACTGTGGGACCCACAATTTTGGGGGTGGGTTATGCCTGTTAGCTCAGCAAGGCTTTTTTAAAAAAATTCTTCTTCTTCTTCTTTTTTTGTTCCTCAAAGGATCAGGAGCAAAACAAAGTGCACAGTGCAAAACACTCCTGTCACAAACGAAGCCCGAAGTTTAAATGTGAGAGCCACAATTTTGGGGGTGGGTTATGCCTGTTAGCTCAGGAAGGCTTTTTTCTTTCTTTCTTTCTTTCTTTCTTTCTTTCTTTCTTTCTTTCTTTCTTTTTTCTTCTTTTAATTTTTCCCCTTTTTTTCTT
>VWZI01019751.1:150307-177575 GCA_013396835.1 Psilopogon haemacephalus
TCCTGTAGGCCCTCTTCAGATACTGGAAGGCTACTATAAGGTCCCCTCCAAGCCTTCTCTTGTCCAGGCTGAAAAGCCCCAACTCTCTCAGCCTGTCCTCATAGCAGAGCTGCTGCAGCCCTCTGAGCATCTTTGTGGCCCTGCTCTGGACTCCCTCCAACAGTTCCATGTCCTTCTTGTGCTGGGGGCTCCAGAACTGCACACAGTACTCCAGGTGGGGTCTGACGAGAGCAGAGTAAAGGGGGAGAATCTCCTCCAATCCCTAACACTGATGCTCTTCGGAGGAAGCATGAGGCTGCAGAAAGCAGTGGGGCTGTCAGAGGGTGTTCCTCTCCCAGATGCTTCCAGGATTCATTTACCTACACAAATACTTCCATGTAGGAACTGAGCCTATGAAATTCATCTACTTGCAACTGTGATGTAAAGAGAATCAGAAAATGGTACCCAGGAAATAGCAGCAGTGTCAGCAACACCAAGTGGAGTGAACACATTCAGCATGAACTTTCACACTGAGTTTACAGAGAAGCTCAACACTCATTTCTCTGGGCTTTTCACCGCATTTTTTTAAAGTGGATGCCAGGGAAGCTGCAGTTTCTAATTATCTTTTCTGCACTTAAAGCTTATTAGATTTGTATTGCCTCTTCCACATCCCACTACCCCCCCTTTCCACTTCCCTATACTTCCTCCAGTCTATAGTTAATCAGAAGAAATCAGAGTATTGCACTACCTGGCATCTTGCTGCTGAAGTGGCAGAGAGTCTTTGGCTATCAAGTCATTTGCAGCTTAATTGAAATCTTTTCTCTCGACTCATTGCCATGCAGATACTCCATTGGAACGCAGCAGCTGAGCCCAGTATTGACTCTTCTCCCACTCCCAGCTTTCTTCTTCTGAGTTTGGAAACCTATTGGAATAGACCTTGAAAAAAGTCATCCAGTCCAACCCCCGCCCCCAACCAGGGCAGGATCACCTAGAGCAGGTCACACAGGAACGTGCCCAGGCAGGTTTTGAATGTCTCCATAGAAGGCTTTGAATGTCTCTCCGGGCAGCCTGCTCCAGTGTTTTGCCACTCTCACAGAGCAAGAAGTTTTCCCTTTTGCTCACATGGAAGCTGATATGCTCCAGCTTGCACCCATTGCCCCAGATCTTATGATAGTACCCAGCACCATTCTTCTGAAAGGCAGCAGATGCAACTACTGCAGAGGCTTGAGAGTGCAAAACACTCTTGAGAGTGCAAGGAGTGCAAAACTTCCCAAGGCAAGGTCCTCCTGTTGTAGCCAGGTGGGGGTTGGTCTCTTCTCCCAGGCAACCAGCAACAGAACAAGGAGACACAGTCTCAAGTTGTGCCAGGGGAGGTATAGGCTGGATGCTAGGAGGAAGTTCTTGCCAGAGAGAGTGACTGGCACTGGAATGGGCTGCCCAGAGAGGTGGTGGAGTCACCATCCCTGGAGGTGTTCAAGATGGAGCACTTAGTGCCATTGGATAGGACTGGGTGATAGGTTGGACTGGATGAGCTTGGAGTTCTCTTTCAACCTGGCTTATCCTATCCTATTCTATCCTACCCTATGCTGTTCTCCTGCTCCAAGAAGCCTCTGTGGTATGTCATGAGGACACGTGCAGCCAGATATCTTGTGGCTGTCATAATTCTACTTGGAACTCTCTGATGCTCTGCTACAGTGGTTTCTCACAACTCCCCTCACACCCTTTGGACTTTGTAAAACAAAGGGTGAAACCAGAAGCCTCACTTCCTCCTGAGCAGCTTTCTTTGGCTTGCCACACACTTGCATTGCAGCACTGCCTGTAGGTTCTATCTATCATCAAGCCTCTGAACCCACAGGCAGAGACAGCTCTTTCCCTAAACTTGTTCCATGTCACCTATACATTTCGGGGGGGTTGTTAGTTTGGTTGGGGAGGTTTGTTGCTGTCAGGGTTTGGTTTTGGTGTTTTTTTTTTTGTTTGAGTTTTTTTGGGTTTTGGGTTTTTTCTTTTTTTGCTAACCTAGCCAATTTTGCACCACATTCTCTAACTAGAAACAGATCTGCTTTGAAGAGAAGCCACACAGACATAAAGAAGGACTTGAATAATGTCTGTTCCTGTCTTGGAAATCAAACCTCCCAGCAAAACTGAGAAGGAGCACCTAGTAGCAGGGATCCTGTGTAGATAGCAACAGCAGAGTCCTCCTAAGCCCAAATTGTTACCCTGCAGATATTTCAGGCTCCCAGGGAGTCACAAGGCACACTGCCAGCCTTAGATTTTCATCTTCTACAGATAAATGGGGAATTTAATTTTTTTCTGCCCCAGAGGCCATAGAGGTCCTCAAAAGCTTTCATTTCCTTCCATCCTCAACTCAAGTATCATCTCAGGATCACACTCCAGACACCTTCCAATCCAGAGGCCTCGTTGCTGTGCTGAACTCATCCCTGCATTGCAGGTAGCAGTAGCAAATGCTCCACTGACCATCAAATGAGAAGCAAAAATACATCCATCCCCTACAGTCCCAAAGGCTCTGCAGGGGCTCTACAGCCACATGACACTCATTTCAGCCTTGACTTGCAGATTGCTGATTCCCCCTGCCTTTTGCAAAGCCAGCCTGACAGAGTCCCAGCTATGCTCCTTGCTGTTTGCCATGTAATTAAGCAATAATTGCTGCCCAAGGCTAATCTCAGAGTGTATTTTACCTGTGGAGCTCAGTGCCAGAGTTCACATTTGTAATTTAGCGGCACGCCACGGAGCTACACCTAAACTCACAAAAGGATTTTTCTCCACTCATCATCTCTCTTCCACTTTGGTGGCAGCTGGGATTCTGTCTTCAGAGATGTTTGGGCTGGGCAAACAAATTAGCAGAGACCAGCCTCATTAGGAATTCACATGGGTACCCTTCCTGCCTCACAGCAGGAATGAGTTGCTGACTGCTCTGTTTCTGGACCCCGAACCCTCCCCAGTATGGGATGTACACTAAAGCCTTTTCTTTCTTTCTCCTCACACAGCCTGGCAGCCTCCAAAGAAGCTGAAGCAGCTGCACGATCTGCACCCAAACCCATGTCTCCTTCTGATTTCTTGGATAAGCTGATGGGGAGAACATCAGGCTATGATGCCAGGATCAGACCAAATTTTAAAGGTAAAAAAAAAAAAAAAAACAAACAAACAAAAAAAAACCACTTCTTTGTGGCTTTGCTTGCTCTGGGGAATGAAATGTGCACCCAGTCCTCATGAATGTCTCTTCAACTGTACATGCAAAGTGAACAATCTTTGTGTTTATATGAAATAACACATGATAATGAGAGGTTTGGCACATGGATCACTTGTAGGTGTCTGGAAACGCATCCAACTTCCACTCAGAATGGAAATGACCTTGTAATAACTTTACATGCAGGGAAAAACTTCAATGCAGGGATTGGGAATCCTGCCAGACCAAGCAGTGACTGGCAGGGAGCTGAACATCTTATGTGAGAAGAAAAGCTTCAACTTACCTTCCCCCTTAACTCAGTGCCCACAGCATCTTCTGATGCTCCCTTGGCACTGATGCCAAGAGGATTATCTCCCACCAGCCCCAGAGGAATTCAGCAAGATGCCAGAAATATCTCTGACCCATCACCACCCCTATATTAAACAGCTACCTGAAGGGAGGTTGTAGCCAGGTAGAGTTGGTCTCTTCTCCCAGGCAACCAGCAGCAGAACAAGGGGACACAGTCTCAAGATGTACCAGGGGAGGTATAGGCTGGATATTAGGAGGAAGTTCCTTACAGAGAAAGTGATTAGCATTGGAATGAGCTGCCCAGGGAGGTGGAGGAGTCACTGTCCCTGGAGGTGTTCAAGAAAAGACTGGATGGAGCACTTTGTGCCATGATCTGGTTGATTGGATAGGGCTGGACGAGAGGCTGGACTGGATGAGCTTGGAGGTCTCTTCCAAGCTGGTTGATTCTATGATAGTAAAGGGGTTCTGAAGCCAGTGCCCAGCACAGCTCTATCACAGAACTACATTTCCCATCTCACTTCCCCAGGTCACCCCATACTCACTGGCAACCAAACAGCATCAAAGCAGGCCCTGGGAGAGTCAACAGAACCTCTTTGTTCCTCCAAACACCTCTTCTAACAAGTGTGTCATTTGGTTTGGGGGGTATTTTTTGGTGGCTTTTCTGTTTGATCTAGTGAAGGTGCCCCAGCCCACAGCAGAGAGGCTGGAATTAGGTGACCTTTAAGGTCTCATCCAAGCCAAACCATTTTATGGAAAGTGAGGTCAGTTAAAATGGAAAAAGAAAAATATTCAAGCACTATGTGCCCTTGACTCACACCCAGAGATAAAGCAGAACCTTCCCCCTCCCTGCCACTGTCCTCTTCAACACTCCTTTCATTCACTTTTTTTCTTTCCTACTACCAATTCCTCCTCCTTCCCAAGAGCAGCAGGCAACACCAACAGAGGACTCCCAGTCCCATTAATCTTGGTGGCAGCATCTGCCATCAGCTTCAAACAATCAGCTCAACACTGGGCTTTTAAACCAAATATAGGTGGGAAGTTTCTACTCCAGTAATCAGCTGGGCAACAGAGAACACTTCTGGGTTTTATCCACATCACAAAGAGTTAAGAAGAAATAATAATAATAATAAAAGGTCACAAAGAGTTAAACTACTCTGCAAACCTGCCTGCCACTAAATTATGCACACACACAAAAGAAATTAAACTTTAATATTTAATGAAATGTACACATTATCTTCCTGCTGCAGGCAGCTGCGTTGCATTTTTATTTGAGATAATTTAATTTTGGTTTTATTTCAATGAACTACACCTTCCCCACAGGGCAGTTTTGCTGGCTTAGCCTCCCACACATAAATCAGGCTCCAATTTATATGGGAGGCATAGGAGGTGTTTTACAGAGCTCGGGGTTGTAGCTCTCAAAGCATGTCATTGAAATTAACTGCAGTAACTCATAAGGGCATTTTAATGGCTTAGGTCTAAATGAAAATAATACCAAAGATCCGTATCTGATTGATTTTTGGGGAGGGGAAGATTAACAGAAAGAAGATTGCAGCTTTTCCATAAGTGCTGTAAAGTCTGGGTTTAGCTGCGGATTCACATCCTGGGAACAAGAAAGAAGATTTTGGCCTTTGGTCTGCATTGGAAGATGAAGTCAGTAACTGGGCTTTGGTCTGAGTTGGAAAATGAAGTCAGCTACAGAAGATGAAGTCAGCTTCTGGACTTTGTTCTGTGTTGGAAGATGAAGTCACCTACTGAAGATGAAGTTGGCAACTGGGCTTTGGTCTGAGCTGGAAGATGCAGTCACCTACTGAAGATGATGTCGGCAACTGGGCTTTGGTCTGAGCTGGAAGATGAATTCAGCAACACAGAGCTGAACCTGGCAAGCATGGCACAAGTGACCTCTCACCTAGACTGTGCTACAGAGTCATAGGATCACATCTCTAAGATCATCAAGTCCAACCACCAATCCAATGCTGCCATGGCCACTAAATCATGTTCCCAAAGTGCCATGTCTACACACTTTTTTAAACACCTCCAGGGATGGTGACTCCACCATCACCCTGAGCAGCTTATTCCAATGCTTGACCACTCTTTCAGAAAAATAAATCTGTTCTGATAGCCAAATTAATCCTCCCCTGGGGCAACCTGAGACAGTTTCCTCTCATTCTATCACTTGACACTAGAGAGAATACACCAACCCCAATTTGCCACAACCTGCTTTCAGGTAGTCATAGAGAACAAGGTGGTCTCCTCTCAGTCTCTTCTCCAGACTAAACGATCACAGGTCCCCTCAGGCACTCATCCTATATATAACACTCTGGAGAAAGAGCTGCACAGATTGAACAGTCTGTGAGCTGACGCTGAGCTGGCAAATGGCTGTCTAGAAGCTGGTCAGGCAGAAGTCTGCTCAGATTGTCTGGGACTCTCCAAGAAAATCCCAATCATAGAGCATGACTGTTACATGGCTGCAGCCCTGCTCCAGCAGAGCACAGGCACAGAGTTGGAGAAGTGGCCAAAGGAGGAGAAAAATAAAGGGAGATGAGCAGGAGCAAACCAAGCTCCAGATATTACTCAGTAATCAGGAAATTCCTTTGATTTCCACACAGGAGGAAGTTTGCACTGATTAGAGGCAGAAGCCTCTTGTTAAAGCCATTCCTCCCTCCCAGGATTTCATCCTGCAGCAACTGCCAGACTGCAGATGTGGCCTTAACAGGCAAGCATCACTCTGCAGCAAGGCTGAGCCATCAGGCGATGTTTGAAATGCAGACAACATCCTTGCCTCCGTGAAGAAAACAAACCAAAACCCCTAAAAATCCACACTTGCCACTTCTACAGATCTTCTCTTCTTCCCACAAGCATCTGTCACAGGGATGAGATGAGATGAGATGAATTCCCTCACTGTTAATGGGGGACCTTGGTTCCCGGGGCAGTGTCCTCTGTTCCACCTGGGCTGATTTTCCCTCCCATAGGCTGGGCAGCACC
Organism: Psilopogon haemacephalus; assembly: GCA_013396835.1. Taxonomy (NCBI): domain Eukaryota; kingdom Metazoa; phylum Chordata; class Aves; order Piciformes; family Megalaimidae; genus Psilopogon; species Psilopogon haemacephalus. Next base: position 156,762 of record VWZI01019751.1, read on the forward strand.
AGCAAGAGGAACTTTGGGATTTCCCAGAGCAAAGGGACTTTTTGCTGCTCCCCACCTTTTGTTAAGGCTCTACAGAAACCTTGTTGTATGTGGGCAAGCCACTGTTTGGCAGGCACCAGATATGGGTTTGGTTCCAAAATGCTCTACAGTTTTTAGCATTATGCTGAGTTGCAGCTCTTGGCATTCCCTTGGTGCAAAAAAGCAACACTCCCACCTCAGATTTGCCAGGCAATATTGCAAGCCACTTCCAGTCACAGCATGGTGATGGTCCACAAAGGTGTCACTAATAGACTACCCCCATGCACTCTGACCAATCTTCTCACCCCTTAATCCTCAAACCTGTCCTTTGGAGCACCTTAACTTTTCTACCATGAGCAAGCTAAGCAAGGCATCAGTCTGAAAGGAAATGAAACTCAGGAAAGGCATAGCCCAGAGCCTGAGAGTAGCCTTTCCCAAAACAAGATAGGCAGAGAATTTCTGCTGGCAGAGCCCTTAAGTCTCCTATCCAGCTATGAGCTTTGCAGACACCATCATTATCCTGTGGGGTACCTGCTCCTCTACCCAGCCTGATCATAGTTCCAACCTCTCTGTACCATAGTCAGGGACACCTCCCACTAGAACAGGTCACTCAAGGCCTCATCCAACCTGGCCTTGAACACCTCCAGGGAGGGAGCAGACACAACCTCCCTGGGCAACCTGTGCCAGTGTCTCACCACCCTCACCACAAAGAACTTCTTCCAAACATCCAATTCCAATCTCCCCTCTGCCACTTTAAACCTGTTATCCCTTGTCCTTACAAGACCTTGTGAATAGTCCCTCCCCAGCCCTCCTGTAGGCCCCCTTCAGATACTGGAAGGCTACTTTAAGGTCTCCTGGAAGCCTTCTCTTCTCCAGGTTGCAGAGTCCCACAGGAAGGCTGGGGAGGGGACAATTCACAAGATCTTGTTATGACAGGACGAGTGGTAATAGGTTTAAACTGGAAGAGGAGAGATTGAAACTGAATGTTAGGAGGAAGTTCTCTGTGGTGAGGGTGGTGAGACACTGGCACAGGTTGCCCAAGGAGGTTTGAGGCTGCTCCCTCGCTGGAGGTGTTCAAGGCCAGGTTGGATGAGGCCTTGAGTGACCTGTTCTAGTGGGAGGTGTCCCTGCCTATGGCACAGGGGGGTTGGAACTGGATGATCTTTGAGGTCCCTTCCAACCTAAACCATTCTATATCAAATTGGCATTAAAGCACAGACTGGACTAAGCCAGGTCATCCAGGTATCATTCCCATACTCAGTCAGCCTGTTCCTCTGATAGGTTTTAACATGACAGAGTGGTGATATTTTGTCTAACAAGCACACAGTGAACTGCTGTTCCAATCTGTATTTGTCATGCAGGCCCACCAGTGAATGTCAGCTGCAATATTTTCATCAACAGCTTTGGTTCGATCGCAGAAACGACTATGGTAAGTGAAAATCACAGCACAGCTGCTCAGCTACTGGCTCAGCCTCACTGCAGTCCTGTTTCCCCCCTTCCACCCCCCAAAAAAAAAAACCCAGCATCATTCTCCTCTTTAATATGAGCAGAGGGAAATGATGTCTCCATGTTCACAAGCTTGCTTAAGATATGAGTAAACTAATGGCCAACACACGCAGTGTGCAGTTAAAGATCACACAAACTCTCTGCATCCCTACAGAAACACTGTGCAGGCAAAGGAGAACAGTCAGAGAAGGAAATAAGTATCCTTTTTCTGAGGTTTTGCCTTAGGCTCCCAGCTCAGAGGCAGTTGCAAATACATCAAAGTGCACAGAAATACAGAAGTTTGAATCCACATTTCAACAAAGTGGAATCAGCTGAGCCCAGCTTCAACTGGCACCACACGTCAGATTCACAGAGATGAAGAGATGCTTATTTTCTTGGAGGTACACTTCCCTTAGACAATGATTTTTTTTTTTTTTTAAATAAAAATCATCACAACCAATATTTGCAAGTTAAGACTCACCAGACAAAATTAGTGAGCATGGCTACAGGCTGTGTCTAATTGGCAAGACACTAGGAGCAGGGGATCACTAGAAAAAGGAGATAATTGCTCCATCTGAAAGCCATTAAAGATTGGTTGTGACATAACCAGTGAACAGCAAATGGAAGCTCTGGAGGAACAGTGCCTTACCTCTGTGCTAATTAAAGATAATCCAGAAAGATGGTGTTTAATAACTCTCTGGTAATTCTTTCTCCAGAAGGGTATTGAATGAAGAATGCAAGGCTCCAGCTTCAGATGTTTTGTGCATTCAGGCAGGAACAGGCTTTACATACAGATCCTACTCCTTGACTTGAAGGAGTTACTTGTCATGCATGGCACTGTCAGAGATCAACAGATATACAGAGATATAAAATCTGGGGTTAGAAGTCTCTTCTGGCCCTCTACCATTCTTCTGGAAATGACTGCAGCTGGAGAAGGGGAAAAACAACACCACAAACCAAAAGCATTTCTCTGTCCAAGCCCAGAAAATGACACATTTCATAGCTGGATTGCAGAATTTGTCAGATCTCATGGGTGAGAAGTATGCTCCTGGGTTCATTTGTATATAAAGCTAAAGAATTAGAGCTGAAACACACATCTGTTCCTAGTGAACTATCCTGTTAGATACCTCCTTTAGTGTTACAGGCAACAAATTATTCTGACACAGTCCAGCAGAGATGATCCAGAATGCATGGGGGGAGGGACTGACCTACCAGGGATCCCTGTGCAATGCACAGGCCACATTACCATGATGTGTTTTTCAGTATCTCTGCCCTACACTGCAAGATGCATTGGAGCAAACAAAGGCACCACAGGATCCCTGTGAGCAGGATGCTCCATAAAATCAGCACAGACTAACATGAGTGCTGCCATCCACCTCCAAGACATGCTGCAGGGACTTGCTGTTCTCTCCAGATGCCCCTCATTTCAGAGGCTATCATCCACAGGAAAAACAAAAAATCCCCATGGGAAGCCAAGAATACCCTCTGGGCATGTTGCTTTGTCTAGAAATACCCAAGCCAGCTCTGACAAGCTAGTCCAGATGTCAGGCTGACACAGCACTGTGCACAACCCAACCTAATGTGCTGCTGCTGCTTGCAAATGCTGAACACAGGTAACTGAAGCACCTGAAATTGAGAGCCCAGCAAGATGAAGAAGTCTTTGGGACTTTGCTCAGCAGTGAAGCCAGTCTCTCCTCCCTGTTGGAGCAGGTCAGACAGGCAGTGTTGGCTCCCCCACTATGGTTTCTGGGAAAGGTCACAAAAGGATTTTGAGACTAGACCTGACTGCTTTGAATTCAAACCAGTGACCAAACACCTGTTGGGTGGCAGAGATGCAATGCAGTGTTTCACCATAAACCAAGCAGAATTCTTATCACTGACCTTTAGAACTGATGATGGTAACACCTCCTCAGCTGCTTCTCTGCCCAAAACCCCAACATGATGGTTTAAACCTCAATCTCTAAGTCTGGACATGTCCAGCTTCTTCTATTTGGTTACCTTTGCATCACCACCTGCAGGGGAAGAAACACAGGTTTTTATGGACAGCAAACACAGGATTAGAGGAGCTTTAAGAGTATCCCCATGGTGGGGCTGTTAGTTTCTACAGAAAATACCACTGCCCACGCCTTAAAAATCAACATAAATCACGAGGTCACCATACAGTGCATTAGAGAAACTGGAGGTGAATGTTTGCTTGCAGCCTGAGGCAGCAGGGAAAGCAGAGGAAAAGGAGCAAATAGAGGAAAAGAGAATGAAACAGGCATTTGATGCAGCTACTTGGCCCTACAAGCCTCAGAAATTAAGCTAATGAGTTGAGAACAAGAGAAGGCAGAGACTGCCCAGACTGAGCAGAAAGTTGGTATCTGCCCAGCAAAGGTTCAAGATGAACAAAGCAAGAAACTGAGACTTGAAAAGCACTGCAAGGACAGAAAAATAACAAAAAGTCATTCATCAAACTTTGGTTCTCTTCAACAAAGTTAACTCCTTTAAGCACCTGCAGAACTGGAGACCTAACATGAAAGTCTGTAGTGGTGCACAGAATGGATTGGACATTGCTCTTAGATTGCAGCCATCACTTGCTCTAAGGACCAGGGAACCTGCAATTGGGAACATGTCATGGGAACCCAACAAGGGCTTCAGAGGTAAAGATATTGCCAAATACAACAGCCAGGCAAGAGGCAGGTGGTCTCCATCTCTTCCAAAGCATTATTGCAAGAGCACATCCAAAGGCCAGGGATTCCAGAGGACAAATGCAAGATGCATCCACTCTATCCACTTCTTTTCATTAAAAAAATGAAACAAATCCCAAAAACAAGCTGCTACATCCCTTTTTCCTCTTCAAAACCAAATTGCATTCTCCCCAACCATACCAGATCAGGAAACCTGTAGCAAAGCTGCAAATTCTTCATTCAAAAGCAGAAATCAAGCACCTGGGGACCAGGGTCTTCATTTTAAGTGAAGTAACTGCACCAGCTTTATCTTTTCTTTGTATCACAAGACAACAGGTAGGGTTAGCTGAGCATTTCATCTAGCAAACTTCCTACTAGAAACAGCAGGCTTGGAATTCAGCTATGCCCTTGATCTCTCTTCCCATGGCAGATGCAGTTTTGTGGATCTCTCACTGGCCTAGGCAGTTGGGAGCACTGCATACAGCAAAGGCACATAGAGAGCTGTGGTGGTTTAGCAGTTAGCTGCCCCTGCACAAACACTTCAAAATAACCCAGGCTAGGGCTCAGTCAGCTGGAAGTTAAGGAATGAAGCTTTATATTTACAGCAATGCACAACATAAAAGCAGATATTTACAATGCATAACAGATATTTACAGATATATACAGTGAAAAGGTAATACAGAAACACCACAGCCCTCCCAGAGATCAAAATCCCTAAGAGGGGTCACCAACCACCCCTGCCACCTTTCCCCCCTTCCCCAATCTTATCTCACCATTTGTTAATGCAGCAGATAGGCAAAGGTAGATCAGGCAGGGTGGTTAGCAGTAGGAAAAGAAGTTAGTGGGATTATTGAGAATCAGCTACAAAATGTAGGGAGAAAGGAGCCATGCAAGGGGCCAGCCACAGCCCAGAGAGGCCTGAAGCAGTCTGACTTATCTATATTTGGATTACAACTCTTAAAACATTTTTTTTTCTTTCTCAGTAAAGCTCTGAAGGAAGTAGCATTGTCAGTGCTTTCCTCTCTGCCTATAGTCTAATTTCTCATTCAAATCCTCCAATTAGTTCAAACCAGCACAAGAGCAAAGAATATTCTTTTATATCATCATCCAGAGCTATTAGGAACTGCACTCCATGTTTTAGACGACCCATCCCAGTCTTCTGTTCTAAAAAGAAAACACATAGAGCAAATGAGAGTGTAAGGGACAGAAAACAAAAAAAACCCAAAGAAAAAAAAGAAAAAAAAGAAAAAAAACACCAAAACAACAACAACCCCAAAACACCACAGCCAGCACAGGCTCCTCCAGACCCACTGTATATATGCAAATGTGCTGTTGCTGCTTTCATGCCACACTTATTCCATCTGAAAAGAGCAAACCAAATGTGACCTTCCAGCCAGCTGCAGCACAGGCGCAATTGGGTCTCCCAGCTTCTCCTAAGGACAGGAGGAGCTGGAGGCTGCAACTGTCCAAATGTTAAGTACTTGTTTAGAGCCATCTGTGTGTGAGACTTCCACCCTGCAAAAGAGACTGAGCAATTCACTGCAGCTTCACAAGGCAGAGTGCAGCAGGCACACACTGAAGACCAAGCCCACTCACCCCAGGGTCAGCAAAACACCTAAATACCAGCACTCAGAGCCTGTAATGAAGGCTCAGTTGAGCTCAATTTTCTGTAGTCAGAACCTACCATCAGTCCCACAGAGATGATAAGCACATCACAAATCACAACAAGGCAAAATGGAAACGTTTTGGGTTGTTTGGGTTGGGTTTTTTTTTTTAAACCACATCGGTCAGTTGAAGTTCTCCTCTGCAGGGCAAACAGCCTTAAAAATGTTTGTTTATTCCCTTTCTAGAGAATGAGCTCCATGCTAATACAGCAACCTGTGCTCTGCCCTCCAAGCTGGGCAACAGAATCCCCTCCTCAGGCAGTTCAACCTCTACCCTGTTTCTTCCATCAGCAATATGTAAATTAATCAAAGGTCTCTCATCCAAACTGTTCAGTGCAGAACCCTTGAGTAAGGAGCTGTAACCTATTGAGTTTCCTGATATCCTCCGTCCCTTCTCCACAGCACTACCTCCAGTCTGCCACAGCTTTCATCAGATGCCAAGACTGTGGTATCTTGGGAAGGAAAAGTCTGAAATGATCTTCTGTTTCCTTGTCTCCTTGCGAGGTCACTGAGCACAATTTCATTTCAGCGTTATCAAACCGAACTACTTTGATCACTTCAGTTATTTTATTCTTGCCCTGTGTCATTTCCCCCTTGGGAGTACAAAGCCTTTGTGCCAAATTGCAAAGCTCCTGAATGCCTTCACGGCACAGAGTTGCTGCTCTCCACTCTCAAGCCAGACAGAGGAGCAGGCTGCACAAGATAATCAATGCCTGGATGTGAATGGCACACAAATGAGGAGCTCAAGTGATGATAAGAAGGATATGGAGAAAGAGATTTTTCTTTTTCATTGCTGAGTTTGCAGCCCCAGTTCCATCAGGCTGAGAACACTTCTGGGCAGCTACCACTGAAGTTTCTTCCAAACATGAGTTTAATTTGTGTTGTACATGACATAAGTCCCTAACTGAAGCTGACCTGCTAGCATCCAGCTTATTCGTAGCTGAATAAGCAAAACAACCTTTTGCTTTCTACCTGTTAGGTCAGTGACATTGATTTCCCCTGACTGCAATGGCTGCAGATCTTTACACACAGAAAATGCAGAAGTGAAAGCACAGAAGGGGTGCAGGGAGCTCCTGCATGCCATGGCAAGGGGAGATCCAGAGCTGCTTTTCCTTTGCCTGATGAGCCAGGCCTGAGCTCAGACCCTGATTCCCCTGTCTGTAGCTATTCTCATCTTCTCAAGACACAAGAGAGATGAATAATTAAGTCAGAGGGATGCACTAGGACTTGTGAAGGTGACATTCAGAATATCAACAGAAGGAGAGAGTGCTGTAACTCTTTTCCCTGTTCAGAAGTCTGCTTCTTTTAGCATCAAGCCCTTGCTCTATTTGCTGTTGTCATAATCATTATGTCATTAGCAGCTTCTCTGCTCCAAGGATGCAGATGGCACTAAGTGGCTCACAACAGATGGGATTGGCTATGAACTGTCCCCATCCAAAACATGAGGCACCCAAGACATAATTCTCTCCCAACTTCTCGGTGTGACTGGACCACACAGGAGATGAGTCCTCCTGGACCAGAGGTTGGATGTTCATAATCAAGAGAAAACTTGAAGCAGGAAGCCTTCCCTTCACATGTGCCTTCAACTTCAGAGCTTGGTGTTCTGCAAATGGACCTGATGGCAGAGTAAAGGAGATTCCCCCAAAAGGTGCCAAACAGTCTCACTGAAAGAAAGTGAGACAAGCACAAATCCAGGCTGGGCAGTGACTGGCTGGAGAGGAGCCCTGAGGAGAGGCACTTGGGGGTGCTGGTGGACGAGAAGCTCAACATAAGCCAGCAGTGTGCACTTGCAGCCCAGAAAGCCAAGCAGAGCCTGGGCTGCAGCAGGAACAGTGTGGCCAGCAGGTCGAGGAAGGTGACTCTCCCCCTCTACTCTACACTGGTGAGACCCCACCTGGACTACTGAGGACAGACAGAAAGAGTTTGTGCTGTTCAGTTTGGAGAAGAGGAGGCTCCCAGGTGGCCTTCCAGTATCTGAAGGGGGCCTACAAAAAAGCTGGGGAGGGACTTTTTAGGCTATCAGGTAGCGCCAGGACTAGGGGGAATGGAGCAAAGCTGGAGGTGGGGAAATTCAGATTGGATGTGAGGAGGAAGTTGTTCAGCATGAGAGTGGTGAGAGCCTGGAATGGGTTGTCCAGGGGAGTGGTTGGGGCCACATCCCTGGAGGTGTTTGCAGCCAGGCTGGCAGAGGCTGTGGGCAGCCTGATCTAGGGCAGGGTGTCCCTGGGCTTGGCAAAAGGTCTGGAACTAGCTGATTCTTGTGGACCCTTCCAACCCTGACTGATTCTATGATTCTAAAGGTCCTTGATCATGCAGCAGGCATGGGATACTGGCAGGCACAACAGAAACCCTTCATTAACTGCCTCTTAATAAAAGTCTTCAAAGCTCAGTAGTATTAGAAAGGCACCAAAGAAACCCTTGAGAGGAGCCAATAGTTTGGGCCAGAGCAGCAAAACTGGTTTGTTATGTGCTGCTCTTCAGACACAGTCTGCCTCTATGCTTAGAAAATGTCAGTTTATGGCCATGGAGCTTTTATCCCTCTCCTAGTAACTGGCACATCCTCTCCACATTTCAATTTGTTGGCTCACTTTCTTCTGTGAAAGCAGACAAGGGGCACACAGGTCACTCTGGGAAGCTGTTGGTCAGACAGGGAGAGAACACAAACTGCCTTTATTTTCCAGGAGAGCATCTGAACTTGACCTCAGTAGTCAGACTTAGCCTGGAGATTTCAGAGGAGTTGTAAGGCAGATAGCACTTCACAGAAGGCTGAGACCAGCGTGAGTTAAAGAAGATGTCCATCCTATACTAGCACTTAAGGCATTTTGACATTGCAGAGAGGAACCCAGAATGCTCACCTAGGAGAGCAGACCACACACATCCCTGTCACGTTCACATGGTCTCACCAAGGGTATTTGGTCCCATCACCTTTAGATCAGTGGACAGAGGTAATATTCCTTTGGTGGTCTGTCTCACTGTGTCTTTTCCCAAGTCTGGAGGTGCCACAGAGAGTCAATGTGGGATGGTTCAACACCAGAAGGTTGTTGTCTTCAGTCTCCTTTCCCCCTTACATCCTTTGCAACAGTCAACTAGCTGACACCAGCCCTCGTGATTCCTGCAACTAAACATCATTTCTCCAGCCCCGGGGTTCAGTCTGGAGGTCTTGACTCTTCACACACAGCTGATGATTGCAGTGATGGAGGGATGAAAGGACAGGCAGCTGCTCATGCTATGAGATAGCTGTAAGCTACGGAGCTAAAAATAACAGCAGCTCCTGGAGGAATAATACCAAGGAGGCTCTCCATAGCTTGGGAACATGGGCTGTGTAGCCATTTAGACATGGTTTGCTCTTGAGAATGACTTTGATACTTGCTGCCCAGCTCTCAGCACCTCCAGCCTGCTCTGCTCACTGACTGCATTTCCCTGCCCACCTTGCTCTGCCCGTGCAGGATTACAGAGTGAACATCTTCCTGCGGCAGCAATGGAACGACCCACGGCTGGCGTACAACGAGTACCCTGATGACTCCCTGGACCTGGACCCCTCTATGCTGGACTCAATCTGGAAGCCTGACCTGTTCTTTGCTAATGAGAAAGGGGCCCATTTCCATGAGATTACCACAGACAACAAGCTCCTGAGGATCTCCAGAAATGGCAACGTCCTCTACAGTATCAGGTGAGGCGGCTCTCATTTTCTTCCTGTTGAAAGGGATAAGATGTTGGGGGGTTTTAAGTGGAAGGTCACACAAGTAGCAGTGTCACAGAAATGTGATGGAAAGGGACCTCTGGAGGTCTCCCATTCAACCTCCTCCTGATGGTTGACAGCAGCTGCTCAGGTCAGCTGTGGCTTTTGTCTATTCACATTGAAATGGAGATAGAATCATAGAATGGTTTAGTTTGGAAGAGACCTCCAAGATCATCCAGTTCCAACCCCCTGCCATAGGCAGGGACACCCCCTGCTAGAACAGGTCACTCAAGGCCTCGTCCAGCCTGGCCTTGAACACATCCAGGGAAGGAGCAGCCACAACCTCCATGAGCAACTTGCACCAGTGTTTCACCACCCTCACTGCAAAGAACTTCCTAACATCCAGTTTAAATCTCCCCTCTGCCAGTTTAAACCCATTCCCCCTCATCCTATCATTACAAGACCTTGTGAATAGTCCCTCCCCAGCCCTCCTGTAGGCCCCCTTCAGATACTGGAAGGTCTCCTGGAAGCCTTCTCTTCTCCACCTCTCCATGAATCTCTACCTTCACTTCACTGACAACCCAATCCACTCTTTATTTTAAGCCAATGAAACTAAGATTAAGTTTTATGAACTTGAAAACAAGGAAAGTTTAACTCTATCCTGAAGACCTTTTCTCCTCCTGTACAAGAAGTAATTTTGCCTGAGTTGCACAGACCCTATCTTGCACTGCAGCTCCCTGTGGCAGTCATGGAGCTATAAAATGGGAAAAAAAAAAAACTAAGTGTTGTGATGCAGACAACCTCCATCAAGCAAAGTGGTTCCAGCCCAGAAAGCAAATCCCTGATGGCCAAAACAGTAAGAGAATTGCCATGCATTTTGGCTGACCATGGAAAGCTCACTACTCTTAATTTCTGAAGACAGGCAGGTACCAAAACTGCCACCAGCAACTTGGCAGCGAGTGTGACACAGAGCCCAGTTCCATGTGGCTTTGCAGGAGCACAGAGGGAGAATATTGAGACACCCCAGCCCTGGGGTTGCTCTGCAAAACAGCAAAGACCCAGCAGGGAACAAGGTGGCTGAACTGATGACTGATTTCAAGTAGAAAACTTGAGAACATTTCCATTCCTGTTTTAAGGAAAGAACTTTTCTCTCTCTGTGTCATCTCCAAATGAAAAATATAGGTTGCTTTTTATCTGCATTTTCCTGAGAAAGCCAAAAAGAAAGAGGACATCCATGGTGGAAGAGCAGAAAATATCCAAAATAGTCTCTTTTACACAAATCTTTCCATCAAAAGTGCTCTGCCATTCTCTGTCTTTCTGCTGCTACTGTTTCCAGTCAAACTCTATTAAAGGCACTTACCAGAAAGTGGACTGTGCCCTAGAATCACAACTCAGCATCTTCAGCACCGGGTTCACCCAAAATCCTTGAGGATTTCACTCTCTGATCCTTGAGGATTTCACTCTCTGATCCTTCCTCAGCTTGCTTCAGCATCTAGCATATGCTCAATCATTTCCACTATTTCTACATGGAGGGAAAAAGCTGGAGAGGGAAAAAAACAAACAAACAAACAAAAACAAATCTGAACATTTTAGGGAACAGAATTTTTTGAGTATTATCAAACCAAGTAATTCAAGTTTGTCTATCAGTCAAATGATTTTGTATTAGCTTGAGGAACCACTCAAATGTTTTAAGCATAGACCACGGTATGGGGCAGCACAAAGAATGCAGTCTGCATCCAGTGGGAAATGGAGTTTGAGAGATGAATGTAGAGGCCTCAAGAGGCACAGCAGGAATTCAGGAAGATAGAGAGATTCACAGTGACTAATCACAGGGCATTATCCCTGCAGAAAATCCCACCAATGCTTCCCCCCTCCCCTCACTGCAATAGGAGATCTTGATCAAACTCAGTTTTTTTCTGTGACACACAAAGTTTCTGTTCAAAGATTTCCAAATAATCCCAGTCTCTAGAAATGCATCAGGGGTGGCAGGGTGCAGAGAATGGGTTTGGGCTTGCTGGTCAGGCAGGCAAGAAACGAAGACTGAAGCAGCAAAAGGGTTTGGTGTGGGAACTCTCTGTTCTGCACAGTCCAAATCAACCCTGCGATGAAATGCCATCTGCAGCAGGCAGCTCTGGTGGGAATCCTATCACAGACCCAAATGCTCAGCATTTCTGATGCTTTCCAGGCAGGGAAGATGAAAAGCTCCGCATGAGGCGGCAGTGTGAGCATGCAGCCCAGACAGCAACTGTGTGCTGGGCTTCATCAAGAGCAGTATGGCCAACAGGGCAAGGGAGGGGATTCTGCCCCTTTGCTCTACACTTGTCAGACCCCACCTGGAGTACTCTGTATAGTTCTGAAGCCCCCAATACAAGAGGGGCATCCAACTGTTGGACTAAGTCCAGAGGAGTGCCATGAAGATGCTTAGAGGACTACAGCAGCTCTGCTATGAGGACAGGCTACAAGAGTTTGGGCTCTGCAGTCTGGAGAAGAAAAGGCTTCCAGGAGACCTTAGAGTGGCCTTGCAGGATCTGAAAGGGGCTACAGGAGGGCTGGGGAGGGACCATTCACAAGGTCTTGTAATGATAGGATGTGGAGGAATGGGTTTAAACTAGATGTTAGGAAGTTCTTTGCAGTGAGGGTGGTGAAACACTGATGCAAGTTGCCCATGTAGGTTGTGGCTGCTCCCTCCCTGGAAGTGTTCAAGGCCAGGTTGGATGAGGCCTTAAGCAACCTGTTCTAGTGGGAGGTGTCCCTGCCTATGGCACAGGGGAGTTGGAACTGGATGATTTTTGAGGTCCCTTCTTACCTAAACCATTCTATGATTCTAAGACATGAATGATCAGTTCTTCCTCCTGGCACAGCAGTGTCTTAGGCAAGGTACAGCCCTCTTGCCACACTGGGATGTATCAAACTGTTTGGCATTACCCTATTCTGTCTCCTCTCCTCAGGATCACACTGACTCTGGCCTGTCCCATGGACCTGAAGAACTTCCCCATGGATGTACAGACATGCATCATGCAGTTAGAAAGCTGTGAGTCCTGTGTCCATCTCCATCTTGGAGAGGAGGCAACCTGTTTCCCCCCATGCCCTACCGTCTCCTCCCCTGGATACAGCCCATTTCCAGTTCAGCCTTCAATGGAGGCTCACCCAAGAACTACTTACCCAGGGTTTTCCATTCAGTCAGCACATGTGGCACTTCCTAGGGAAGCCAAACCTTGAAAGATCCCAGGAGGGGAGCTCTAGCTTGCTTCTATTTACATTGGCCTTTCACTCTGGAGGGGAAAGGTGAAAGTGTTTTCAGCTCCAAATGGGATCTGTTTTCTCTTCAGATGAACATTTTGCCCCTTGTACATGCTGCTTATCCCAAAGGAGGGAAAGATGATGAACAGCTTCATTCAGAGGAAGAGGCCAAGTCTGAGAAAACAGCAAGCAGCTCAGCTACCCAAACTCAAGGGGGAAAAAAAAGTGATTTATTGCAGATAACTCATTGCACTCCTTCACAGTCCCAGAGCAGGTCATTACCCTTTCCCCACATGCATAAGCAGTTCTGCCTCAACCCAAATCCTGTTCATTACAGCATGGCCAAGAAAAGCCAAGACAAATTCCTGCCTCCAGGCATTGCCCTCTTCTACAAATCTATCCCTTTCCAGATCAACCTTTAATATGTTCTACATGGTCTATGTCCTCTCCTCACAGTTGGCTACACAATGAATGACCTCATATTTGAGTGGCAAGAGAAAGGAGCTGTGCAAGTGGCTGATGGGCTGACACTGCCTCAGTTTATCCTCAAAGAAGAAAAAGACTTGAGATACTGCACAAAACACTACAACACAGGTCAGTGCTGCTTACCTTTGGCTGCTGAGTACACCCAGGAGGAATTCAGGGCTGTGCACTTGTCAGAGTCTCTTGTTATGTCAGATGGCACTCTGGTGGCACAGCCTTTGCTGTCCCATGGCTAGGGACGACCTAGATATAAATGCGCATGGATGTGCTAATAATAAATACACCCAACACACAGCCAATAAAAAGCTAATAGACACTAATGTGTGCAACCCTCTTGTGCCCTGCATCAGTTCAAGTTTGTTTGGTCTGAACCTTCTCTCCAAATGTACTTTATCCTTGAATCAAGGGAGCAGGCAAAATTTAAGTGGCAAAGGACAAAGTGCTGAGAGCTTTCTTGTTGTACATTCACACCTCAGAGCTGGACCACAGCTGTTACCTTCATCCTTTGCCAAGACTGGTTCTGGGCAATGCAAGGAAAGTCCCCAGACAACAGCTGAAATCAGGATGCTGTCTCTTATCAGCTTATCATTGCTCCCTGTGACAGGACAAGGAGCAATGGGTGTGAGCTGCAGCACAGGAGGTTCTGTCTCAACACAAGGGGAAACTTCTTTACTGTAAGGGTCACAGAGCACTGGCACAGGCTTCCCAGAGAGGCTGTGGAGTCTCCTTCTCTGGAGACTTTCAAGGCCTGTCTGGATGTGTTCCTCTGTGACCTGAGATAGATCATATGGTGCTGCTCTGGCAGGGGGCTTGGACACAGTGGTCTCCTTAGGTCCCTTCCAACCCCTAACATCGTGTGAGCCTGTGGTCAGTAATCTTCTCTCCATCTCCACCTCAGGCAAGTTCACCTGTATAGAAGCTCGCTTCCACCTGGAGAGGCAGATGGGCTATTACCTGATCCAAATGTACATCCCCAGCCTCCTTATTGTCATTCTGTCCTGGATCTCCTTCTGGATCAATATGGATGCTGCACCTGCTCGTGTGGGCCTGGGGATCACCACAGTGCTCACCATGACCACACAGAGCTCTGGGTCCCGAGCATCGCTGCCCAAGGTAGGGAGCACACTTAGCTTCTGGAGAGGCAGAATGGGCATGGTCTGGGGAGAGCACAAAGCCACTCAGCACACAGATTCTCCTGCTCTACACATGAGGTGTTCTGCTGCAATTAACTCTCCCACTTTAAGGGCAAGCAGAACAAACTTCGGTCCCCTCCTGCAAAGCTTTTGGCAGAGTTTCTATGACTTGCAGCAAAACTTCCCCTAAGATTCAGCTCTCACCTCAAAGATCCACTACAGATCCCAGAAGCTCTGTATCTTCCAAACCCCTGCACTGTATGTTCTAGCTTTTTACTCACTTGACACTCATACTGGAGGGGTTCAAGGCCAGGCCGGATGAGAGTGACGAGACACTGGCACAGGTTGCCTGGGGAGGTTGTGGCTGCTCCCTCCCTGGAGGTGTTCAAGATCAGGCTGGATGAGGTCTTGAGCATCCTGATCTAGTGGGAGGTGTCCCTGCCTATGGCACAGTGGGGTTGGATCTGGATGATCTTTGAGGTCTCTTCCAACCTAAACCATTCTATGAGGCCTTGAGCTGTAACAGTACCAAATTGCCCTGTTAGGAAGGGCCTCCAATACCAGCTGACTGGGTTACTATCTTCCTTGTATCACAATCAAGACCTGGAAAAAGGAAAACCTGTGAAATTACTACTAGTTAAAAGCCTAGCAAGTATTTCAGTAGTTATGTTAAATTTTAGTGTCCAAGAGCAGGTATCAGCCACATTATGGCTTGATCAACTCCCATCGAAGATCTTGGGGGTTGCATGCAAACTAGCAAGAAGGCATTTGGAGGAAGAAGCTACCCCATCTAAGCCTCTCTTTCTCTGACTCCTAGGTGTCCTACGTGAAGGCCATAGACATCTGGATGGCTGTTTGCTTGCTGTTTGTGTTCTCTGCCCTCCTAGAGTACGCTGCCGTCAACTTCGTGTCTCGGCAGCACAAAGAGCTGCTCAGGTTCAGAAGGAAGAGGAGGCACCATAAGGTAATACACAAAGCATGAAGGGCACAGCTGGAATCTGTCCCACCAGAGCATCACTACACTGCCAATTGGACCAAGCCAGGGAAGCCCTCAGGACCTGGTCAGGTGTTAAGGAGGGTCACACACCACAAAGCAGAGCTACCACAATGAAGTGTAACCCTTGTCGCAGTATGCTGGCTCCAGGAGCCTAGCAAGCTGGGTTTTGTTAGCTAACCAAGTGGTTTAGGTCAAAAGAGTTGTACTCAACAGGACTATTTCCACACAGCAGTGTTCTGGTCTGAGCTCTCCCTCTTTAGAAGACACAGTGAGGGCTGGGGGGGAGACAGGCAGTGAGGTGTGAGGGAGAACAGCATTCCCCCAACAAGAGAGCCTGCATTAGCCTGGAGGTAAGTGACAAGTCTTTTGTCTCTGTCATCTCCCTGTTCTAAAGCATCTGCTTCTCAGACTGGCTGCAAATTCCTCTTGGAAGGAAAGAGCAATGTGCTCAGCCTCAGCCTTGCTCCATGCTTACTCCCCATCACTGATGCCAATCTGGGCATGCATGCTCGCATAGATGTGCAGCTCCTGCAGCCTAGACTCTAGAAGCTTTTTGGCTGAGATCACAGCAAATATTCCACCTCACAGGATGCACCAGGAAGAATCCTAAAGGCGATTGTGCTCACAAAATCAAAGGCACTTTGAATTTGTCTTTAATAAACAAGTAGAATCAGGTAGGTGATATCAAACTTTGAGCAGCAAGCCTGAGAGGCTACTCTCCAGCTAGCATCAAAAAACACTAAAAAACAACAATACATTTCCTGAGGGGAAAAAAAAAATTGAAAAAAAGGCATTTTTTTCTGATGGGAATCTCAAAGGAAACCCTAGGAGACAACTAAGGCCTGTCTAAAAATATTCCTCGTAGGTATTTGTCTATCTGCTGTTTTAAAGAGCTCTCCTCCATCTATCTTATCCATAGACCTCCCATTCCACTGCTTCCCTGTCCCTGTCATTAAGTTTTTCCCAGGTTCTAACCTGTCCTACAGCAGTCCACGGAGTGTGCCAGGAGAACTGCCACCATTGCAGGAGGCAGTGGGGGAAAAAGGAGCAGGAATCTCTGTCTCTTGGTAGATTTGTCTCTTTGCTTCAGTTTCCCTATCTGCAAAACATGAGGTATTTGTGCACTTGGCCCCAGGCAGAATCAGAGGTGAAAAGTGTTGGACAAAAGCATGGCAAAAGAAGCGTCCATTTTGTCTGGCCAGAGCAAGGCCTTGCCTTCTCCACATCAACTCACTCAATCAGAAGATACAGGGGAAGCTAAAGCCACCCAGCACAGGTGCCACATAGCAGTTTAGTCGCACGGAATCACAGAAACACCCAGGTTGGCAAAGCCCCTCAGGATTACCAAGTCCAACCTAGAACCCTACTCTACAAGACTCACCTCAAACCATAGCCCTAAGCACCACATCCAAACCACCCTTAAACACATCCAGGCTGGGTGACTACACTACCTCCCTGGGCAGCTCCTTCCTGTCCCTGACCACTCTCTTCTCCCTAATGTCCACTCTAAACCTGCCTAGCCTCAGCTTGAGGCCATTCCCCCTTGTTCTCTCTCCAACTATCTGTGAGAAGAGCCTAGCTCCAGCCTCTCCACAACATCCCTGCAGGAAGCTGTAGACAGCAATGAGGTCTCCCCTCAGCCTCCTCTTTTTCACACTAACCATCCCCAGCTCCCTCAGTCACTCATAAGATTTATTCTCTAGGCCCTTCCCCAGCTTTGTTGCCCTCCTCTGGACTCTCACCATCTCAGATTCAAGCATCCTATCTCTGGACTCAGGCTGTTGCATGCAGATTACTCTGTTGATTAAAAAAAACCAAAAAACAATAAGAGGAAAAAAAAGCCACTAACACACAGCTGAACTTCAGAGGTTTTTGCCAGAGCTGTTCCACTGAATGCCAGGCTGCCACTGCAGTCCCTGCCCAATCTCACAGGGGTTTAATTGGAACAAAGCATAAACAAAAACACTTGCAAAAGCAAAAGGTTTGCAGGCTCATCAGAAAACTAAGAGCTGACTGCAAATATGCAAATGGATTAGTGCAGCTGCCAAAGAACCTAATTGCTCCACTCCTATGCCCTGACTTGTCTGGGTAGCTCTGCCTGGTTTAAGTGTGACATGCTAGGCTAAAATCCAGCAAGAGAGTGCAGTGGTCCATACTGGTAGAGATAGATGGAGAGAGGACTTGGCTCATACTCATGTTTGTTAGGTCTGTCTCTATCAAAACCAAGCAGTTCTCCTTTACAGCTCACTGTGCCACTTTGCCATGCTCTGGCAGGAAACACATCCAGACAAAGCTGTTCCTTATTGTCTTCAGATCTAGATGCAAAGTGTTAGTTTATTCTCATCAGTAAGATTCTCTCTTCCTCTTTAAGGAATAAAGAGAAAAATCAATAAATATCTGCTGCCAGGTTTCAGCTACCCCTTTCCATTTCTGAGCCATCTCTCACCTCCTTTCCCTCTGGAAGAAAGGGGAGGATAAGACTAGAAAGATCCTAGTGCTTCAGTTTCCCCAAGCAGTTCACTGCCCCCTCACAGAGGTGTTGTTAGGGCCTAAAGGGATTGTCGGGCAGCAAGACACCAAGCAGCAGAGATACACCAAGAGGACACAACCAGAGCAAGGAAGAACTATCCAAAGGGCTGCAAAATTGTCTCAGCCACAACTCAGAAATTAATAAACCTCCTGCTAGGTCCCACAACTCACCAGCTCAAAACAATAAAGGTTTGACTCTATTGAGGTTGTGTTGCTTTGCTCAGCTATGCCAGTGTGCTCTTCCTGCTGCTGCTCCACCTCAGCCTCCCAGCACAGACCTTCCATCCCATGCAGCTACCTGCTCAGCACAGGGCCATCCAGAAAAGACACTCTGCAAATGAGAGAGGAAGGAACAGCTGGGTCAGGTCAGACAGGAAAGCTATCAGGGAGAGGGCTGGGAGGTCCACGTTGAGGGACATAGCATGGGCCAGCCTCCACAGCAGTTAATCAGTAGCATTGAGCTCAGTAACCTTGAATCAAGAGAGCTGGGGTTCTCATCCTGCCTCTGCAGCTCACCGTATTATTTTGGCCAGACTTGATCTTCCATGTGATTACATCCCCACATTCAATAACACAGGGCTTGAAGAAGAGAGGGCTCCAGGGAAACCTTATTGTTGACTTTCATTTCTTAAAGGAGGCCATAAGAAAGATGGGCACAGGCGTTTCAGCAGGGCCAGTTGTGACAGGGCAAGGGGTGGTTGCTTTTAGCTAAAAGAGGAAGATTAAGACTGGATAGAAGAAAAATATTTTTTTACACTAAGGGTGGTGAGAGCCTGGCTGTCCATCACTGAAAATATCCCAGGGCAAGTTGGACAGGGCTCTAAACAATCTGATATCCTATGAGGACAGACTGAAAAAATTGGGGCTGTTCAGTCTGGAGAAGAAGAGGCTCCCAGGTGACTTTATTGTGGCTTTCCAGTACCTGAAGGGGGCTACAAAAACAGCTGAGGAGGGACTTTCTAGGCTCTCAGGGAGTGACAGGACTAGGGGCAATGGAGCAAAGCTGGAGGTGGAGAGATACAGACGGGACACGAGGAGGAAGCTCTTCATCATTAGAGTAATAAGACCTTGGGATGGGTTGCCCAGGGAGGTGGTTGAGGCCGTATTCCTGGATGTGTTTGAGCCAGGCTGAATGAGGCTTTGGGCAGCCTGATCTAGGGTAGGGTGCCCCTGCCCATGGCAGGGTGGGGTTGGAACTGGGTGAGATCCTTGTAGTCCCTTCCAACCCTGACTGATTCTATGTAGTTGGAGATGTTTCTGCTCACTGCAGGGTGGTTGCACTAGATGACTTCCAAAGGTTTCTTCCACCCCAGACCAGCCTTAAGATTCTGTCAATCAATCTGAGAATCATATAATGGTTTAGGTTGGAAGAGACCTCAAAGATCATCCAGTTCCAACGCCCCACCTTAGGCAGGGACACCTCCCACTAGATCAGGTCGCTCAAGGCCTCATCCAGCCTGGCTCAAACACATCCAGGAATACGGCCTCAACCACCTCCCTGGGCAACCCATCCCAAGGTCTTACTACTCTAATGGTGAAGAGCTTCCTCCTCGTGTCCCATCTGTATGTCCCAGCCACAACCTCCCTGGGCAACCTGTTCCAGTGTCTCACCACCCTCACTGTGAAGAATTTCTTCCTAACACCCCGTTCAAATCTCCCCTCCACCAATTTGAACCCATTCCCCTCATCCTGTCATTACATTACCTTGTGAACAGTCCCTCCCCAGCCTTCCTGTAGGCCCCCTTCAGATACTGGAAGGAAGAAGAAGCCTGCAAAGCCTCCACCAACCAACAGCAAGAGCATTTGCCCTTAGCTGGGAAAATAAACTGCATTTTCCTCAGCAAGTAGAATCAGTACAAGCAGGCACGTCTTACCTCCAACTTGTAGGAGGGCACTTTTGCTCTTCACCAGGAAGCCAGCTCGCAGAGAGGAGCTGCGAGGCTCAGGGTCTCCCGTGGGCAGGTGAGCAGAGTGCTGGTTGCAAGCTGCTGCAGAGGTCTTTTCCTGGACAGGTCTCGGCGCCTGCTCAGCCATGTAACTCCGTAGGAAATCTCACACTGCAGCTTCACCTACGTGAGTTACAATGGAGCCCACTCCTTCTGGGCAAGCTGATACAGCACGGGCAAAGCAAAGAAGGTGCTGGTAGGAGGGGGTGGGGAGGGAAAGGCAGAAGCAAAACAGGGGATGCAAATGAAAAAAACAAAAAAAGAAGGCAGTACCATGAACCCTTGGGGTGCGCCAAAGAGCCCAGCAGGGTGAAAGTCAGTCCTGTTGTCTGTGGGGTGCCTTGATCCCCTGATTTGCATCTGTGCATCACCCAGCTGGCACCCTTCTATAAGGCTGTTCTCCCAAGAGCAGAGGGTTAGCCCAGAGGCACCGAGGTTGGGGCACGGTGGAGCTATCTTTCCCTCGCCGGGCAGGCAGCTGTCAGCGGAGAGCCTTATAGCGAAGGGTGCGCTGTCTGTAGCTCATTTTAAGTAGAGTCCCATGCTGAATCTGTTCCAGGAGGACGAAGCCGGCGAAGGCAGGTTCAACTTCACCGCCTACGGGATGGGCCCGGCCTGCCTGCAAGCCAAGGACGGCATCTCCATCAAGGGGGCCAACAACAACAACACGGCCAACCCGGTTCCTCCGCCCTCCCGCTCCCCGGAGGAGATGCGGAAGCTCTTCATCCAACGGGCCAAGAAGATCGACAAGATCTCCCGCATCGGCTTCCCCATGGCTTTCCTCATCTTCAACATTTTCTACTGGATCATCTACAAGATCGTCCGCAGGGAGGATGTGCACAACCAGTGAGGGGAAAGGCGAGCAGCCGGGAGGGAGCGAGCGAGCAGCCTTTTACATATGTGCAATAGCAATGCAGCTATGCATGAGTTTAAGAATGTGGCAATATCTACTAAAAACAAAAACAACAAAA